>JAJEJO010003085.1:0-16987 GCA_020662805.1 Glaucomys volans | reverse complement strand
ATCCAGGGGGGCAGGCCCTCTCCCACCCAGGGCTGGGTGGATCCCAGTGTGCAGGTGGACAGCCTGTGCTCATCCAGGGTAGCAGGCCCTCTCCCTCCCAGGGCTGGTGGATCCCAGTGTGCAGGTGGACCCCCTTTGCTTATCCAGGGGGGCAGGCCCTCTCCCACGCAGGGCTGGGTGGGTCCCAGCATATGGGTGGGCCCATGTGCTCAAGCATCGTTGCGCACATCTGGCTGTGTGCGCAGTGGGGCTGAGAGCTTGGTGCACACGCACCTGTTGCGCCCTCCTTCCCGGTCCGTGAGTTCATTCCGAGGTGCCAGGCTCGGGCACATCAGTGTCCTTTCCAGGTTCTTGAGGAGCTGCCATACTCCTCAGAAGTATGAGGAGTTTACAAGTTTATTATGTTGTGACAAGTGTGTGTTGTATACTAATGTTCTTTAAAACTAAGTATGGTTTAGTATTAGGAGGTGTCAGGTCGGAGTCAAGGTTGCTCTTGGTGAAATCGTAGTAGCCGGGACGTCCCCTGCCATTAGCATTCGAGAGCAGGCCCCACCCCAGCGTGGGGCGCGTTGCTGTCTGTGTGTCTGATGTGAACTGCTGTCGCCGTGCTTCTTTAAAGAGATGCTAAGATCTCATCCAGCGAGCACCTGCGGATCGGAGGCAGTGAGGAGATGGCCTGGCTGCAGATCTGCGAGCCCACAGAGAAGGACAAAGGGAAATACACTTTCGAGATTTTCGATGGCAAGGACAACCACCAACGCTCACTGGACCTCTCTGGACAAGGTGAGACGTGGGCGTTAGCACCCCACCCACGCTTTATACCCGGGATCCATCCAGATGATCCGTAGTGCACCCGAGTGTGTGGTTTCCATTCAGAGAAAACCTCTTCTGGGTAGTCATTCCTCAGTGGCCATTGGTCCTCCTTGACCAGGCCTGTAGTGGACATCTGCAGACAAGGGCCGGAACTTCCACCGTTAATAACGTGCCCCTGTTCCCTTGCAGCCTTCGACGAGGCCTTTGCAGAGTTCCAGCAACTCAAGTAAGACCCGCGTGTGTGACGCTCACTCCATCAGATAGCGGTCCTGCGGACTCGGGCGTTGGGCTGTGGGAGGGGGTGTCCGGGAGTGCCCAGGTGACCTCCAGTGGCAGTTCAGGTAGTTTCCTCTGCACAGGGCAGCATGCTTCAGAACTAGAAATGCATTTATGAGTTAGCTTTCCAGAGTCACTGCGACCTGCTCACTCACAACGATTAAAGTTTCTGAGGTCATTGTGGTCATGGTGACACATCATACCAAGCACCTTTAAATGAACGATTTGGGATTTCCACATGCCTGTCTGAGTCTTAGAGGGTTCTGGTGAGCACAGCCGTCACTAGCGATGGGTCCCCTCTGCCGAGTGGGCGCCTGCACAGTGAGATAAACCCAGACCAACAATTCAGAATCACCTACGAGTCTGCATTTGGTGGAAGGAAGCTCATTTCTCCCCTGGTGGGTTTGCCTGCCGACCTTCCCTGTGTGTTCCAGCGTCGGGCTGGTGGTCACAGATAGGCAGTGCACGGGATCAGGGAAGTCTGTGTGCACAGGGTCCCCATCCCTGGGTTCAGCCAGCCATGAAATTGCAGGTGTGCTGAACATGAGCAGATGTTTTTCTGACCATCATTCCTTAACAATTCAGGGTAAGTGTGGTTTACACAGGGCTCAGATGGCACTAGGAGTCACAGGCAGCCTCGAGATTACTTAAAGGGAACCAGACGCGCTAGGTTCTGTGCAAACACCAGGTGACTTCATCTGAAGGACTTGGGCACAGTGCGCTTGGTGTCTTCGGGTCCTGGAACTGACCCCTGGGGACTGAGGGAGGCTGCACAGGTCTGCACCTTCAGAGAAGAAGGTGCATTCTCTCCCTTGGCTGCTGTGTGGAGTTTTTGACAGCAGCATGTCCCTGTTCCCTCTCTCCTCTCCCTCCTCCCTATGGTGTCTAGGGCCGCAGCATTTGCAGAGAAGAGTAAGTACATATGGGATGATGGCACACATACTGTGCATTGCCTTGGGTGCAAGGGTGCATGCTTTCCATGGTCAATGTGGTGTGCCAGATGAATAGTGGCAAGTGTCCCTGCCCCGACTCAAGTGTGTCCTGTGCAGCTCCTGCCTCCTTCTGACTCTCTTCTTACCTGGGCCCTTTCTCCTTGCTGCCTTCCGCCCTGCTCCCCAAAATCCTGCTCCCCATGCCAGGACCCCTTTCCTCCTGCCTGAGTTGTGGGGTTGTGCCCTTCTGTTGCCCTGGGGCTCCTATCCCACATTTCCTCTGGAGATGTCGCCTGCCCCCTGAGCAGAGCCTGCTACCCTGACCTGCTTGCCTGTGGCCTTTGGTTCCTCCCCCACCATGGCCGTATCTTCCTGTTCCCTGTCCTCTCCCAGGGGAGCACATGCCCCTTCCTGTTTCCACCATGGTGCCACACGGTGCCAGGGAACACTCTCAATGCCTTCCCAACACGATTGCTTTCCTCTTGCAGATCGCGGGAAGGTGATTGGCGGCCTACCTGATGTGGTGACCATAATGGAAGGCAAGGTGAGAGCAGGCTGCAGCGTGCAGAGCTGGGGCAGGATGCAGTCATGCAGGGAGGGGTGACCCCACTCCTCAGGGCAGGCACAGGAGCACCAGAGAGTGCGCCATGCACCCTGGTCAGCCTGTAGGCCACTGCCGTCTCCCCCACTGTCCTGCTTCTCTCTGGCCATGTGATCATCCCTACAGCATCAGGGGATGGAGTGACCTTGTATCCGGACACGACTCAGGGATGGAGTGCCTGCCTCATGTGTGCAAGCCTCGGGGCTCAGTCCTCAGACTGCAAACAAACAAACAAACAAACAGACATCAAAACCCAAAAGCAGTGCTCAGTATTCTGAATCCTCAAATGGCATCTCTGAGAACGCAGAAGGCGTGTGTCCCTCAGGCACCTGCTTTGCCGTCCCTCAGAGCCCACCAGGTCTGATGCCCCTGGTGCAAGGCCACTCAGGCACAGCTGGGCAAGGAGGAGGTGGGCTCACACCCCACTCTCCTCCAGGTGAAGCCCCCCTGCGTCAACACCCCACAGTTTTTATAAAATACATGAAAGAAATTCTCCAGTCCAGTTCTCAGGGTCACTCTGGGATACATAATGAAAGCCACTTACTGGAGATTTAATTTGTTGCCTGTCAGTAGAATTGTCGATATTTAATTGGTAATTCTCTGGTTGCTCCAGTGACTCTAATTCAATGTCACAGGGATGTAGACCCTTGTGAGAATTTTATTAGGACAAAATACAAAAGTTTATAGAACTTGCCTTTAGCAGCTAATGAAAGCCCAGAGAGCCCGTGAGATGGAATAATCGTGGCTCTTGCATAAAGATATAATCAAGAAATTAGCAATCGCTTTACCATAGGGAGGAAGTGTTTTAAACAAGCGTTGAGAAAGCATTTGCTGCATCCAGTTTGCTAGATATCAGAACACACATCCTCTGATTGGTGAGAGGAACAGGTAAACGAAATTCACATGTAAAACACAGAGAATGTACACACCATTTAATGTACCTGGTATGAAATACAGGCTTAACTACACAAGATTTCTTGATTGACTGAGGCAGAGCTTACGGTTGAGGATAAATAAAGCCCTCCTTTCATTGTTGGGTGAGCTGCAATGAGGTCAGCCTTTCTCTTTCCTGCTCTGTAACGGTGGATAGGAGGGCTCCCTGAGGTGTGGAGGAAGGGCTCCCTGAGGTGTGTAGGAGGGCTCTCTGAGGTGTGGAGGAAGGGCTCTCTGAGGTGTGGAGGAAGGGCTCTCTGAGGTGTGTAGGAAGGGCTCTCTGAGGTGTATAGGAAGGGTTCTCTGAGGTGTGTAGGAAGGGCTCCCTGAGGTATGTAGGAGGGCTCTCTGAGGTATGTAGGAGGGCTCTCTGAGGTGTGTAGAAGGGCTCCCTGAGGTGTGTAGGAAGGGCTCCCTGAGGTGTGTAGGAAGGGCTCCCTGAGGTGTGTAGGAAGGGCTCCATGAGGTGTGTAGAAGGGCTCTCTGAGGTGTGTAGGAGGGCTCCCTGAGGTGTGTAGGAAGGGCTCTCTGAGGTGTGTAGGAATGGCTCCCTGAGGTGTGTAGGAAGGGCTCTCTGAGGTTGTAGGAATGGCTCTCTGAGGTGTGTAGGAAGGGCTCCCTGAGGTGTGTAGGAATGGCTCCCTGAGGTGTGTAGGAAGGGCTCTCTGAGGTTGTAGGAATGGCTCCCTGAGGTGTGTAGTTGGGCTCTCATGGTATAAGCAGGTCTGTGGTTTGCTGTATTGAGTGGACTCACTGACCAAGCATCGGAAAGGCTCACAGACTGAATGCAGGGCTCCTTCGGTTTCTGAGTGAGCCCTAGTGCTGCTTTCTTGTGTGAGAGACTGACCTACCCTTTTCTACCTCTTCCTTCTCTTCCCACCTTTTCCCTTTGAAGACCTTGAATCTGACCTGCACCGTGTTTGGAAATCCTGACCCTGAGGTGTTTTGGTTCAAGAATGACAAGGATCTCGAGCTGAGCGAACACTTCTCTGTGAAGGTGGAGCAGGCCAAATACGTCAGCCTGACCATCAAGGGTGTGAGCTCCGAGGACTCAGGGAAGTACAGCATCAATGTCAAGAACAAATATGGAGGAGAGAAGATCGATGTCACTGTCAGCGTGTACAAGCACGGGGAGAAGATTCCGGATATCCCACCGCCCCAGCAAGCCAAACCGAAGCTCATCCCCGCATCCAGCTCTGCTACCGCTGAATAGGGCTTTCCAGCCTGGAGCGGGTGGGAGGGAGGGATGCTGTGGAGTGTGTTGTGCTGTGCCAAGTAAAGGCCACCCCTGAGTGGGCTGCATGTGTGTCGAGAGTGGATCCCACGTCACTTTCTGTTTTGGCATTTGGTGATGGTCTTCGTTAGCTTTTCCCGAGGCTGAGCTGCTTATGTGCTCGCGGGGGCCATGGCTGGGCCTGGAGGAGGAGCACGGCTGATGTTCTCCTGGTTGTGGGGTTCTGGGGGCGCTGAGACCCGATGCGTCCGGACCAGGAGGTGTGTGCAGGGCTCTTCTGGCCTGTGGCTCCCTGCTGGACCCAGCCGCTCTGAAGTCCCGCTGTTACCTGGGCACAGTTTTCTCTTGCTCTAGGTTAATAAAACTTTAAAGGGCACCGTGTTGTGGTGTTTCTGTACGGGATCCTACTGGCTCCATCTTCCCCTCCTTACTGGTCACGTCAGGATTTCCGTGAGCTGGCACAGCTTAGTCCCGCGGAGGGCCAGGCTGTCCCGTCCCAGGAGGGTCCCCTCCAGCAGCTCCTCCTGTGGGGCTGGGCAGCCACACTGGCGTGGGCACAGGTCCTGAGGAATGGGGCTCGTGTGTGGTCACGCCACAGGTCGGGTACCTGGCAGAGGAGCACCGTGCCTGGCGGCTGCTCCCCTTTCAGTGCTCATGAATCAGGAGGCGAGGGCCACAGTCTTCGCATGTGAGAAGGTCCCAGAGTAACGCTGAGGGAGCAAGACCCCGCCCACTGCAGGCCTCCGGAGAGGCTCCAAGATGGCATGAGAGTGCCCGTCCTTTCGCTGGAACTTTCTGTTTTGGAAAGAGGCTGAATTCCCCTGGCATAGCTGACCCTGCCCAGAGTGTGGCTCTCTGTTGGTCCATAGCAGAGAGACTTGGGCACCTGAGGACAGTCGTCTCTCACCGCCTTTAGGCCAAGGCGAGTGCCATGATGTTTGCTGTCCTTCCCTAAGGTGACACTAGCAACCCAACCTGTCCCTAGAGGCCACAGGCCCACCAGCAGGTGCGTCATTTCCCCTTCCCTGTCCCATGGGTGACTCTGAGAAGAGCGGCGTACTTTGGTCAGTTCTGGAGGTTCCGGGGCAGGCACGGTGCTGATGGCCGCTGAGCCGGCTCTGTGAGGACGCGTGGTGGGTGGCATCGAGCAGCAGCTCACAGCACCAGAGGGAGCCAGGGCTCAGCAAGGGCTCTTTCCCAACAGCTTGTCCTTGAGAGAAGGAACTGTGCTCCCCCAGCGACCTTGGCACCACCCCTAAGCCCCACCTCTTCAACGCCCCAGCACTGCCACCCTGGGCCCAAGCTTCTGGTGATGAGTCCTTGGGGACACACTCAACCTACCCGACCCATAGGACCAGGTTGCTGGGTGCAGTTACTTGTGTGACAGTGGCCTGTGTTCCATCAGCCCCAAGAGCTTCCCTGGCCCTGTGACACTGATCTCCCCACCATCTCCTTGGTTATATTTCTAACATTTGCTAAACAAAAACGCCTTTTGTTCTGAGTAATCCGAGCTATCCTGAGGCTGCCCGGAGCGGCACAGGCTGCACAGCCCTCAGGGCCTGCTCCTCCGTCACCTCCCATGGATATTGGTGTGTTGTTATTATTCACCCCAGACAGAACTCAAATGCCACTGGTTTTCCACGAGTGCCACTTCCTGTCCCAGAGGCCCACCCATGGCACCCGCTGCATTTGGTTGTCACCTGTCCTCCCTTCCCTGGTCTGTGACCCCTCCCCTCCCCGTTTCTCATGACCTTGAGGAGTAGGCTGGGTACTCTGTGGCATGTTCTCCGGTCCAGGGGCGTGGGATGTCCCTTCCTGGAGGCAGGGTGCCTGGCCGTCCACCTTCAAGACTTGCTGAGGTGGGGCTGGGTCCTCCTCCCATCTCTGGCTGTCTCAGTCTAGCCTCCCT
This sequence comes from Glaucomys volans, assembly GCA_020662805.1. NCBI lineage: Eukaryota > Metazoa > Chordata > Mammalia > Rodentia > Sciuridae > Glaucomys > Glaucomys volans. The sequence goes on along the minus strand of JAJEJO010003085.1, from coordinate 10,289 downwards.
GCTTGAGGGGGTGTCTGCACAGACCAGCTGAAATTCTCTTCCAAGTTGAGCTCCTCCGTGCTCCGCACTGGGTTGGTGCCCACACCGCCCTCTGTTCTGTGCGTCCTCCCGATGGCTCCAGCCTCCGCCTGTGAGCTCTGATTTCCGTAGTCGAGGTTCCCCGACTTTGTGCCCTGATGCGATGCTCAGATTCGCCTTGTGCCGTCTCTGCTCAGCCCTAGGATCGACCACTTCTCCAAGGGCTGGTGGGGGGAGAGTGGAATTGGGCACCAGGACTGGACCAAGACTGGTCCTCCGGCGTCTGTCACGCACCTTCACCGCGGTCTGTCACGCACCTTCACCGCGGTCTTGGTGCACGTGGAGGACGCCTCCGAGGCTGAGTGCAAAAAGCCAAGGACCTGGGAGAATGTCCAGGCATCCGCCACCTTCCCGTGTGGCTGGACCTCGGGGAATCGCCCTGTGGGAAGTGCGGCCCTCCAGTCTTTTGGAAAGGAGGGGCGGGCCCGGGAGCTGGACTGCTGGCTGGACTGCAAGCAGACCGTGGGCCCTGCTCTCCTGGCGGGCTCGGCGGCTGCCTGCGCCCGCGCCTGTGCCCGTGCACACGCCCCAGTGCTGCTGCAGCGACCTGCGGTTTTCCTTGGGAAAGCTTCCCCCCGGGCGTGCAGGGTGGGTCCATGTGGGACATTCATGCCTCAGAGTCCAAAGCCGTGAATGGTGCAGAAATCACATTTCTCAAGAAGTGCTCCCTGGATGGTGGCACTGAGCAACGGCAGAGGTGCCCTTCAGGACAGAAAGCTCCCAGCGCTCCCCTGGGCTGGGGCTGTTCCAAGCCATGGCCTAGACTTCCCTTCCACCTGCTGAAGGCAGGTCGGGCACGCCTGCCTCGTGGGGGGAGGTCCCTGGCTGGGCTAGACTTCCTTGCCTTCCAGCCGGGGGTCCCAGTGGGGGTCTGGCTGAAGCTGTCTCAGGACAGACTCCACCTCACACCCAGTCCCCGGATTCACAAATGGCATGCGCTCAGTGCAGCTGTGGCCTCTCGGAAGGCGACAGCCCTGTCATTCCCAGAGGGGACCTGGGATGGGGACAAGGCTTCTGCAGGATGGCCTTCAGTTCACTTTCCACTCTGGCTGGGGAAGCCTGTCCTGGGCCAGTGGCCAGGTGGCTTCAGGAGGGAAGAGCCAAGGCCTGACAGCAGCTGGCCCTCCGTAGCTGGGCCTGTCCTGTGCCGTGGCCAGTTCCAGGTCTCTTCCCTCTAAGCTGCCTGGACACTTCCGTGGCTAACCAAGGTGCCTGACGCATCCCCTTTGGGCTGGGTTTCTGAGGGCTTCCCTGACTCCATTTTCTCTGGGCACTCCCTTCAGAATGCTGTCCCTGCCCCTTGAGATGGAAATCTCTGGTGCTGGACGGTTTCACAGCCCAGGACCTTCCTTCCCCAGGACCCCGGCGCCACCCTCAGACAGGCATCGCCGAGGGAGGCAGGGCCAGTCCCATCGCCCAGGCCCCCTGCAGGGCAGCACTCTAGGAAGTGAGTGCCCACTGGCAGACATGGGCACACGGGGGGCAGCCCCTGGTGTCCCCCAAGGCTGACCCCATGGTGAGTGCCAGTTACTCCTCTAGGAGCAAGGGCCCCTCCCCTCCACCTCCCCCCTCCTCCGTCCCCTCCCCTCCACCTCCTGGATGAGCCGTGTCCCTGCCCAGGTCACAGCAGCCATAGCTGGCAGCTCGTATCTGCCAGGCAGGGATTTGGGCTCAAGTCCAGGGCCATGTTCATTCTGGAGCCTGGGAAGGGGCTTCTGCCCCACTGCCTCATCCTCAGCCTCAGAGCCAGGGTGCCCATGGCCCCACGGTGCTCTCAGGCAAGGTAGCCCCAGCCTGTGGCGGTGCCAGGCCACTTCCCCCTCGAGGGTTTGGAAAGCTTTTCTTCATGGGCACTTTCTCCTCTTGACCCTTCCTTTTGTGGCTTCATTAAATTTAAGCCATTCTTTCTGGACTCTCTTTGTTCACCTAATTTATTTCCTGAACTTTATTTCAATTGGCAGATTAATTGTGCACATGGACGGGGCACCATGTTTTCACACATGTCCACACGGGGAATTGTCCGACCACGGCGGTCGGCTTGTCTAGCACTTCATGTACTTGCCGTTTCACGGAGGAGTTCAGACTCGACTCTCAGTGGCTCTGGGGTAAGACGCGTCGGTATCTGGCACTTCCCCCCCCCCCCTCGGGGGGGCTGGGCCGGTCCTTTGGTCCACCCCCCCGGGGCCTGCTGGACCGGGTTCTGCTCCCCTGCGAGCTCGCCGCCCCACATCCCACCTGTGAGAGACCCACACGGGGGACTGAGCCACCTTGTCCTCCTGTGCCCGGCTCACTCATGAGGACAACGTCCTCCAGGTTCATCCAGGTCACCTTGAGTGGCAGGACTCCCTCCCGCAGAGAACGAGTGCCCCATCGTGTGCACCACGTTTCCTGATGGTGCTGCTGTTGTGACGCCTGGCTGATTTCTCGGGCTGGCCATTGCGAGAGATGCTGCCATGTCCTTGGGGGTGCGGGGTCTTGGGCATGTGGCCTCGTGCCCTTGGAGTGCGCTCAGTGGTGGGCCGCCGCACCTCATGGTGACCTGCTCGCAGGGTCCTGAGGGCCACGGCCCTGCTGAGACGCGTGCCCCCGCGGTGCAGGGCCCTCCCCAACGGTCGCTTCCTAGTGGGCGTGCGGTGGTGCCTCACTGGGTTGACGGGCACTTCCCGACGGTCACCACGAGTACTTCCCGATGGTCACCATGAGTAGCACCGAGTGGATTTCCGCCGTCCCTGGGTCCTCTTCTGAGATGTGTTCCTGGGGCCCTCTGTCGGTTTCTGGCTGAGCCCTCTGCTTCCCTGCTGTCGCATCGGCCTCCTTGCGTGTTCCTTGCGTGTTTTGGATTTGCTCCACGCTCTGCGTGTCAGTCGGGTGCTCTCCCACCCCCAGCTGTCCTGTGATTGTTCCCTCCTCTGCTGCCACAGCCCATGTTCAGGTTTGCTGCTCGTCCTTAGTCTGCCTGAGAAATCTGGGCCAGCCCAGGTTCCGGGCCCTTCCCTGCACTGTCTCGCATTGTCTCCCGCTCGGCCTGCCACTGAGTTCCTCGATCCACACGGAGTCAACTTTCTGTGAAGTGGAGATGAAGCTCGAGCTCCCCCTCCGCACGCAGACCGCCAGCTCCAGCATCATCAGAAGAGACGGTTCCTCCTTCCTCACGTGTCTTTGGCAATTTGTCAGAAATCAGGGCCATGACCGCAGCTGCTCTCTGCCCCGTGCTGGTGTCCCTATCTTGGGGGATAATGGAGGTCTTTCACATCGGCTTCACTCAGTCGCGGGGTAATGGCGCAGTGCCAATGCCAGGCACCGGGAACTGGTGAATGAACAAGAGAGTTGTGAGTTCTTTGTTAGCTCATTTATTTAGGGAATGTTTCGTCCTTAAGTAGATAGTTACATTTTATTACTTGTTTGCACTCATGCTAATCAGGGTTTGGAACGGTGCCCAATCAGGTAACATCCAGGTATGCAAAGTAAGGATTGTACCTCGTCCAATCACATTTCCACTAATGTATACCTGTGTCTGTACTCGGGGTCCAATCTGGACCCCCTAAGGTTACCCTGGCAACAGGTATGCTAATATGGGGAAGTGGTCAGCTCCACTGGCCTGCTGCGGGGTTTCCTGTCAGGCCTGTGTGAATGTAGGTCTCCCTGACACATTCGGGGCATTTGCTGCTGCCAGCCAAGTGCCAGGGCTTCTCCCACAGGTGGAGGTTCATGGATGTCAGTGAACCTCCCACTGTCCCCCATGCCACTTCCATGTGGCCTCAGAGCCACGAGGGTGATCCTCCTCCTGTCTCTACAGTTCATTTGAAAAGCCAGGCGATTGGGATGCAGCTCGGTGGTCCGGCACTGGCCCGCCTGCGCCAGACCCTGGGTTCCATCCCCAGTGCAGACTAAAAGGAAAAAGAAAAAGGCTGTAGGTAAGTTGGGGTTTTGTCTCATTTCTTTCAAGATTGCTCCCCGCCCAGCAGTACAAAATGGGATGCTGGACACACGTCGAAGTCATAGGCACATGGTGTGGGTTCGAGCATATCACAGCTAACCCTCGGGGCTCTGCATGAGGAGAGTCACCCACGCCTGTGTCACCCGGCCTGACACTCGGTGCAGGAGCCCCGCCACACATGGGCCACTCGGCTTTGCACAGTTGGTGCCCTTTGGTGCTCTGGGCCCACCAGCCATCACCAGCTCTGAACCACCTCCAGGGCCCCGGCTGCAGTGCCCAGCGCCATGTGACCCTTGGCAGTCGAGGGACTGTCGGCCGGTCGCGGGGGGCTGCTGAGTGAGAGGAGGGACTGCCGGGAGGCACCCCTGTGCTGCCTGACGCCCACCTTGTTTGTGAGGAGCGCTCCTTTCAGGCCCGCGCAGCCTGCTGCCGTGGCAGTGAGCTCCCCGGGGCCCTCGGGGGCTCCCCGTGCCCCCGCCCAGGCTCAGTCCTCTCTGGGGCCCATCCTCTCGGCCCACTCCCTCTGTCCTGGCTTGTCCAGGTGTGGGACCCTTTAGAGGTTCTCAGAGGAGGTGGCGCCTGGGCCCAGCCTGCGGTCACCGTCCTGGGGAACCACTAGATGGCGACAGACAACAGGCACTGGCCGCTCACAAGCCAGCTGGTCCCTTGTGCAGAGGTGTCGCCTAGGGGGTGAGGACTGCAAAGGCAGGAGACTCCCCAGGGACGAGGACAGGGCGGACTGCTTTCAGGAAATGGCCTTCAAATGTCATTTGAAGGCAACGAGAGAGCTTCTGACGTCACAGGATTCGCACCTGAAGGAGGAAGCACCTGGTGGGGACAACAAGGATCTGACGACCTCAGCGCTCCACGGAAGTGGGGTCCGTGGGGACAGTGGGTGTGGGGGACTTTTAGGCATCCCCAGTTCACGGGCTCGTGAAGGAGCAGGCCCCTCGGTTGTCGGAGCCGCACATCAGGGCCTGGGCCTTCCCCTCAGGCTCCCCCCGGGCTGCGGAGCTGCCACAGCCCGGCCGTGTCAGGCCTCGGGTTTCCTGAGCTGCGTGCACCAGGTCCTGCTGTTCCTGGACGTGTCCGCTGCTGTTCTGCGTCTTGGCTTCACAGGTTTCTCTGGGCGCGGTGCCTCTGGGCCAGGCACGGGCTGGAGGTATAGGAGTTCAAGGTGACTAAATAAGATTAACTTTTGTCATGTTTATCTTTTTGTCTTAATTGACCCTGGGAGGTTTAGCCAAGTGATGAATGGCATGAAAGATGACTTAGGACAGTCTCATTTTTCACTGGCTTAAAATGGATCAATGTCTTAGTTAGAATCTTACCCACAGAAACGTGGCATGCTTTTTAAACAAGGGAGCATATTAAAAAGGCCTATTGAAGGTGGGTCGGAGGAGCGTGTGAAAAGGGCAGACTAACAACGGACTTCCAGGCAGAGAATCCGGTCAGCTCGCCGCCTGGACCCAGCAGAAGCACCAGGGGTCCCTGGGCTCCTCTCTGTGCCTTTGCCTCCGCCTCGGCGCTCCGCCTTCCTGTGCTGCTTCTACGTGATTGAGAGACTCGCCCACTTCCCAGCGGCACCGCCTCGCTGTGCACACTTCCTCGGAGGTGTTGCTGTGACCCGAGTTGCATGGGAAGAACTCCAGACCCAGCCTGAGTCCTGGCTCTGTCTGCAGGTGGCAGCGTGGACACGCGTGTCCTCTCCTGTGAGTCCATGTCCTCACATGTCACGCATGCGTGTGCTCACCTCCACCCCGACCGCAGCCTGCCTCACCCAGCCCACCAGGCTCAGCCTCCGTCCTGCCCTTGGGCTTCCCCAGGAGTCCCTGCCAGCAGCTCCTGGGATGTCCACTTCTCCCTTAGGAGCAGGATCCTCCGGTGAGAGGTCTGTTTGCAGAACCCTCTGTGTAGCCTGAAATGTAAACGGGGGTGCGAGAGAGGCGGCCAGGGCAGAGAGCAGAAGGCAGATGACGGACAGCACAGCCTGCGGATGTGGCAGACCAGAGTCCGTCACCTGACAGCCCTCGACAGTCAGGCTGGGGAGGGCCGTCCGACCGACAGAGGCAGAAGTCTGCTTAGAAAGAGCAGCTCAGCACAGGGTCAGAGTGCGCCCTCCGAGAAGGCGTCCCCGCCACAGGAGGGCAGAGGGGTGGCAGTAGGGAAGGCAGAGTCCTTCAAAATCTGTTTGAATTAGCCAACTGTGTGGACTGCAGCCCCAAGTCCCTCCTGCCAGGCCAAGGGGCAGGGCCGAGTTAGTGACGGAAGCAGGTGGACTGCCGGCCAGGTGTGCTTGCCCTCCAGACCTGGTTTGGTAGCAGACCCTCCTGCAGGCGGAGTCCGCAGTCCGGCTACTCGGAGCCCGGGTCTGATTCCTCGAGAGGACAGCGTGTCTGGCACCCTCGGATCTTAAGTGTCGGGTGTTGGAAGTCCTGTCTTTCTTTTTCCGATGACTACAAACCCGAAAGCACAGCTCCTAGCCTTTGATGGCTGAATGTGGCTGGCCAACCAGAGGTGGGCAGCAGGAGCAGGCACTGCTCCCCGCCCCGGCCTTCTGCTGCCACGCCCTGGCTCCTGCCCGGCAGCCCGCAGGAATCTGGGGTCCCCAGGGGCAGTGTTGGCTCCAGCTCCCAGGGTGAGAGACAGGCATTTCCAGGGCCCCTCACCTGCAGCCTCCAGGAAGCCATCTCTGGCATGTAGCAGCAGAGGAGCCCTGCAGGGCAGGAAGTGCGTCTTCAGCAGGTGCAGAGGTGGGGCAGTTGGGGCTCTAGGAAAGCTGGTCAGCCCGTGGGGTATGCATGGGTTAGAATCCAGCAGCAAAGTAAGACTAAGGCTTTTCAGATTCTGGTGCCAAGGAGTGTGCAGCTTCTGGTAGGTGCAGAATCCTGCTGAGGCCTGGGGAGGGTCTGTGGCTGAGATCGAGGGGGTCCTGGCTGTGCCAGCCCCAGGGAGGCTGTTTGGCATGGTCAGGGGACCTGGGGGACTGGCCACCAGGGTGAAGACACAGACCCTCCCTGCCACCTAGTGACGGCATCTCCTGCCCCGAGTGATTGTTTTCAAGATGCTCCAGTTGTTTTCTTGACTACAGAAGTCCCAGGCACGTACCTCCACATTTTCCCTTCTAGTGATTAAGAGAAAGAAAGAGAAAATGAAGAAAGAAACAAGTTCTTCTGTTTATCCATCTGCTAGGCATCCTGAGTCAACAAAGGTTTCCAGAAGCCTCCCACCGGACAGCAGCCACCTGCCTTGCAGTCTTGAAACGGCCCTCCCCTGGCCCAGAGGCCGAGGAGGCTCTCCATCATCCCTCCACTGCTCCAGCAAACAGGGCTCTCCCACCACTGAGCCCGTGGTGCACACCAGCTGCTCACAGGATGTTCGAGTAGAGCAGTCAGTCAGGGAGCATGCTGTTCCTTGCAGCAAGAATTCACTTCATTAGCCAGTGAAATGGTACTTGAGTGTGCAAAGTGAGATAACTCAGGTCGGCACCAGGTGCTTTGTATTCAGAATTATCCATGAGCATGGAATTTAGCAAGCGTAATAATGAATGTGAACAAGATCACGGGAGCAAGAGCCACACTCACCGCACCGTTTCCCAGGCACCGTCATGCTCTGTTTCTCACACGGCGGCCAAGCCTGTTTCTTATCACCACAGCCCCCAGGGCGGCACACTGTGCTGCTCCCTGCTCGCCTTTGCCCTGAGAATCTGCAGCAAGAAGCCCTAGGGAATTCTGTCCACCTCTGACGCAGAACGAGGCAGGTGCCCCTGGCTGTCCTGCATCGTGGGGACAACAGAGCCAGCCAGGGAATCTGCTGGGTGCTCCGCACTGATCTACTCTGCCCTGCTGGAGCGATGTGAGGAGGCGTCCAGGTGCAGATGCTTTGGAATTCAGCCCTGCACACGGCAAATTCACAGCTGTGCAGTTACAGTCTGTCAACCAGTCTCAACTGGTGTCTGTCTGTGCACAACCAGACCAAGACCATTGTGCTCTGTCCCTTTTAAAGGCTAACAGTGGTGATTTCTGGATGGGTCACTGTCCTCTCTGGGTTTTCCTCTCTCCTTCTCTCTCTCCTTTCCAGGCACTGTGCATTGGTCTGCTTCAGTTTTGTGACGTAAGACTTAGGACAGAACCCTCAGGAGCCTGTGGATCCGGGGCGTGCCCACACCCACACACCCACACACCCACACCCACACCCTCAGACTCTGGGTGCATGTTAACCTCCTTCCCTCCCCTCTCCTTTCTTGTGCTTCAGAATTGGCCCCTGCCATGCCCGAGGTGGAGCAGGACCCGCGCCTCTTCTGGTCCTTACCTACCTGTGTGGTCCTACCTGCTCTGCTGAGTGACAACTAGCCTCTTTCAGATTTCTGATGTGTAAACGGTATTAAGTGAACACCCTCCTGAATGCCTTTTGTGCATCTGTGAGCATTTTCCAGGGGCCAGATGCAGAGGCAGCAATGCAGGCCAGAGGAGCCCTGCGCCACCGGCTCTCCCGGGAGGTGCAATCACGCTGGGCCAGCTGGGTGTGGTGGTCCCGTTGCTCTGTGTTCTCCTGCACACCTGACATGACGGCCCGCGGCCGTGGCTGCAGGATGGCGTGTAGCTGGGGACGGCTCCTCTGTGGGTGGTTCTGATGGCTTGCAGGTCAGCTTTGGATTTCCACGCTGACAACCGTGTGGTTTACAGATGCCAAGTTCCTGTCTTTCCTTACGATTCTCATGAGCTTTACTTTTCTTGCTGCAGCCATGGGGACCCGTGGAGAGGTGCTGACGGGGAAGTGGCAAGCGCACTGGTCAGGTTTCTAAGGTCCGCAGGTGCTTTTGGTGGACACCCCTTGGGGGTTGTGTTGGATCAAACACAACGCCTTAGGGTTCAGCCATCCTTGAAGTGGGATGTACTCACAAATAACTGTTGCTGGATCATTCGCAGAGTCTAATTGGGGTCGTCGCACTTGTGCTTCCTGCGCTTCAGCTCTGCTACTGCCCCTGGCTAGGGTCTCAACCACGGGTCTGGCAGGAATCCCCTGTGGGATCATCTGGTGCCTGTGCTCTTTGTGATCTGCTGTTGTAAAATGTCAAGGTTGAGTGTGTCCTTCTGTGAAATTTGAAGCGACTGGCGCAGTGCTGTCCTGCAACGTGGGAGCAACCCAGCTACTTTTCGACGCTCATTTTGCAGGACCCTGGCAAACTCCTTACGGTTGGATTCCTGCAGCTCTGCCTTGAGACGCGAAGCTCGGATGTGGTTGCTGGAGCTGAGCCCTCAAGCTGATGACGAGCGCGCGCTGCACACTCTTCCCTCAACGCGACAGGTGTGTGGTGCGCTGTGCATCTCTCAGGGCAGCCTGTGTCTCCGCCCACCTTCCCTGTGACCCCGCCCACCTTCCCTGTGTCTCCGCCCACCTTCCCTGTGACTCCGCCCACCTCCCCTGTGACTCCGCCCACCTTCCCGTGGCCGCCTTGTTCTCTCCAGGCCAGCTCCTGCCTCACTCCCACAGTCAGTCCCTCCCGTCCTCCGCTGTCCTCACTCTGCCGTCCTGCCCCCTCCCCGTGGGCATGGGCGCCTAGTTCATTAATGTCCAGTTCATCTTCCTCTCTGTGGCTCACCCTGCCCTCCTCTGCCCTGGGGCCTGGCCAGCCCTCACCGCAGGCTGGGCTGCCTCCTCTCCCCATGGCTGGGAGCGCGTAGCCCGGGGTCGGGGCTCAGGTAGGAGCCCCACTTCCTGTACACCTGCAGGTTTTGACGAGTACTTACGATTAGAGCAGCTCCAGGTTCACAGCAAAACTGAGGGGCAGACACAGGTCCCCCTCCTGTCCTGTCCCTGTGTCCGTGGCTGCCCCCATCAAGGTCCCCACTGCGTTTCTCACAGTCTGCTAGCCCAGTCGACGCGTCATCATGTCCCAGAGCCCATGGCTGACAGACCTGGGGGCCGCTGGGGGCCACACATGTGCCCACCACAGCAGTCCCCAGAGCAGCTCCCCTGCCCTGAAGCCCAGGGGCTCCTCCCTGGGTCTCCCCACTGTCTCCACAGGCCACCTTCCCAGGGGGGATGCAGATGGACTCACACAGCACCTGCCTCCTCTGCGTGCACCCAGGCCTCCTCTGGGTCCTCAGGCTGGCGAGCAGCGCCCGTGCTGCTTCTGTGCCATCCCCTACTGAGGGCACCTGGCAGCATGCATGCTTGGCAGCTACGGGAGAAGCTGCCCTCAACACTGCATGCAGGCTTTGGTGTGGACAGGAGTTCTTGACCCCTCTGGGTAAACACCCAAGAGTGCATC
>JAJEJO010003083.1:0-18066 GCA_020662805.1 Glaucomys volans | reverse complement strand
CATGACCATTTTCTGAGATTTTATATTTCTGGTGAATAATAATCTCTTTTATCCTTGAGGAAGGAGTTTCTTTTGTAATGTTGGACAGTTTCACAAAGCCACCGTAAATGCGCCAAACATCTGGTAAGGGAATCCTAGGAGAGAAAAATAAATTCTTTGTTGAAATTGGAGAGATTCACCTTTGATATTGCTCCTTCCCCCTCTCACTTTCTCTTTCAAAAAAAAAAAGAGAAAAGAAAAGAAAAAAAAAGGACAGGGAACCTGTTTTGGATTTATTTCTTGATCCCTCCTTTTGGCAATTTGTCACCAATAGATCCACCAGCAGGAATGGATCTCTTAAGATTTAATTTAGAATATTGAAAGTGCACATTTATATATTTACATCATATTTACTACAGGTAAAAGTACAAGAATATTGTTGTCCCATTCTGAGAAACTGGGAAAATCAAGCTCAGTTCACCAAACCTGAAAGCAATTGCTTTCATTAAATTCAGAGCAATAAAAGTCAGGCTGATTGAAAATAGGCCACATTAGGGGAACTTCTTATTTAAGATCTATCAATATTTTTGCAAAGCATGAACATTTAAGTGGACTGCTTAAATGATGAGTGTATATCAAATAAATCCAGACTTGTAGTTTTATTTTGTGCAAAGATCTGGAAAATGTTATCATCATCAAGTGCTGCAAGAATTGCTCACACAAAATTCTAAAGGAAACACTGGAGCGGTCAGGTGCAAATGGTTTTCTTTCAATGAAATCACAAAGTCCCTAGGTTTGTTATCTCCTATTAACTCACAAAACTGAGTCTTCAAGAATGATATTTCTTCATCCCAAACTGCAGTGCATTCAACAAAAAGGAGATTACCATTTCCTGTCTTGGAGTTTTTTCTTTTGAGCCAACCCCCTACTCTTAGCAAGGCCACATGCTGCAGAGAGCTAACTGAAGCACGCCTGCGGGGAGGTAGCCTTGGGCTACCCAGCCGTGCACTGAGTGATATATTTTCATGGCTGTATGTTCAATCTTCATATGCAGCAATCTGTGCCCGCCCTTTTTGGCAGGAGAAGGGGTGAGTTTTACTAAAATAAAAATACTTTGATTTGTTTCTTTTTCAGAGAAATGTAGCATTTTTTAGGATCTCTTTTGCTCATCATATGCTTTGTCCCCTTTTATATTTCTTATTGAATGTAGCTGGTATTTTCTGAGTAATTTTTATGTTCCAGGTATAGTGCTAAACATTTAAGTGGGTCATTTAATCCTTTCAATAACATTACAAATTAGCTACTATTATTATTGATATTCTAAATAAAATATAACTTAGAAAGATTTACAAATTGCCTATGGTCATGGTGTTAATAAATGGCAGAAATGTGATTCAGATTCTTTTCTAACTACAAAGTCTAAGTGTTTAGAACTTTGAAACTCTGCCCTATTGTACTGTTTGTTTAATAAGAATAGAAATATTGAATCAAATTATATACATTGAAATGTGTAGATTAATAAATGATCCGAATTTTGCCCTACTTATTACTACTTGGTATCTTTGTAAACCAAAGAGTAGAAAGTAAAATTTCTATTGACCTGAAAAAGAAGGCTTTGAAGAATACATTTAGGGAATGGTGGGTGGAGGAGGCAGCAGTTGGGACATTTTGTAGTCTTCTCTTTAGGTAGGAGTGATTATTTATCCAGGGTTGTCAGTCCTGAAAATAGGTCACCCTCTATTCTAATGACCAGACTGATCAGGACCCTAAAATTGCTAAATATTTTCAATATCATCCTTACTTTAAAATGTCTTTGACATCCCTAATCATCAGGGAGATGCAAATTAAATCCACAATGGGAAATTATCTCACTCTAAGAAGAATGATTATTATTAAAAGACAAAAGATATTAAGTGCTGGCAAAGATATGGCATAAAGGGAAGACTTGCATACTGTGGTGGGGATGTAGATTAGTACAGACACTATGGAAAACAGGATGGAGGTGCCCCCCTGCAAAAAATAAAATAAAAATAGAACCATTAGATGATCCATCAATCCCACTACTGGGTATTCTTCCATAGGAAATGACATTAATATGTTGAAGACACATAAGAATTCCCATGTTCCCTGCAGCACTATTCACAAAGGCCAAGACACGAAAGCAACCAAGGTGTCCATCAGTGATGTATGTGGTACATACACATGATAGAATACCATTCAGCTGTAAAAGGGGATGGTATCCCGTCAACTGTGACAACGTTGATGAACCTGGAGATCATTGTATTAAGTAAAACGAAGCAGGCACAGAAAGGCAGATATGCATAACCTTACTCCTAAGCAGAACCTAAAAATGTTGATTTCATAGAAGTTGAGAGTGAAGTGGTAATTACCAGGGGCTAGGAAGAGTAGGGTTGATCAATGGGTACTAAGTTACAGTTAGATAGGAGCAAGATGTTCTTGAATACTGGGGCACAATAGGGTGACTAGAGAATGATAATGTACTACGTATTTCAGAAGACTAGAAGAAAGGCTTTTGAATGTTTTCTTTTAAAGAAAAAATAAATGTTTGAGGAGATAGAAATGTTCATGCTGATTTAAACATCACACAGTGCATACATTCATTGAAACATAACTACACCATAAATATGTACAATTTTATATGTTCATTTATCAGTTAAAAAGTAGGTTTAAATAAATTTATTTAAAAAATTAAAAAAAAATTTAATTTAAAAAATTGGAAAACAGAAAATTCTCCATTAATGAAGTCACATGATGGCAGAAAAACTGATTGTACATTATTCGAAATGAACAGGCAAGATAAGACATATCCAAAACTTACCCATCAAAGCAATGGGCAGCAGTCAGGATCCACTGGTTTCCAATGATTGACCCTCCACACAGGTGGCTCCAGGTTGTCAGCTTCACCTGCAGGCTCACCTGCCAGGGCCACTCTCCCAAAGAAGAGTTTGTTCCTCCCACAACACATGGGTTTATTTTCGTGCAGACTGAAAAGTTTTGAAGCTAATGGAATTAGAAGCGAATGAGTCCCCATCCAGCAAGGAAAACTAGATGCATAATTCTGTTATAGAAGATAAATCAAGCTATCAAAATAACAGGGGCATCCTTCTGCAGTTCCATGACAAAGTGACCCATACTCACCAGAGCTGTCCCCTGTTTTACACAATCTCAAAGAATAACCAGAGCTCCCTTGGATTCCATATGTAATCCTGGTTGGGGAACCATCTGAAGATAATCTCAAAGAACATTTACACCTACGTCAAATGAAAAGTGTAAAATTAAACCTTCACAGAAAAGTATGAAATTATCCCATCAATCATGAAATAAATGTTCCCTTACTTCTCTCCCTTACAGTCTTCTGGGAGTGACGAGTAAGTAAAAAACTGACAACGAACTGTCTCTGTGCACATCTCTTGACAAGCAGTTACTCCTTGCACAATGGTCACGTTCAGTTCTTCCCCACTAAAGTCAACTCCAGAGTAAATTTTGGTGTGGCATGGTTCTGTGCCAAGAATAAAGACAAAAAGATTTTTTAAAAAATAAGAAAAGCAACAAACCACCTGGGCACAAATTTCAGGTGCCTCCGGGACTTTCATCACTATTACATTTTAGAAAGTCATACAATTTGTCACGTGTACTATGATCAGTGAATCCCATTACCAGGCAGAGTTTTTCTACAGGATAAAAGGCTATGTCCAGATATAGCGTTTTCCTGAAGAGTAAGGGAACTTGGTGTCCCACTTTCAGAAGTCTTAAGGAAGCAAACATTTCTATTTAAAAAAAAATGGGAGAGAGAAAGAAAAAAAATTGCATTTAAAAATTTCATCTCTTAAGTCTCAAGTTTTCAATTCTGGAATATTCCAATGAAATTAACACAGGTGCATTAAAATAGTTTGAAAATCATAATCCAGAACTTATGTGTATTAGTATAATAATTAATGCTATTATTTTATTATATAACTAAATCATTCTATTCTTATATGTTGCACACTTTAAGTTTTTATAGGTTTTCCACATCTGGGCTGATGGCACCAAATGGGTTAAAAGCATGAGGCAAGTGTGAAAGCAGCTCACATCAAAAAAACAGCTCTGTACGTTTTATTCTTTTGAGAAACTCTCTTCAAAATAAGTCAGACAACAGGACTCTAGTAAATTACAGAGATTAAATGTAAATCAAGCCATCTTTCCCTGTGGTGAAAATTAATAGGCACAGATAACCTAAAAAGAGCTAATTAAGTTCCACTTTCTACTTGGAAAAATAAAATCCCAAAAACATCAAAGAACTAATTAACCTTCTATTACCCCCATGTGTGTAAAGAAGAGGGTGGATTATGTAAGAGTATAGAGGTCAGTCGAGAACCTTGATCAGGATACACAGGGCTCTAATTTCCAGAATGCAAAACAATGAGAGACCACAGCCTTCAAGGACACAGCCTGTGAGCAGCCTTTACCTCCAGCTCCTACAAAACATTAAGACCTGTAAGAAAGCATCTGCTCGATTCTTTTCCACACCAGATGTTTCATTTTCAATGGTGCATTTGTTTCAGATAAGAAAAGGTATGTGGGAAAGTCCACTCATCTCTCAATTCATCTGCCCCTGACAGAAAAGTACCTGCTTAAACTACAGGCTCTGTGCTCTGAGGGAGATGAACAAAACTTTTTCAAAACTCATACTGTAGAGGTGACGTGAGAACAGCGGCCTGCTCCCCCCTTCATACTCACCTCTGTGATTCCACTTCCCATTCATTGGTGTGGAACGTGAAGAAGAGGCAGTTGGCATGATAGGTGCAGATGGTCCGACACACTAGAGCATCGGGAGTGACAACTCTGGCAATGTCCACATCCGAAAATGCAAGTTGTTGGAAAAGGTCCATGTGGCAACCTGAGAACTCACAAAAGAAGGACATTCCTCAGCCAACCACAAAGGCTACCTCTTCTGATCCTTTGTCATCATAACTAAGGAAATGATACCAGTTTGTTATTTGTTGCACTAGACATCCTAAATGGAAAATTGTCTCTTAAAATATTCCCAAATTCATTATTTGGCATTTGGAAGAAGGCAAAACTATTCTGATAAGAGACAAATTTCTATGTCAGAGAAATAAAACAACTCAACCTACATTCCTAGCCTCCCGGCTCCATCTTCCATCAACACAAAATGGTTAAGTTACTTAGAATGTGTTTGCTTTATATTACCCCAATCCTGAGTCAGGCCTTAGGAACATAAGGTTTAATATGTTCTTGAATATGATGAAAAATATTTTAATAAGAAGAGATTAACAAAATTCTAGGCAGCTAGCAAAAATGCCCTTTACCCTTTGAAATTAGAACAGGAAAAATTCAATTTCATTCTCCTTACATAATTTTATTTTTCAATCCCATTTTTTCTTCTGTTTATATTATTTAATCAGTGTATAACATAATTTTATCAAAATTATGGAAGCTTTAAGAATAATGATAGCAATTATGTGAAAGAAAAAACAGTCATAATTTAAATGAACATATCTGGATTGAGATAGCACCTCCCATAGTCCCTTTGTATGTTCAGTCTTGGAATAGAGCTCAACAAAAACAATAATAAAAATATATATGCACAGACCCTTGAAGCTGAATGAATGGGTCATTGATGCCAGTGTGACAGGTTATTCTACAACTTTATGTGGACATTCATAGTGAGAAGGATCTCACTACTTCATAACAAGACCCATTTATTTTCTGAACCACTATAAATGTCAGGGTTATTTCTTATTTTCTTAATTATGAGTCTATGAGACGACATAGATTAATTATTTATTAATGACAACCTTTAAAAAAGAAGACTAAAAACAAAACATGCCACCCAAAATTAAGATGGTCATCTAAACTCATTTTTTATATTAATACCTCTAACCTTTCCCTTCAATCATTCAAAACTTTTCCATTTCTTCTAGCTGTTTTACCATCCCAGTTGTCCTCTTTTGAAGTGCTCCAAATTTCTATTGCTGCACCCCAAATGTGGAATACAGAACTGAGCATGATCATACAGCAGAGTCCACTTCATGCTCTGAATATAACCTTTGATGCTCTGCCTTTATCACTTGGTTTAAAACTGACCTGTTGGGTTTTTACCCACTTCTCTCTCTGCCCCTCTCTCACCACGGAGAAGCAAGATTAACCTTCTTTCTATCCTAGGCCAAGTTTTCTGTCCTTTGGATCATGGACCACAAGAATGAAGGAATCCAGATTTGGGGGCTGGTACCAGCAGGTCCCAGAAATGGCTATCTCTCAAGGATACAAAGAAACTATGACTCCCAGCAGGGCACAACTGAGTGTAGCCTTTGTAGCCCCTCTTGAATAGCCCACTGTTCCCTCTAAGGGTTAGAATCTCAGCATCTGGACAGGAGTCCCTGTTTTTAATAAAACATTTTTCTTCTTCTTCTTAAAACCTTGCCCTTATTATTAGACTGGTATCAGGGTCAAGGTTTGAGCTTTCAGTACCAAATTTGGGACCTCAATGGGACCTGAGCATGTCCCCCACTCTGGCCTTCTTGGGCAGCTCTGGCACATCAAGTGCCTCCCCTTTCATGCTGAGCAGGCAAGATGGCTGGTGAACTTGGTGAGAGCCAACTGCCAGAGAATTAGGAGATGGAGCAAGTTTGTCTCAGGTTGAACCAGAAGAGTTGTTCCTATAAGTAAAGGGAGGGACCATCCCAGCAGCTGCCGAGCCTCCTTTTGCTTTAGGGAACTCCCTCTTCTCTTCCTGAACTGTATGGGTTGCTCTACACCTGGTCTACTTTGAGAGAAAGGAAACTGAATATAGTAAATTCATAACACCTGGGCCATCAGGTAAGCTCCCCTGGTGCGCAAGCTAGGACCCTGGATTCCATAGATCTGGTTCCCCTTCGTGGGGACATCTGGTCCCTCTTCTTGGGGTATCTGTGGAGCTGTGGTGTAGTAGTTATGGTTAGGTTGGAGTAGGAGATGTAGGAGATGTTTTCCCCCATTTGGTTTGTTTTAAAGTTTCCTATCTGTCTGCCTTGGTTTGGGGGATTTCCTCTGGTTGTCTTGGGTTTTCATAAGACATGGGCAATGCCATGTTGATCTCACTGGGTAACTGCTTGAGAAAGATCTTGACTGAATGGACTACATATCAGTATAAGCACATGAATAAGGAAAAGCTGATGTTTTGCTGTAACACAATCAGGCCATTGAATGGTATTGTGAATTATCACACGACCTTGCATTTGGAGTTGGTCTGTTAGAAGTCAAATAAGTGGAAGAGATTCTGTATGTGCAGGCATTTATGTAGTTCCATGACAAGGAGTCTGAAAGGCCAGAAACTAAGTCGATGGTAGAAAGAAAGGCCCTGCCTCTGGTGTGCAAGGATAGCAGGACTGCAGAAGATTTAAACCCTTTCAACCCCGTGCCTGCTGGCCTAACACTGTCTCTCAGCCTGGCCCCAGCTCCAGGCATGTGGGTTGGGGATGTCAGCCCTCACCTGGAGAAAAAAATTCCAGGAAGTTGCCGGTGGTATGGAAAAATGTGTGCATGGGATGAGTGAACCCCCCTCCACCAGGACTTGACCTCTGCCCCACCTTCCAGACTCCTTTCCCTGCAGTGGTTGGTGGTGGGTATAAACACCACTAGATCATGCTCTGAGCACAGGAGTATTTTCCCCTTTCGAGATTCAGCAGGACACCTCATTTTGCCAGGGTATACCCCAAACTGGGCAGAGAAATTCTTGCTATCTCAGTACCCCATTAGTGTAAATGCAGAGGGGGACTAGCAGGGTGAACAACTGCACATGGCTGCAGGGGGCAGGGGAAAGCTGCTGCTTGAAACCTTCAACTAGAGTAGACCAAAACCAAAACAAAACAACAACAACAACAAAAAACCACCCCATCAAAAACACCCTGAAGAGCCTCTTCTATCTTCCCAGGGTTCTAAAAAAAAAAAAGAAAAAAGAAAAAAGAAAAGACAAAAAATGGTGGAGGCCTTGGACTATTGTTCTGCCAGTCTATGCCATAACTGCACCATAAGCAGCAGGAGCCATATCCTGTAGTGACAGGAGAAGCCGCATAAGGAGAAAGCTTCAGTGGGTGGAGAGGGCAATTGACATAAACCCATCACAGCTAGTTGATATTGCCTCATGTACATAATACCAGAAAGGAACAAAACTAAAGTTAATAGACTTTGTTGGCAGTCCTTGCAAAGGGATCCTCAAGGAAGCCTAAAGAAAAGGGTGGGAAGGGTCACCCTCCATTGGAAATCAGCATGCCCACTGTTAGAAGAAGGAGCCCACTGTCAGCAGGAAACTCACCCAAAGTTGATGGTATTGCAAGAATGATGAGTGACAAGTCAGGTGCAGTAGCATCCTTTGCTCCAACCCCTTGAATGCAAACTAGGAGAACAAAGATTGGCTTTTTGTACATGCCAGATTGCCCAAACCTGCTCCTGGGATGAGATTCATTGTGTAAATTAATAGCTGAAACAAACTTTTCACCCAAAAAGCAAGTGCCACCAGACAATACGCCCTGGTTCCTGCTTTCACTTGTCAGCCATGATAAAGAAACTGAGCCTGCTTTACTGGAGGTCTGCTAAAAAGTGAGTAAGGCCATAGGAGCTGAAGGGACCCTGGGAAGGGTGATCAGTGCCATCTCAATCAAGATTATACCTAAGGAGGAAGTGGTAACTCCTGAAAGAAGGAAATGGTATTACCTTCCTTAAGAGAAAGGCATTGATAAGAATTCAACCTTTTCTGGACAAATATTCAAAACAAGGATTGAGTCAGCTTTGCAAGATCCTTATCATACCCCAATTCTTCCTGTTAAAAAACCTCACACTTATGAGTACTGATTTGTGCAAGACTTGAGATCTATAAATAAATAATATTGTTCAGTATATTCAGGCCATATTACCAAATCCATACACCCTGGTGACTGTGGTACCAGGAGACAGACTGGTTCACGGTGCTAGATTTATAAGATGCATTCTTCTGCATTCCATTGAATGCAGAAAAAACTGTCCCAATATTGTTTGCTTTGAGTGGCAGACAATAACACCAAAGTAACCACCTAATGCCAAAGTAACCACCTGGTATTACTGGACTGTCCTACCTCAGGGGTTAAACAATTCTCACACTATTTAATGAGAGTCTGGCAGAAGACTGGTTATGATTGGATCAAGGAATCCCTTTGCAATATGTGGATGACCTGCTAGTCCCAACGATAAACACGACGGTTTAAACACTATTGTTATATTGAAGCACCTCACTTCATGAGGATATAAGCTGCTCACTAAAAAGTCTCAGGTTTACAAACAAGTCACCTAAGTAAGATTTCAAATTAACCAAAAAACCTGAAGTTTGATGTCAGATCAGAAGCAGACTGTCCAGGGCCTCTGAGAAGTTGGGAACCAAAGACAGTTACATGGGTTCCTAGGAATGTCAGGATTGACATATTTGGATCCACAATTTTCAACTGATTGCCAAACCCCTGTATGAGACCCTAAAAGTAACAGAAGCAGAAACTTTGATTTAGACCCCAGAATGCCAAACTGCCTTTGAGAATTTAAAACAAATCCTCATGAAATGCCTGCCCTTGGCCTGCCTAACGAAAGGAGTTCATGAAAATAAGGCAAAGCCCTTGAAGTTGTCTTACACACATTGGGAGACCTTTTGAGACCCATAGCTTATTCATCAAAATAGCTTAACCACACAGGAAAAGGATGCCCCCTGACTTCAGGAGAGGGCTCCACTTGTGATTTACTACAAGAGCCTGAAGAGTTCACTCTAGGACAACCCATTACTGTGTTGGTTCCTCACCAAATCCTGATCCTACTAAAACAGAAGAAGGTCGACTGGCTGACTTCTGGGAGGTTGTGGAGATACCAGGCCATCCTATCAGGGAGTCCAAATGTTAACCTTAAAACCATCCACCTTGAATCCAGCAACTCTGTTGCCAGCAGATGATAACAGACTAGTACAACATGACTGCTTAGACATCTTGAGACTGTTTATTCCAGCAGGTTGGATCTGCTTGGTCAGCCCACACAGAGCTGCACTGGGACCTTGTCACCAACAGAAACAGCTTCACAGACAATGGCCACCAGAGAGCTGGATATGCCATGGTCATGGAATCACAGGTACAAAAAGCTAAGGCTTTGCCACTGGTAACATTGGCCCAGAAAGCCCAGACTTCTAAAGAAAAGAAGGTGAGCATTTATACTGACTCAAAGTATACTACCATGATGGTTCATGCACATGGAATTCTCTAGAAAGAAAGAGAGTTCCTTATAGCTAGACAAGAACATTAAACATGCCCTTGAAATAATGCCGTTAATAAAGTCTGTGGCCTAACCAAAGCAGATGGCAGTGATGCACTGTCCTGGTCATCAGAAGACTGATGCATGTGACCCAGAGGAATCAGCTGATGCTTGGGGAGCCTGATAAACAAACTGTTTACCAGGCCCTAATACCTAAGCTTAAACCAGACCAAGACGAACCTTTTCATATTGAGGAGGAAGAGAAATGAGCCAGAGAATGGAGTTTTGACTCCTGGGATAGCGCTACCAAGCGGAGATGCGATTCCCACGGGCTCATCCTCTTGCCTGACATACTTGAGAGTATTCACCGTGGACGGCATTTTGGTAAATTTCATCAGGCCCCACTTGGAAGGAGCATGCCTCTAACAGACTATCCAGCAAGTCACTGAAGACTGTGTCTTATGCACCCCCAAACACTCCAAATACCAAAGGCGGCTGAGTGTAAAATTGACACTGTTAGGGCGGTGCAAAGCGACGGGATGGGGTAGGGCATCAAGCAACCTGCGCATGCGCAGAGAAACAATGTAACCTGCGCATGCCCAAAGAAGTAACCAATCAGGTGCTGACAAACAACTCCAACCAATCCCAGGAGGACATGGACTTCTCGAGCGTCCCCTCCCCCACCTGGGGCTTAGAAAAACCCGGCCGGATAGAGGCCACATGCGACCTCTCCTGCCCAGAACCTCGCCCAAGAGCGTCTCCCAATAAAGTTTCTTTTTGATTTACATCTGGCCTGTCTGTTCTCCTGTTACCATCATCCTATCAGCTTATCCCAGCCTGATCTTACAGACACATGTAAAAACAGCCTTTTGATGTTTGACAAATAGATTTTACTCAAAAGCCCTGTGACACGGAAAACATCAGATTGTATTGGTAGACACCTTCTCTGGGTAGATTGAAACTTATCCCACCAGAACACACACACACACACACACACACACACACACACACACAGAGCAAGATGTGGAGGCACTAGCCTATAATCCCAGTGGCTGGGGAGGCTAAGGCAGGAGGACTCCAAGTTCAACACCAGCCTCAGCAACTCAGAGAGACCCTGTCCCAAACTGAAAAATAAAATAGGCTGAGGATGTGGCTCAGTGGTTAAGCACCTCAGTGTTCAATCCCTGCTAACACACACACACACACACACACACACACACACACACGCACGCTTCAGAAATAACTGAAGTTCTCTAGAAGGACCTGATTCCAATATACAGACTCCCCTCCCTGATACAAAGTGTCTTTCGGCAAAGGTGACCCAGCAACAGAGCAAAGCATTTGCTATCCACCTGAAGCTACACACATCCTGGAGACCCCAATCTACAAGAAAAACGGTAAAGATGAATCGCACCTAAAAGAAAGCAGTGGCTAAATAATGGTGACAAGACCCCCTGCGGTGGGATAAAGTGCTACCAATTGCTCTCCTCTGGAAATGGTGACCCAGAAGCAGGACTAAAATGAGTCTGGGAGAAGAGCAGTGTATGGGAGAAACTTCCTGGTACCTTGGGACGGGGTAGTAGAAAATGGGAAAATGTGGTTATAGCAAAAAAAACTAGATTAAAACAGTATGTACAACAGATCAGTCAGATATTACCTGCTGTACATAAATGTGTTTCTTCCAGGTCCCCATCCAGGTTGAAATGTCTCCCTCCCTTCAGGTGAAAGTCCAAAAGAACAATGACAACAACAGGTTTCAAAACCTTCCACTCTAAAGACCCATTTTTAGCAGGAAGCAGTGTGGAGATGTTGTTGCCCATTTTTCCATAGAAATGGAAGACAGAGATTGATGGTGGGGAGGATGTAACAGGAGTCCACTTTGTGCTTAGATACAACGTTTCCTCTCTGCCACTGCAGCTTATTTTAAAACCTACATTTCTGCCCCTCCTCTTCTCCCTCTTCCCCTCTCTAACCACAGAGTAGCACTTTTTCCCATCTTAGAACAAATTATCTATCCTTCAGCTCATGGACCACAGGGATGAAGGAATACAGATTTCAGGGCTGGTACCAGCAGGGCCAAGAAATGGTTATTTCTCACGGCTGCAAATGAATCTTGACTCCTACCAGGGCATAGCTAGAACTTAGCCTTTGTATCCCCTCTTGAAAAACCCTGTGTTCCCCCTGACAGAATGACAGCCTCTGAGATCCCCTGTGTTTCTCCTTTGCTAACAAAGCAATCAAATTAATTTCTTCTTTTCCTCAAAACCTTGTCCTCACTGAGCGTGGTAGTGCATGCCTATAATCCCAGTGGCTCAGGAAGCTGAGGCAGGAGGATTGCAAGTTCAAAGTCAGTATCTGTAACTTAGTAAGGCCCTAAAACCTAGTGAGACCATGTCTCAAAATAAAAAATAAAAATGAGGGATGGGGATATAGCTCAGCTGGAAGAGTGCCTGCCTTGCAAGCACAAGGCCCTGGGATCAATTCCCAGTGCCCCCCCCCACCAAAAAAAAAAAAAAAGGTTGGGGATATAGCTCAGTAGTTAAATACCCCTGGATTCAATCCCTGGTACAAAAACAAACAAAAAACCCCACTTGTCCTCACTATTGGATCAGCATTGGGGACAAGGACTGAGTTTTGGTATCAATCTTTCAGTCATAGTCTAATCCATGTAGGACACAAAAAAATCTTGTTTCCAAAAACTTTTTTTTTTTTCTTTTTTTAAAGCCAGTTTGTTTGGTTTGTCTACCAAAAGCACTATAAAATGTTAGTGGGAGATGGCAGAGTAAGGACCTCCAAAAATCATCTCCTCCACAAATGTAGGAAGAATGCTGGCTAAATCATCAGAATCAATGTTTTCCAGAGCTCTGGAAACTAACCAAAGGCAAACAATAATGCAGGGAGTAATAACTAGAAAGAAAAAAAAAAAAAGGCAACACCAATGTCCTATTTCAAGATGGTTGCCATTATTTGAGGTGTCAGAAAGTTCTCTGGAGAATCCTACTCCCAAGACTTGAATTTATTTGACCCAACTTTGAGATTACTCATTTTTTCCAACCTTTTCCTGGGGAGCATTTACTGAGAGAAAAGGGAAGAAGAAGAAAAAGAAAAACAAAATCACAGTAATTATATAACATTGTAGCTGCCTAAGGCATCAGTAACAGCTGGAGCAAATACCAAGCCAGTAAGATGCTAAGAGTTTTCTTGATCAGAATTGCAAATAGTTTTGTCACATGGATGGGGAAAATGTGAAATCCTAAAACCTTCTTTCAAAATCCATGCAGGAAGATGGTCAAGAAGAGAAAGAAGTCTTTAAACATATTCATGTTTGGGTTGAGAGGCAGGAAGTTTTGCATTAAAAGGGGAGGGGGGAAGTAAAATATGTGTAACCAGGTTCAAGTCCTAGTTCTGCCTGTTGACTGGGTGACCTGGAGCAGATCATGTCACCTCTAGCAGGCTCTGTGTCTAATCTGTGAAATTAGGAAAATCCTTGGCGAAACTAAAGATAGGGGACAAAGGTGTGGTAATAACTACAAATCACTCTGAACTTATGAATTTTTGGGGGCAATTAAGCCTAAAGACAGTCTTGTCTGGTAGATTTAGTTGGCATCTGAGGACTGTGGAAGAATGAACCCGGGGAAAAGTCATTCCCTTAAGAGTTTATGCCACTTCCTGAAGTATCTAGGATTTGTATCACTCTGTAGAAGTCACTTAATTAGATTTAAGTAATATGTGATCTCACTGGAACTTAACAAGAAAGCAAGCACAGGACAGGTGGAGACTGGATATACGAGGTGCTCTTTCCGGCTGTGGACAGCAGCTGGGAAATGCCTGAGACTTCCACACATGCCTACTTGCCCTTCCACTTTCTTCCACCATGTTATGACAAAGCACGAGGCACTTGCTAGATGCAGCTACCCAATTTTGAATTTCCCAACCTCCAGAACTATAAGCTAAATAAACTTCTTTTTCAAAATATAAATTACCCAATCTCAGGCATTCTGTTATAGTACAGAAAATATACTGAGACTAGTGCTATGTACAAAAGGCAATGCATCTGAATAAAGAGTCCTACCTCCTGTAGTCCATACCTTCAAAAATTCTCCCAGAAAAAAATGCGTATAGTAGAATTAGATGATCAGACGATTTGAATCAACAAATTAGCACACACCACAAATAGGAAAAGGGATGCATTTTTTCTGACTTCCAAATCTTCCACTGAGAAGTCCTTGCCCAGAACCCAAGACAGGCCTTAGCACAGAGCTAGTACTTAGTCCCATGCAGAACTAATTCGGTTTCAATCATATCTCATTATTAATAATATTGTGCTAAACAAGATGAAATTTCATGGCAATTGTCTGGATAATTCAATTGAAATTGCCTATATGTCTGGAATAACAGGGTTTTACTGATTCATTACGATAGAATCATTTCACCAGATATGGACATCATCAACTTTTCACCACACTATCACTGTATTAGTTTCCTATCACAAACTTAAAGATTTAAAACTGGACAGTTTGATATTTTATAGTTCCAGAGATCAGAAGTCTGCAATGAGTCTTTCTAGACTGAAATCAGGATGTTGGCAGGGTTTTGTTTCCTTGGGATGCTCTATAGGAAGATCTATTTCCTCAGCTTTTTCAGCTTCTAAAGGCCACCTGCATTCCTCTTGTTACTTTAAAGTCAAGAGTGTAATATCTTTCTAATTCTGACCCTGCTGCTTCTCATATTCTCTTACAATGATACGGGTGTCTAGATCAGATACATACAGATAATCCAGAATACTCTCCCCCCTTTCAAAGTCCTTAAATTGGTCACATCCACAAAGACACATTTGCTGAGTATGGTAACATAGCCAGTGAGTTCCAGTGACTCATTCCGTGCACACAGGGAAACAGTGGTCCTCTACTTACCACTTTCTGAAAGTGCACAGGGCTTCAGTGAGAATCCAGACACCACATTGTCCAGCACCTTGATACTGGTAGGTGTTCCACTTGTACTGTGCTTTAATAGGCAATTGTTCCTGAATGTGTAGAAAAAAAGGTTACTCTGCATCTTGGATTTGGAGGTGCATGCAGCTTTCCAGGTGGTATTTGGCATTGATCCATGTTCAGTAGAAAATAAATAAGTCAATCAGAGCAATAACTGTTATAGTGAGTGGGTTAGGGGTTTGTATTACTAATAAAAGGGACATCCTTCCACTCTGCAGAAGGAAGTTTATGCTGATAATGGGATGGAAGACCCTAAATCTTCATTCCACAAATAGAGCTTATCTGTGGACCAAATGGAGGTTATTCTCTACAGAGAAAATGACAGGCAAATGAGGAAGGTAATTAGGACAAAATACCTGCTTGGTTTTTAGTTGGGGAAAAAAAGAAGCTCTAAAGAACACAGGTAATTCCAGAAGGCAGCTTCATAAAAGACAAACACTGTGAATTTGACTTACCGATACCCAGCATCATAAAAATTTTGTGTGGCATATGTGAAAAATTGGCAGCGAATATTATTGGTGCACAATTTTTGGCATTCTTCAACACTTTTAACCTTAGAAAGATTAAAATTGACTCCTCTCATATCAATTCCCTCATAAATGTCTCGTTGGCAAGCTGTACAAATGAAACACATAGAGCACAGTTAAGTTCCATTCTAGAGAGAGCTCACCCCCACCAATTGGGGCAGGGTCATTTTGAAGGATAAGATCCCCTATTTAACTAGGCAATTTAAAATTTTTATTATGTTTCTAAATTGTCAAACTCTGCTTGAAATAAATACGATCCAATATGTTTTTCCCTTAGAATATCATTATTAAAAAGGGGTTATTTTGCTTCCTGAACTGCAAGATATATGCAGCAATGCAGGTAATATTTTGCATTGAAATTATCAATGGGCACTGGAAAACAAAAAAAAGGGCAATAATAACAAGAATCCTGATCATGTGTGCCAGGAGTTTGTGTTATTAAACAGATGAATGTGCTTTTGACCTCTTGCACGGAGTGAAGGAACTTCTTTATCTATGTTGTATTTCTCCACTTTCGACTACTCAGGTCTGATTATGATTTACCTCTGCAAGCCCTGCCATTGACTGCCCTGTGTCAGATCTTCATAAAATGTGGAGAATTCTTGTATATGAATATCAAAACTGTTTCCACTTTTGTTGTAAAACTTTGTTCAATTCTATTAAGCACCCTTTTAATTGAAATTTATCACATGTGAAAAAAATGTAGAACCAAGTTAGTTTTCCTTCCTTCCTCCCTCCCTCCCTTCCTTCCACCTTCCTTTCTTTCTCTCTTTCCTTTTTTTTTTTTTTTTTTTAAACCAATTTGTTAGTTAGACCCTTGGTTAAGGAATCAGTATAACTAGCAGTATAAACTCCAATCTATTATTATATGTAATTTTCCACTCCTAAGAAGTGTGAATCCATAAAACTAATTTGAAGCATGGGAAGGTCAGAAAATGTCCACAGTTGCAGGAACACAGTATAGTGGGGTGGGCAAGGGAGTGGATGACCTCCAGTGGTTCCTGAAGTCAGGACTCTGTAGGTTATGGAAACAAAGTCTCTTTTCAGGTTTACTACAGATGAAAATAATAGGCCAAGGGTCGGGATGGGATACTTATAAAAACTCTTCTTTATGATTATATGAAAACTTTAAATCTACTTCTGTTTTTGACTAAAATTGATCCTGAGTTTGGAGATGGTGTACTTCCTTGGAACACATTTTTTTTTTCACTTATTTAAGATGTTTGGAGAGTATGAAAAAGAAACTCTAAAATCAAGCTAGTAAGTTGACTAACTTTGGGCGTAAATTAATAACTAAGCAGTATTGAAAAATGGCACCAGGGGCTGGGGATCTAGCTCAGTTGGTAGAGTGCTTGCCTTGCAAGCACAAGGCCCCAAGTTCAATCCCCAGCAAAAAATAAAAAAGGCACAATTTTTATTATTCTTTAAATTTTGCTGTAGGATACAATATTTAGAAATAATTATTAGAAATAATAACTAGAAATAATACCAAATTATGTTAGAATATAAACTTGATCTTATAAATAGGAAATGTACTTTACCTCAGGGTAGCTACACCTAATTACACTGACTTAGTCAGGTCTTCATATTTATAACTAAGGCCCTGGTTAACTGGTTAAAATTCTAATTGAAGGCTCCAAATGTGGCTTATTCAGAGAGCGGTGTTAGTGGGGGAGGACAAGTTCACTTCTGAAATTTGAGACCACAGAATTAATGGTATACAATAAAGATACAATAGTAATGACAGACAGTCCCAGAACAGTTACTTTAATTCCACCAACCCATCAGATGAGAGAATCTTCTCACTTTCTGACCAGTCCCAGTTTCATGCTAAAGAAACACTTCCTTTGTTACAAGTTGTTTAGGACAGTGTTGGAAACTGTTTCCTAAGATGTCAGTTGCATCAGATGTGGAAATTAAAGTCCTCTAGCATCCCAGTCTTCCTATTTCTTCTAAGAAGAATTATTCTTAGCCAGATTTACAGAACCCAGTCCTTCGGTTTGGGTTGAATGGTATACAACAAGGTTTCTTAAACCCTTGTCAAAGGCACTATTGACATTTGGCACCAGAAAATTCTTTGTGGTGGAGGATGACCCTGTGCTTGAAAATGTGTAGCAGCATCTCTGGCTTCTATTCATTATATGTAGTACCATCTCCCCTAGTTGAGACCACCAAAAGTATCTCCAGGCATTATCAAATGTTCCCATGGTGGGGGATAAAATCACTTCTGACTGAGAACTACTGAAAACCACTGATAAGAACCACAGATTACCCTCAAGTGAACTGGGGAGAGAGATGGTTCTTGAGTT
>JAJEJO010003082.1:136971-167465 GCA_020662805.1 Glaucomys volans | reverse complement strand
ACATTTGGCTTAATGCCATATCTTGACTATTTTGAATATTACTTCAATGAATATGGGAGTGCAAATAGCACCTATGATATCCTTATTTCAGTTTTTCAGTACTTAGAATGGGATTGTTGGATCATATGGTAATTTTATTTTTAAACATTTGAAGAAATTCCATAATGTTCACATGGTGGTTCCATCATTTTATATTTCCACAAGCAATGACAAGTTTGCCAGTTTATCTACAACTTCATTAATACTTTTATTATTTTGAGAGCTTGGTAATTATAAGTATGAGCAGTAAAAATAGGATTACATTTAAATTGTTGGAGAGTTTAGCATATTCAGTAAAATAACAAGAAAATGATTTCTAGATTTTCAGCTGTGCAGTATTGAGATTGAGATTTTTTTAAATTTTCACACCAAATGACAGTACTTTCTCAGCAGCTAATATCAATACTGCAAAGTGCCCAGCATTTCCATTCATTCCCTCAACTTTTCAACTGTATGCCTGCAAGCATGAAGTTCTTTTGTGTTCTCTTCAGAAGTCTTTTTTGTTTCTATTGCTAATTTTCAAGTAGATATCCACATTAGCCCTACTTTCCCATAATCCTCTCCACAGTCCTCATCTTGAGTGATAGTTTAAATCTTAAATCATATGTGTCTCTGTTCAAGTTCAAACCCTTCAGCCTCATGGTCTATCTCAGTTTCATGTGTCTTAAGGTACCTTCTGCATGATGAAAGTCTGGTTAACCAAGCCCATCTGACCCACAACTCTCCCTTCCCTGTGCTGTGCTCTAGATAGGTGGACTACTGTATGACTAGGCAGAAAAACAGCTCTCAGGATCTTTTTATATCATGTTTTCTTTCCCTGAGATGCCTTACCAAGCTTGCCCTTCATATTTCAGCTTGAAATTCATTTTACTTATAATAGTCCTTTCCTAAACCATATAATTCCCTCCCCAAACTTGTCTACTCCATTTATCTTGCTTATTTTTCTTAGATATGCATCAATCAATACAATTTTAAAAATGGAAAACAAAGACTAATTTATTTTGATTATCACTGCATCCCCTTTACCTAGCTGGGTGTTCTTGAGGGTGGGATTGTCTTGCTTTTTTATAGAACCCAGAACACCCCACCTTCTCTTTATTCTCCTATGTGAGGAAGGGCAGGAAGGAGCAGCACGGGGGCTAATTGTTAGCAACTCCTTGTGCTGGGAAGCATGATTCTGGCAGTTAGCTGTTAGCAACCCATTACCTTTTCTTTGATAACCAGTCCTCATCTTCTCAAAACCCATCATTCATTACCTACACTGACAGCCAGAACTTCTGCACCCTGCTTCAGTTTGTTTGTTGAAGAATGTGACATATTGTGACTTCAGGCCAGGTGGGGTGGCAGGCAGAGTGCTTTTTGGCAAAGAGAGCACGTGGAGAGTCATTAATTGGATCATTTTATAGAATTATTCTTTTAACCTTGTGTTTCCAAGGTCCTCATCTCTTGTCCCCTTACATTGCCTCCTTAAGGACTTGGGCTCCTAATTTCTTTAGAGAATTTGGGCATCAAGTTGCTCTGTCTGCTTCTGGTTATGTCTAGGGAAGAAAACCTCAAGCTCTTGGAAAGTTAAGGGAACTTAGCATGACAAACGGATTCAAATACTTTTTAGCTCATGTGCTTCAAAAAATTTTCATTCATAATTAGGTAAACAGATTAGAGTTAAGATGTCTTTAAAATTAGTAATTCACAAATTTTTATAGGTGGTTAGACAATACAATGTTGGTTTTTATAAAATTTCTAGAATGTAGTAGCCATTGCTTCTCAGATTTTAATTCAGCAGGGAAGAGAGGGCTAAAACTGTAAATGATTCTTGTTTGATATCTGAGTTTTTACAATAAAAAATGAGTTAATGATTTTTAATTTAAGTGGGATTAATCGTCCTAAATATGTTTGTTAGAGAACACATCTGATTAATTTACAAAATTAAAATGCTAAAATATCCAGTGATAAATATAAAATCAATACTCTTGACTTTTTAAATTCCATAAATTAATATATTTAACTATTTAATATGTTTCTAAAATGGTATATAGAAAAAGGTGTGAGATTGCTTTGTTGCTGTGTCTTCACTAAAAATAAGGTTACTGAGAGTTAAAATTCTATCATGTGTAATTTTATGTACAAAGAGTACAAATATTTCAGTTGCAGTTCAATTAAAGGACTATAAAAGTATGAAGTATTTCATCTTATTAAATTAATGTATCAGAAATTTTATAAGGATTGTTTCAGAATGTAAATTTTAAAACAGGAGTTAAAAAGTAGGAACTAGAACAAAAAAAGTTCTAGGTACAGAAATATATTTTAATGTGGGAAGTAGAAAGACAAAGAAAGGTTTATGGATGAAAAATCTTTTAAAAAGTAAGTAAAAATTGTAGAATGCCTACATTAGTTACACATGATTTGGGGAGGGCAAACCTCAAAATGTTTGTAACTAATTTGACTATACTTAACATAGTCAGTTATTTGAGCTTTTCTTCTTAGGCCAAATATTAATATATGGATATAAAACAAAGTTTAATCCTCTATGTGTTAAAGTATAAAGAATTCCATAAAATGTTAATCTTCTCTTTACCAACAAGATAAATTTTCATGTCTGTTAAGTTTGATCATTTAGAGAAAGTAGTCTTAAAAAAATTAGGGTTTGTACAACTCTGGCTAAACAACAACTGTTATTTTAGAGTATTATACTACAGATTCAGAATTTTCCTTGAAAAGCTAAATTAGTTAATATAAAAAAAGCAAAATTGTGGTGTTGTTACTGGTTCTTTGCATGCTAGAAGTATTCATAACTTTTAAGTATACAAGTCTTTATAATATAAGGTTTAGAAGAGCATTTTACCAAGCTAATGCTCTTCAAACTAAAGTTTGAACTAAAGTCTTGTGATTATTAAAATTATGTTTCATGATGAAAAGATATTATACATACTGAATATGTTTTTACTCTCATTAATTTCATTTTGTATTTTTCTTGTAAATTTCAAAATCATTGTGCTTTACAGAAGTAAAACTTCTAAATAACAAATTAAGTTAAGTTGAGATAACAGGTCTTCACCTATATGCCACATAGCATATAAGGCTAACTTCCAGTACTAATACTGATCCCAATTGAATGGAAAGGATAAATAACTGTAAAGTAATAAAAGTTAAAGGTACAACCCAGTACTCCTACTTCAAGACTAGTAAAACTGACCTGAGAGATGTTTAAAACCAGAACATGGAAACTAAAGTCAAGGAAGAAAAAGGGGCAAGAAAGATAATAGCCAATATTTGACTCATGAGCTCTTAGGTCAGCTCAAACCCAAGGAACAAGGGAACTTCTCCAAGGGCTTTCCAACTCTGGGCCATATGACTTCCTGATTAGGGGAATCAATGAGAACCTGGAGACCAGAAAACCAAGCAGTGCCCATGCTACAGTGAGGAGGGCCACTGGAGAGGGAAATATCCCTGATGATTTCAAGGGAAGTCACGTATGGTCAGCAAGACCCTGACCTAACCTGGAAGAGAGCACTAGATGAACTAAGAAGCTTTTCCCAAGTTCCCAAGTGTTACCGCCTGAGGAATCTCAGTAGACTCTTAACTATACATGAGAACAAGATCAATTTGACCAGCTTAGTCTTAAACACCTAGCAGGAAATTTATAACCAAACTACAGCCATATCTGAGCATTTAATAGGAATGATAATAGTTGTTTTTTTCAGGTTTTAATTATTTTGATTTTTACAATTTGTTCTAATTAGTCATACATGCAGAATGCATTTCAACTAATTGTACAAGAATAGAGCACAACCTCTCACTTCTCTGGCTA
Organism: Glaucomys volans; assembly: GCA_020662805.1. Classification (NCBI taxonomy): domain Eukaryota; kingdom Metazoa; phylum Chordata; class Mammalia; order Rodentia; family Sciuridae; genus Glaucomys; species Glaucomys volans. Next base: position 163,618 of record JAJEJO010003082.1, on the reverse strand, counting down.
TACACAACACAGAGTAACACCATTCATGCAATCATAGGAATAAAGCATAATAATCTCCATCTCATTCCTCAATCCTTCCCCATCCCCACATCCTGTCCTCTCCACTCACTCCCCTCTGCCCAATTCAAAGTTCCACCATTCTTCTGTACTCTCCCCCATTATGGATCAGCAATAGCATATCACAAAAAACATTTGGTCTTTGGTTTTGGGGATTGACTTATTACACTTACCATGGTATTTTCCAATTCCATCCATTGACCTGCAAACGCCATCATTTCATTCCTCTTTAAGGCAATGTGATATTCCATTGTTTCTTTATCCATTCATCTACTGAAGACCATCTATTGAAGGTTAGTTCCAAAGTGTAGCTATTATGAATTGAGCTGCTATAAACATTGATGTGGCTGCATCACTGTAGTATATTGATTTTAAGTTCTTTGGGTATAAATTGAAGAGTGAAAACTTTGGATGAAATGGTAGTTGCATTCTAGATTTTCTGAAGAATCTCCATACTGCTTTCTTGAGGGTTTGCACCAATTTGCAGTCCCACCAACAAAGTATGAATGTACATTTTCCCCACATCCAAACCAACATTTACTGTTACTTGTAAATGTTCATTTGATTACTTGTATCAATTCTTGATAATTGCCATTCTGACTGGAGTGAGATTAAATCTTACAGTAATTTTGATATGCATTTCTCTAATTGCTACAGATGTTGAACATTGTTTCATACATTTTTTGATCAAGCACCAAAAACATACATTGGGGGAAAGATGGCTTCTTCAACAAATAGTGCCAGGCAAAGAGGAAGTCAATATGTAGGAAAATGCAATTAAAGTCCTATCTCTCACCCTGAACTAAACTTAACTCAAAGTGGATCAAGGACCTAGGAATTAGACCAAAGACCCTGAGCCTAATAGTAGAAAAAATAAGAGCATCTTCCTGTCAGATGACTTTATAAACTGAACTTTCTGACTCAGGCATTTGCTATGGATTCCTCAACTGACCCAAACATTCCTAAAAGGGGAATCCCAACAGCTTGTCCCACATTGTCCTTCTCAACTGCAAGCAGCCAGAGCAGTCCATGTATTTCCCCTTACAGCAGTCATGGTTCCCTTAAGCCCAGAAGGGAATGAGTCAAAACCAAGGACAAGTAGTCAGCATAGATAATTAAGGATTGTGTTGGGAAGATGGTGACTAATTATCAAAGAAAAGGCAATGTTATGCTGACACCTCCAGATGATGCTTCCCTGCTCAACACCCTGGTAATATCTCTGGTGGGGGAAAGGATCACACTTTCTAACATAAATAATTACCCCTGTAAGCTATCCTTTCCTGCCTTTGGGTATACAGGAAAGATAGGAAGAGGAGGTGACTTGTTCTTTATGCTTGCTTGGGAATTTCTCAGGTGTTTAATCTTCAACACTGGTGAACCAAGACCCAATACTGATTTCCAAGCCTGGTATCAGTGGCAGGTGGTGGGTGAGTAGATGAGGTATACAAGGGACAGGAATCATGCTAACACAATATTAAAGAAGATAGGAAAGCATTATTTTTGCACACAATCATCATAAGAGCAATCAGTCTGGTGAAATGGTCCCTGAAAACCATGAAGATGGTAACTCACTATCTGGGATACAATTGATTTATAAGTGGAGGACAGTTAAGGCTTTAAGCACATTACCAGAGTAGTTAGAAACATATTCACAACATTCAGTTTTTATAATGTGTCCTATAGCAAATGACCTGTTAACTCAAATTATCTCATGTTGTTCTATTAGAAGTTGTACTTCTATAATGCACTAAAAGGAAGCAGTTATAAAGTTTATAAGGACAACAAAAAAATGTAATTAACAAGACCAGTAACATTGATTTTGTATGATAGCTCTAAACCAAGAAATATAATTTTTAAAATCCCAAACCTTTACTTCATTATATATCATATTCTGTTTATTATAAGAACACAGTAATCTTTATAAAAAACTTTTGAACTTAACTTTGAATGTACATAAGTAATTATTCTAACATGGAATAAGGTGAAAAGCAGAGTCCTTACTTAGGTGAGATGTCTCTTTGAAAATTTAGGTAAAGTGTTTCATGTCTGAAGCTGAGTTTTGCCTCTTTTTCAAATATTAATTTACAAAGGTATCATATATTGCTTCCTAATATCAGTTAGCACAATCCAGCATCACCTCTGAATCATGAATGAAACAAGATAAGAGAGTTTTTAATCCCTTTTTGTGTGAAAATTGCAAAAAGGTCTTCATATTTGACATTGTTAACCTTTCAATAAACCAGGCATTTCATATCACCTTCAAAAAATACATCTAAGGTCCCATTGCACTGTAAAGAGTAACACAAAATGCTGCAAATAACTTATTGATGACAGATTATTTTTATGCAAATATAAAACATTAAATGACATCAATAAATTCCCAACTAAATTTTATATTAGTGTATAAGTCTGAAAGAGGCTCTTGCTCCAGAAAATTTCAGTTTGAAGAATGCCCTCTTGATAAAATGTTCTTCTAAATTTTGTATTTTAAGACTTATTTATTTGAAGAACATGAATAAATCCAGTATACAAGGAAACCAGTAACACCATAATGACATTGATGTTCTTATATTAATCAAGTTGAGATTTTAAAAAATTCAGAATCCATAGTGTATTGTAATGCACTAAAATAACAGGAGTTGCTTAACCACAGTTGTACACACTCTAATTCCTTCAGGACTAGTTTCACTTAAGGATAAAAATATATAGTCACAAGAAATTATCTTGATGTGTAAAAGTAGATTAATGTTTTAAGAAACCCTTGTTGCTCAACACATAGAGAATTAAACTTAGGTTAATATCAGTACATTAATATTTGACCTTATAAAAACCCTTAAATAATTTTACCCGATTGTGTAACTGTAGTCAAGTTAGTCACACAAATTTTTGAGTTTCCCTTTGAATTACAAACCTTGTGCTACTTACTTAAACATTCTACAGCTTTTTTCTTTTACTACACAAAAGAATTTCTTATCCAGAAACATTCCTTATTCCTTCGACTTTCCACATATTTCCATACCTAAAAAGTTCTTATATTTCTTTCCTAGTTATTGACCCTTTTAAAATTTACATTCTGAAACAATCCTTATAAAATTTCTGAATTTAGACAAATTACTCCATTTCAGTAAGATGAAATACTTTTTTTATAATACCTTAATTGAAACCCAACTGAAATCTTTTCTATGCTTTGTATCCAGAATTACCCCTGTTAGAATTTTAATGCTAAGTAACCTTGCTTTTATTGAAGACACAGAAACAAAGCAATATAAATTTTTTTCTTTTAATTTACCCAATTATGAAAACATATTCAATGTTTAAACATATATATATGTACATATATATATACATATATGTATATATATATATATATATATATATATATATATATATATTTCCTTACAGAATTCAAGAAGTCTAGAGTACCTGATTTTATACCAGTTGATGTTTTCGCATTTTAACTTGGTAAATTAATCAGAGATCTCCTCTAATAAATACATTTATGAAGATTAATCATTTTTATATTCAATCTAGTTTTCTATTTTTCACTTTTTTTTTTGCTTTTTCTTGTTTGAATAATTTTCCATTTCCCTGGAAATTGAATTTTGTATAGGTAATTGTTCTCTACATAGGTAACACCTGTTAATAATAACAATGTTGTGTAGAGAAACCTACACAGAAGTTTTGTTGATGCTTTTATCATCTACTGCTTTATAGTCAAAATGTAGAAATCTGAGTGTAACTAAAAAGAATAAATAAAAACAATTAAAAAGCATGTAGAAAAATGAGAAATATGTAATCGGTAAAAATGGAGTTGGTTTCCAGCTTTCAATTGCCAGGAAAAATCAGAACTTCTTTGACTTCTGTGTTCTTGCTTTCTCCATTTGTACATAATGCTAACATCACCAAACTTTTGCAATGAAGAGGAAACTGTGTGTTAAAGCAATTTAACGTTATAATATGCACCATGTGTCTTTTGATGACTCTGAATATTTAGGTGTTAGGTAAGGTTAGATCTCACTGAGCACTTCTTTTCTCTAAGTAGTTTATTTGGCTTTAAAATGTGCTGCACTCACCTGGATGGTGCCTAGTAGTGCTCATTAGATATGACAAATTCAAATCATTAGCATTTTTATAATACTGATAATGGAGTAAAAATAGTTAACCTAGGTACACTTGTGCATATTAGATATCTTGTTTTTGACACAAATATACAACATGCATAGATACATATTATAAAGTGAACTACATGAGTAGTTTGAGTGTACATGTATACATACATATACAAAACCAAGATGAATACTCACAACATATTTTATGGAAAATATTATGTTTAAACTCTACTCACAAATTTTCTTTATATTTAGCAAGTAAGGCCTTTTAAGTTTGGGCTGGTACTATTCATAAGTTACAAGAATTATATGAATGCATTAAAAGCTTAACCAGGTTATTTAGCAACATATAGATTCCATTAATAAATTGCTTAAAATAATGTTAAACAGTAACAAAACTCTACTTTAGAAGATTATAGTGTATTATCTGATCATGTTGCCTATCAAGTTGAGTTTCTCTATTAAATTTGTTCTTCCTGACTGAAACTATGATTGCATATTGGCTTTTATTTCGGGTTTCATGAGCATTTATATCAATCAAATGATTTTATGGAGAACAGATGAACAGTTTTGAAATAGCATTTAATATTATTATGTAAGATTTAATTGCCATAGTTTTGAGAGACATAAAGACAGAATTCATCATGAGAGAGAAAGTATTTGTGCCTATATTAAAAGTGTTGCAGAACATATCTCTTCTGTCCTTCCCTTTGGAAATTCTACTATGTGACTTCAAAATGACAAGAAAATAAAAGCTTATCTTGTGGTATCTTTCCTTTCATACATGGTCACAGTCTCTACATCATGAAAGCTACTCAGGAAACATGGTAGATGATCCATTTCCATGTGGATGGAGGCCATTATGCCAAGAAAAATAACCTTACCCAGTCCCATCATTTCCCTAAGATCAGTAAGTTGTCACATCTGTGATTATTGTTGGGAGAAAATTCAGGCATACATTTATTGCACAAAAAAGTGACATTATTTAGCAATAAAGTATATCTCCAAATGTATTTCATCAAGTTTTATTATCTATTTATTAAAATCCCCTTTCATCCCAGTGCTATGGTTTTATCTTTTTATTCCATATATTTTTCACAACACCATTCACTTTATGTTTTTGACTTTCAGCAACATGGGAGTTTAATTTCTGAACATGTGATATTGATATCATAGAGACCAGAGCAGATCTGTTGGGGATTTTATGTTTTTAGAAATTGTTAAATTATTCTAACAGCATATTTATATTTTGAATGTAAATTGATATAGGTGTGTGTTATTGTCTTATTGACACCTTTGATACCTTTGAGTGTTTTGTGTCTTATTCTCATACAATTGTGTAGAATACATGTAAAAATCATGTAAAATACATGTAGAATCATGTATCCCACTGGGTGTGGTACTGATTGGGGGGGAGGGGCTGGGGCAGGAGGATTACAGGTTGGAAGCTAGCTTGGAGAATTTAAAGAGACCTTGTCTGAAAATCAAATAAAAAGGACCAGTGGTGTGACTCAGTGGTAGAGTGCCCCTGCATTCAATCCCCAATACCACAAAAATAAGCAAATTAATTAATTAAATAAAAATGCCAAAGAATACTTTGAAGAACAGAAAAATATAAAGATAGCCTCAATACCAACTTTCCCTTTATTACCACTTGGATTGGTGTCTGCATAGCTGTTTCCAGAGAAGGTATGGATAGGAAAGTTTTCCTTCTCAGTCATAAATTTCAATTAAAGTCTCCTGAAAACAAGAGGGAAAATATATTTGCAATTTTTGCCTTGAGAAGGCAGATTTATTAATATAGGCATATTCTGCTAAGCTTTAGATTTTGTCTCATTTGGAATGCTGTAGGAATTGCCAAAGATTAAGACCTTGCATCTGGAGAAAGGGAATCCAGAAATGCTACTTTGTGAACACAGGAATTTCCTCCCTGGGTGCTGAAAGAGGAACAGATACAAATGTTACCCAGGGTTTTAATCTTTCCTCTACCATGTTTCATTATACCACCTCTCCACTTTCAGGCAGCATTGGTAAATTATATGAAATAGGCAATCATCTTCTCTTTTTCTCAATATTGAGTGCATGAGTAGTCAGAGTAAGAGCCTGAAAATGGCAAAGCAGGCAGAAGCAGAATTTAAAAAGGTGGAAAGAAGAGCACTCATTTCATTTAATAAAAAGTAACCACATTTCTGTTTTTCTGGATGTTTACAACTGTTTCTCATATAGGTTTTGCGTATATTGTGTTAAATTAATACCTAGTACTTTCACTGTTTTTTTTTTTTTTTTGGTGTTAAAAAACTATTAACTTTCTTATAGTATGTCTACTGTTTATTATTTGTGTAAATTTCTCCTCATATCTCAATTTAAATTTTATGTCTTTCAATTTCCTATTTGTATTTACTTGTACTTTATAACAGTTTTCCAAATATATATTCAAATGAATTAAAACTAAATATAAATTATGTCTTCCTTTCCAATGTTTACAAGACTAGTTACACTCTTCCTCTAATTTTATTTTTGGATTTCTAAAAACATGCTTAAAGTACTAATGAAGATAGCGAAATTCTTGTCTTATTTTTAAATTTAATAGAAATGATTCCATGATTTCCTTGTAAAACTGGTTTATTAAGTCACTTAAAAGTTAATTTCTCTCTTGCTGAATGCATTCTTTGCCAATACAGAATTGAATGTAGGATTTAATCAGCCATCTTTTTTCCATGGAATTAATTATGTAAATTTATTTTAGTCCTATTAACATATACATTTTATTAATGGATTTCCTGTTAATGAATACTTCTTAATTTTAATTTATTTCTCACAATAATTTCAGAAAATATTATTAATAGTTGACTTAAGGTTTTATTTTATTTTCTTTTGGGGTTTTCATTTTTTGTTTTTTGTTTGGTTTTGGTATAACAAAGATGAGTAAAAGGAATTTGCCAGCATCAAGTCGGAAAAGGACAAAGGCAAATTTCTCTTAAGTTATTTAGCAGCCATAGAGTCTAGATACATATTATTGTGTTTGGACAGTGAGAACTTCAACTATTGTTGCATTCAAAATTCCTAGGAAATAATGAATAAGATGAAGTTTTAATATTTGTGATTTATACACATTATGGTTAAGCATGTAGATTTTATAGTAAGAAAGCCTTCATCTGAATCCTGACTGAATCATTAAGTACTGGGCAAGTTACATAAACTTTCTATGTCATCGATTGTTTTTGTGGAACACAAATAATATTACCTAATTGAATAGGTTGTGGTAAGAATCAAATTATATAACTTACACACAGTACTTAGAATGGCTCATGTAAGTGCTCCATGAATGTTAAAGCACAGAAAACTGAAAGTGTAATGAAATGCAATGAACATTCATATTGAAAAAAGTAAAGTATATGAAATTGTTCACAGGAGAAAGAATTGTTCCTGAAGCTGTTAAATCTGAGGAGCTCCTTGAGAGTGCATGATGCAGTAGAATGTTTGCAGTATGGCTGTCACCACTTGTCCTGCTCAGATTCAAGGCTTGGCTAGTGAATTTATTTGACCTAATAGAACTCTAGAGAGGTTCAAGGTGACTTCAAAGTAGAATCCTTAGAAGAATTGCCAATATTGCTTCACTCTCTTAGATTAGTGCCAAGGTCCAACTGGGAGAAGGTTCATTACACAACAGACTCAGAACACTTTTCCAGTGAGTGAGCAGCAGACACCATCAATGACTTAAGTGGGACCATCTTAGAAAATCTGAGTGATTTCGTCAGGATTTTTTTCTCTTTTTTGTCTTTTCTTTCCTTTTCTTTTCTTTTCTTTTCTTTTCTTTTCTTTCTTTTCTTTTTTCTTCCCTCTCTCTCTCTTTCACTTCTTTTGTTAGATTGATTCCCAAGTATTTTATTTTTTTTTGAGGCTATTGTGAATGGTATGGTTTTCCTAATTTCTCTCTCAGAGGATGCATCACATACAAATAAAAATGCATTAGATTAATGAGCATTAATTTTATATCCGGCTACTTTACTGAATTCATTTTTGAGATCCAGAAGTTTTCTGGTGGAATTTTTAGGGTCTTCTAAATAGAGAATCATGTCATCAGCAAATAGGGATAGTTTGAGCTCTTCTTTTCCTATTCATATTCCTCTAATTTCTTTGGTCTGTCTAATTGCTCTGGCTAGAGTTTCAAGGACAATGGAGAATAGAAGTGGAGAAAGAGAGCATCACTGCCTTGTTCCAGTTCTCAGGGGGAATGCTTTCAATTTTTCTCCATTTAGAATGATGTTAGCTGTGGGCTTAGCATAGACAGCCTTTGCAATGTTAAGGAACGTTCCTACTATCCCTATTTTTTCTAGTGTTTGAGCATGAAGGAGTGCCTTATCTTATCAACTACTGATAGCCTCTTCAACAAATGGTGCTGGGAAAACTGGAAATCCGTATGCAGCAAAATGAAACTAAACCCATACCTCTCACCTTGTACAAAACTCAACTCAAAATGGATCAAGGACCTAGGAATTAGACCAGAGACCCTGCACCTAATAGAAGAGAAAATAGGTCCAAATCTCCATAATGTTGGCCTAGGACTAGATTTCCTTAGCATGACTCCCAAAGCGCAAGAAATAAAAGCAGGAAATAAAAGCTGGCAAGGAAGTGGGTAAAAGGGTACACTCATACATTGTTGGTGGGATGGCAAGTTGGTGCAGCCCCTCTGGAAAGCAGTGTGGAGATTCCTTAGAAAGCTTGGAATGGATCCACCATTTGACCCAGCTATCCCACTCCTTGGCCTATACCCAAAGAACTTCAAATCAGATTAGTACAGTGATGCAGCCACATCAATGTTCATAGCTGCTCAATTCACAATAGCTAGATTGTAGAACTAACCTAGATGCCTTTCAATTGATGAATGGATAAAGAAACTGTGATATATATATATACACAATGGAATATTAACCATAAAGAAGAAAAAAATTATGGCATTTCCAGGTAAATGGATGATGTTGGAGACTGTTATGCTAAGTGAGATTAGCCCATCCCAGAAATCCAAAGGCTCAATGATCTCTCTGATAAGTGAATGATGATGCATAATGCAGGGTCGAAGGGAGGCAAGAATGGAGGGAGGATAGATAGCATAGAGGGAAGAGAGGGGTGGGGTGGGCGTGGGGGGTAATAACAATAACAGAATGAGACAGACATCATTGCCCTGTGTACATGTATGAATGAACAGATTGGGTGACTCTACTTTGTGTACAAGCAGTGAAAACAACAGCTGCACTCCATTTGTGTACAATGAATAAAAAAAATTGATAAATAAGTAAATAAATAAGTTTAGTACCTGGACACATTATGATAAAATGATTTAGAAGAATAATACTGTTATGGTTTGGATGTGAGGTGTCCCCCAACAGTTCACATGCAAGACAATGAAGGGAGGTTCAGAGAAGAATTGATTGGGTTGCAAGCATTTTAACACAATCAGTGACTTAATGCCTGATGGGATTAATTGAAGAGGCAGGGTGTGGCTGAAGGAGGTGGGAATTGGGGCATGGCTATGTGGTTTACATTTGATGTCTGGAGAGTGTAATGTTTCTGCCTCTTGATGATGCAAGCTGCTTCTCTCTGCCATGGTCTTCTGCCATGATGTTCTACCTCACCTCCAGCCCCAAGGAGTGGAACCAGCCTTCTATGGACTAAGACCTCTGAAATCATGAGCCCTCAAATAAACCTTTCCTCCTCTATAATTGTGATGGTCAGATCATTTAGTCACAGCAGCAAAAAAAGTTGACTAAACAAATATAAATCAAATATTCACACATCCTCTCACATATGCAGGCATTTTGGAAGGAAAAATATTGTTGAATTCAAGGCTATCCTTTGTGGCAGAGATCATAAAAAGACAATAAGGCATGATCTACAGATTTTTAGTGAAAAGCATAGGTATCAAAAAAGTTATCACTCATGCTGTCTTCCAGGTATAAAGACAAAAGTTTATTACAAACTTTCCAAAACTCAGCAGTTTCCATCTGACATCTCATGTTGAAATATTTTCTGGAAGATTCGTTCTTTTAATGGATAATTAAATTATGCCAGAAATTGAATGAAGAAGATCACTTTATACAACATGTATGAATTCTCTTTTGTCTAGTTTGAGCTTGCACTCCATGAATTGACAAGGATATATGTAGTTAGGTTTGTGCAATCCAAGCAGACATGAAGAGGTGTGTGGTGATTCCTTGTTGTCCCCTCCAGTATCATCACACAAAGAGTGTTTTCCTGGGACTCTTCCTTGTTTAGAATCTGTATGAAATTTATTGTCACATTTGTTTAGCAACTAAATAAATGACGATGTTCTACCCCAGAACTTAATTATAATTACAGATGATAAATTTGGGAATTTATGCCAAAAGACATATTAACTTAATTTATTCTATTTTACATTAAAACATTTGCACAAACCAGGTATGGTGGCACATGACTGAAATCCCAAGAACTGGGAGGGTGAGGCAGGAGGAATGCACATTTGAGACCAACCTCAGCAACTTAGCCAGACCGTCTCTCAAAATTAAAAAAACAAAAGTGGGGGAGTGCTGGGGATGTGACTAGGTAGATAGCATCCCTGGGTTTAATCCCTAGTACAAAAAAATAAATAAAATGTTTTACAAAAAATAATGGTAAATTCTTTCCCAAGGATGTTGTGAAAGTGTGTAATTTAAAAATATTGTTTATTTAAAGTTCTAAAATATTATCTTTTAAGTTGGACACTGTGTCACATGCCTGCAATCAAGAGACTTGGGAGGCTGAGGCAGGAGGAAGGTGAGATCAGTGCCAGCCTCAGCAGCTTATTGAGGCCCTAAGCAACTCAGAGAGGCCCTGTCTCTACATGAAATACAGAAAAGGTTTGGGAATGTGGCTCAGTGGATAAGTGCCCCTGAGTTCAATTCCTGGTACCAAATAAAATGAAATAATATAAACCATTTTAAATAAGACAGAGATCAATAAAGTCACTCTTGTAAAGACAGAGTGCAGTTAAATGCTGGAATAAATAATTTCATTAAAAATGATTTTATACTTAAGAACAAAAATAGTAATTTTATATTTCCTGAGTTTGAAAGATATTAATGGGATGTATTTCTTGTTAATAATTCCAATCTTACTAATCACTATCAGTCATTATTTCAGATGTATCCAAAATAGATAGTAAAGGGAATAGTCAATTGAAATCGTTGCCAGGGAACCAAGAGATGGATACAGCTTTATCAAAAGATTAGCAAGCTTTGCACTGTAATTGTGAGGATTGCTAGGTGTAAACAAATCTATTTAATCTTTTCTTCATTGAAAACCACATTCCTCATTATTTCACTTTTACCCACTAGGATTTATTTAAGTTGAACTTCTTCCTCATGATCAGTTTGTACTGCTAAAGTTCCTGCTGCAGCCTTCAGGTAAGAAATGTATAAACCTCATGAAAATCAATATGTAGTGTTCATTTGGACTCATTTTACTTTTTCTTCTAAAACAAATACCAATCATTACAAGATTTTGGGTTAATGCTTGGTGTATTTAATTGCTCCCACTTGAAAAACTTTTTAGTTTTATTCTGAAATAATTTGATGGGGTTTTCTACCCAGGGTTTACATTTCAAAATTAATTTTTAGATATCAAGGGAAATGCATCATAGAGCAGTAAACTGAGAGTCTTGTCCAAGTGTGACCTCATTGCTCTCTTGAAACATTCATTTTACACCCCCAGTTCCTTTTAGTGGAGAGTTAATTTATTCCTTCATTAGGAAATAGTTAATTAACATGTAAGATTTTTGCTCATATGTGTAAAGGGAGGACGAGTCTCAGAACTGACCACCATGATCTGCATGAAGATACATGTAGATACATGTAGAAGGGAATGAAAGATGTCAGCTGTTCAGGGTGCTTCAGTTTCTTAATATTAGGCAATGAATTTTTAATATTCATGGTATTTTAGAATTCATATACTTTAAATATACATCAAGAAAGTTTTCAACAAAGACACATTTGTTTATTTAATAAAGGGAAAGGAAGCAAAGTTTTTCTAAAGAAAATGCTGTTATAAAAACAATAGAAAATTTGAGCAATATAAATACCATTATTGCTCCTTTTGTGCTCAGTTAGACAAAGTACATCTTTGACTGTCATTGTCTATGATAAAAATATTTGAATATTCTAGTTTTCTCTCAAATATTTGAAGGTCTTTCCTGAACTCATCAGATTTCATAAACACATTAGTCATATTTTTAATCATAAGCTCTTTCAAGTGTTTTCTGGAAAGAGCAAATTAGCTTTTTATGATCACAAGTTCATACCCTCACTTGTGCTAAAATGTTGTATAACTTCATTGAATATTTTTCAATATTTTGATATTTAAGGTTAGTTTTCTATTTACTTCAAGATCACAAATCAATGTAAAATGCAACAACCATAGTTTGAGAAATTTCTTAATTTGGTCATGTTTCTGAGATAAACCAATATCAAAGTTTCCTTAAGGCATGGAACTGCTTGCCTTTGGGAACACTGCTCACTACACACATCCAGGTGCCCCATACTTCAAAATAGTTATCAAACTCACCTCACTCATGATGTTCCTATCCTATATAGGATGCCCTTCCTATAGTTCCCTATAAAAAGCAGGCATCAATCCCTATCTTATATAACTCTATCGTTTTACCTATATTGTATCTGAAGACACTTGTCTATCCTTTTACCTATATTGTATCTGAAGACACTTGTCACTTTCTCTAGGGAGAAGAAGGAGAAGGGATTACTGAGGAAGATACGACATTTTAAACATCTCCTTATGCCAGGCACTCTACTTGTTACTTAATAAATAAAATTTTATTTATTCACACACATAATTATATGGTGTATGCCTTATTTTACATAGCAATTTTTGATATTTATTGTACAGTTACTCTTTTTTATATATTGAAATATATCATGTTTTTCATTTTTACTGTATTGGTGCTGATCACAGTCTCTTGTTTTTTTAAATTTCTGTCTTATAGATGAGAACAGGAAGTTTCACAAGAATTATGACGAATAATATTAAGCTAAGAATCATTGGTCTAATTGATTTTAAAATACAAATTATATTCATAACATGCTGACTAAAATATAATACGCTTATTTTTGTTATGGTTATATACATGCTTCTTTTATCTTGAATTGATAGACCAAAGAATAAATGTGAGAAAGTCCCTTATATTCATCTTCCATCTTTTGGGGAAAGTTGTGCCTAGAAAGTACCTAATAAACACATAGGAATTGAATACTGTAGTATATTTTAATTGAAAACTGGAAATGATTTCCTGCTAGTAAGTGAATAAAACAGTAACAGTGAATCCAAACCAATTCTTCATTCTAGTGGACACTGACCACTATTTCAAAGTCTTCCACCATGTAGCTATGAAGCAGGAAGACATCAGCAGGCACACCATGAAATGTTTTGCAGAGATCTTTGAGTTGAAGTCGATTCATAGAAATTGTGTGATCACTCTGCTAAACTTTAAACAGCACTTTGCCAAAGTTAATGGCTTGCTCTCTGTTTATTCACCAACACAGGCACAAACCCGCACAATTTTCATAGAGATAATTCTACTTGGATGACATGGTCCTATACTATTCATTGTATTACAAAATTGTAGATTTGTCAGCATGTTTTGGGAAGTCTGCAGTGTATATTGATTTCTTATACTTCATGAGAAGATGTGATTATACTCTGATGTTAACACAATAGGTTCAGAGAGCCAGAGATCCTTAAGGTTGCTAACACATGTCTAATTCTTTTCTTATGTTGTGTGAACTTTTTACGTTACTCAACTTCTTTGAGCAGCCCTTCCTCCTTCTTTGATGTGGGAATAATTACAGCACACATGAAATTGAATCGTTCAAAATAAGAAGTGAATGAGATTAACATATGCAAAACACTTTGTACAATATCTGTCACATAATAAAGACTTAATAAATACTAGCAATCATTAATTGCTGAGTATAGATGTAACATAGTTGTTATTCAACCAGACCAGCTTTACTTTTCTTTTCCTGGTACCTAGAATTGAACCCAGGTGTTCTCTATCACTGAATCACATCCCTACTCCTCTTATTTTTTTACTTGAGAGAGGACCTCACAAATTTTCCCAGGTTGGCCTAAGCCTCCTGGGTAGATGAGATTATGTGCATAACAACACCCAGCAGACTAGTTAGCTTTTGAGGAGCTCTTTTGGTAAAGTGTGCTTAAATCACCATTTCTCTTTGAGTAGACTGAATTCATGAGTACCATATTCCATAACTTCTTGCATATATTACTTGTACATATTTTATTCATTAAATTGTGTTTATCAGTGATTAAGAAATAATTTCTTAAACATATTATTAGAATAGTAACAAGTATTACATTTATTATATGTACTTCACACTTTTACAAATATTCTTCATAATAATCTTGTTAATACTATTATGATGATGTTGAATTATTGCTAATGAAATATGTTCTGTTAAATAGAGAAAAATTTACAACATTAGCATCCATAGGAGTCTGAGTGAATTCTGGTCTTATCTGAGGTGACAGTAACTAAGCCCAAGGATAGAGTTGAGATATACAAGGGCTTCAATAACTTTAATGGGAAATATTTAACAATGATAAGGTGCTAAATTGGGGTCAAAAGATGAAGTTCGGGAGGAGGATTCAAGAACAGGAATTGTAACCCAAACCATAGGAATCATTTGAAAGGTAAGACACATTGCTCCTAAACTTGTAATTAACATAAAATATGGAGCTAATATGTCTAATATTATTTAGCAGATAGAATGTGCTTATGGGTATCAACAGTTTGGGTCAATACTGAGAAATAATTTACTTTCCCCTTTGCTTGAAAAGCAGAGAAATCCATTTCTCACATCCCCTGATGTCTACTTCATCAAGCTACGTCATGTTCAACAGCATTCTGCTATTGTCTCTTCAAATCAGTCTTCTCGGAAATACACTTGGCAGGAGCATTCTGATCTGGCCAGTGGAAGGTAGTGATTGGCTAAATGTGAAGATAATTATAGATGAGCTAATTACAAAAGAGCATAATGTGACTGTCCTAGTTGCCTCTGGTGCACTTTTCATCAAGCCCTCAGTTAGCCCATCTCTGACTTTTGAAGTATATAAAGTACCCTTCATCAAAGAAAGAACAGAAGGAGTGATCAAGAGTTTTGTTTTGACTTGGCTGGAACATAGACCCTCTCCTTCAACCCTTTGGAGATTCTATCAGGAGATGGCAAAAGTCATAGAGGACTTTCACATGGTGTCCAGAGAGATTTGTGATGGTGTTCTTGAAACTGAAAAGGTGATCGAAAAGTTGAAGAAAGGCAAGTTTGAAGACCTGGTGTCAGATCCAGTATTTCCATGTGGTGACATAGTAGCTTTAAAATTGGGAATTCCATTTATGTATTCTTTGAGATTTTCTCCAGCATCAACAGTGGAAAAGCACTGTGGAAAAGTCCCATATCCTCCTTCCTATGTTCCTGCTACTTTATCAGAACTCACCGACAGGATGTCCTGTGCTGACATAGTAAGGAATTTCATCTCCTACCTTCTACAGGACTACATGTTTGAAACTCTTTGGAAATCATGGGATTCCTCCTATAGTAATGCTTTAGGTGAATAGCAATTTTTTGTTTTAATATTTGAATGTGAACAAGCAGAAAATTAAGTCTTCTTTAAGTCCCTTTATTATTGCTTTGGGTCTACATGTTAATGTACTATTAGTATCACTTGATAAAAGGAAAGAAGATAAAAGACATTGTGGAGGCATGGTGGCACATACCTATAATCTCAGCAACTCAAAAGTTGAGGCAGTGGATCACAAAATCGAGGCTGGCCTTAGCAACTTAGCAAGACCCTGTCTCAAAATAAAAAATAATAAGGGCTGGGAGTGTAGCTCAGTGGTAGAGCACCTCTGGGTTCATTCCCCCATACTATGCACAACAAACGCAGAGAAATATTTGCAACAATTATGTAGATAATATGTACATGGTACAAAAAGAAAGTGCCAAAGAAGGAGAGAATACATGACAAGGAGAGAAGAAAATTCCAAAAAACTTAATAGTTGAGGTAATACATAAATAAAATTTTAGACTTTAAATATTAGTTTTCCTGCCAAGTAAGTATGGGGAAGGAAACTGTTCCTTATGTTGGAGACTTGGGCATTAGCATTGGGCATTACTTAGAGTATTTCTGCAGTTCGAAATGAGAGGTGGAGAGACGTAAAAAAAAATACTGATGAGCTCAGCACAAGAAAGAATGAACTAGTTGGGCACCGTGGTGCACACCTGTAATCCCAGCATCTCAAGAAGCTTAGGCAGGGGGATCACAAATTTAAGCCAACCTGGGCAGCTTAGTGAGAATCTGTCTCCAAATGAAACAATAAAAACTGTTGGGAATGTAGCTAAGTGCTGAAAAAAAAAAAACCAAAAAACCCTGGGTTCAATCTCCTATATTAAAACAAACAAACGAACAGACAAACAAACAAACAAACAAAAAAACAAGGAATGAGTAACCTAATTCAATGAGTATTTTCTAAGTCTCTTCTGTATTTTGCTCATTACTTTAGTTTGTACTACAAAACAATTGAGAACCATTTAAAAACTGATTGTGGCTAGATTTGCATTTTGTATAAAAAAACCTGTGCAGATATGGAAACAGAGTATAGACCTTGAGACTAGGTTATAGCATCACCCCAAGAAAGAGGCAGTGAAGGCATGCATTAAGAAAGTAGCTTATAAATGGAGAAAAATGACATGTTTGAGACTGCATAGTCACAGAATTAGGAAGTCAGGCTCTTTTTGAATTTTTTAAATTTTATTTGTTCTAATTAGCTATACATGACAGTAGAATGCATTTGTATATTTTGACAGATCATACATAAATGGAGGAAGGTAGGCTATTGATTAGTCCATCTCTGATGGGATTTTAGAATAGTTTCTGAGAGAAACTAATCATTCAACTAGTGTTAGCTATTTTTCAAGTCTAATCAATGAAAACTAATGGCTAATTAATGAGGATTGTTAAGAGGGATGAAGAAGAAATCAGAATGGATTCAATACTTTTTACTTCATTAAGTGATAAATGATATGAATCACTCAGGAAGTGAATGAATACAGGAGAGAGAAAATTCAGGAGTGGAAATAATGCATTTATTTTTCTACATGTTGCTGGACACAGTGGCTCATGTCTAAGGTCCCAGTAATGAGGTAGGAGGATTGCAAATTCAAGGCCAGCTGGGCAATTTAGTGAAACCCTGAGACAGTCTCAAAAGAAAGAGAACACTGGGGATTGAGCCTGGTGGTGGAGTGCTTACCTAGTCTGTGTGAAGATCTAGGTTTAATCCCTAGCTTAACAGCAACAAAATGATAAAATCATGTAAATAAATGTTGTGTATGTGAGACCTACGGGAAGATATTGTGAAGTCAAATCAACAGTTGGTTACAGGGGGTGAGATCAGAGGAAGTGTAGTGGGTTAGATTTTTAAGTACCATCTGTATAAGAATGGTACATATGCAATTTATCTCTCCAATGGTAGCATTGTCATGTTTTCTGCTTTCCTGTTATGTGAAGCATGCTTGCTAGTTTTCTATTTTCTTATGTAACACATTTCTGAACTTGTCCATACTCAAATGATTTGAATTCAAACATTGGGCTTTAATCATGTATTATAAACATAATTATCTTCCCAGTCAGCTATGCTCATTTCACACTCCATAATTATAGCCCATTCTTTGGACATTCATACTGCTACATATTTACTGTTTTACTTTGATTTCATGATAAAACTGGTAATCACAGACCTAAGCAGAATGTTTCCCACTTTTGCTAAGTTGTATTTCTCTGAGAATTATTAAGTTTTGAGGCTTTAGCTTTTCATTGTTAACATCAAAACTTGACTCAGGGCTTTCACTCATTTTAATGACAATAACAAACAAGATTTAAAGAACTGACACTGTTGTATACTTACTGCAATGTTGTCTGCTACACAGACCCTATAAGGAAGGCCTAGTGATGCTTACTAGCTAGTAAAAGAAAATACTAAACAGCATTAAAAGTCATTTTAAAATGAAAAGTGCAATATGTGAAACAGTATTTTATGAGGTTCTTGTGTATTGATAGCTATTGACACACATTGACTTCTTTTCTACAAACATTTGTTCTAAAATAATTGTAATACTGATCTATATGAACCAAAACAAACCCGCATGGGTGTGTGGACACAAGTGTGAGATGCCAAAGGTGAATGCATGGGATCAAAAAAGCTAGTGAGTCCATTGTAGCTTAAAAATTAAATTTGTATTAGCAAAAGTCATCACTTTCTCTGAGTATGTTAACCACTTGACCCCAAATTATAAAACATCTCACACAAAAAACTTACAACTTTATCTCCTGGTTAAGAAGGAAACCTAATTCTTCTGTCCTTCAGAGAAAACAGGCACAGCTACAATGATTATGCAGAAACCTGCTGTTTCTTATGAAGACACAAATTGTCTGCATCATAGTATTAAAGCTGAATCTCATTAAAAATGAAGATAAGTGAAGAACAAATGGAAATTTTATGAAGCAGTGAGGCAGTGCAGTTCCTAAGGAAACTCCTTCATGTCCTTGTGCACGCAGTAAATTAACAGAGACATCTGAGTGTGTGCAGCATCTTAGTTAATATAAGAGCAGAACGTATGTGAAATATTCTTGTGTCATACTGGATGTTTATTTTTTTTCCATCACTTCTTTTTTTAGCTGCCTACATATTCTGAACTTTCAATTTATAATTCACATGAATACAATGCTACTCATTCATATCTGTGAGGTATCCATGGGTTCACTTTTCCTAGGCTAAAGTCTAAGAATCACATGTTCCATTGTCTTTTGTCTGTGAGGTAAGACTGGTAATAATAGTACATTATGCTCCCATCTTAAGACATGATACTATTGTTCTTAATTTGTTCATGGGAATGCAATGATGATTTGTTCAGATGTTCTTACCTCTGATTTTGATATACAGTATCGTGTTTCTAGTTGAATCATACTCTCCTAAGTTAGAATGACTAAGTTTGTTTTTACTAACACCCCATATTCTTATTCATGCCACAGACATGAACACTCACATTCAACAGACCAGGTAAGAAGTAAAAGTACTCACATGATGGAGTAGCTCATTTCTGTGCAAGCCAGTGTAGATGTAGAATGATACGTAGAACTGATTTGAAAATTTCCTTTGAAATTATAATTTGAAGTTATTTTCTTTGGTTGAAATTCTTTAATGAAAGTTATTGTAATGAGCCTATATCCACTCAGGACTCAAATTGAGTATATAGTATACACACCTGAATATATAGACCAGTTACTCATAAGATTACTTCTCTGTAAAAGAATGTAATAAGAGTCTCAGAGTGGATCCTTAATCTCCGCTAATTGCAGAAATTAGATATCACATTATTGAAATTATGCATTTTGTTTCAAGTCATGAGTATTGGGCTCAAACTCATGAAATCCTAGCAGTAATAGTCGTTAGCATTTATTGATCTCTTCCTATACACTAGACCCTGTAATAAGGGCTTTATATGTATCATCTCTCCTAATTCTTGCATTGCATTTGTTGCAGTTCATTATAATGAAAAAATATCACACACATGAGAATGTTGAGCTTCAAAATATCGATGAGTCAAATAAAATCATTTAGCTACTAGTTTGAGAAGACAATATTCACATTAAGGTCTTTCTCATGCCAAAGTGTCTGCACCTTCTTGGGTCTCAAAGGTGTTTTCTCTGTCTCTCAATTTAAATTTCAGGTTGAAATTTATTAATTATTCACAGTACTTTTGTGTAAATTTTCTTGGATACAATTCTTCCTGGTAAGATACTTAGTATTTGAAATCAGTTATTCCGTGTCTTGCCTCTTCTTAACTTGTTAAACACAGTCTAATTGGGCCATGTTATTACTAGGTAACTTAGTATTCCTTAAGCCATAGGTCTCCATGTGACTCTGTTGCCCTAGGTGTGTTGTTTGAGGATATTTTTCTTGTTCTAATAGAGTGTTATAAGCAGCCTCTGAGAGTAAGATAAGCCTCTACAGATTTCAAACATTTAAAATTGAACCAGGCAAATTTCATATATCACAATATAAGCAAAATGTCACCAAAATTGTGTCCATACATAATGAGAGGATAATATAACAATTTTATGACTATGAAAATATTTATAATCCATAAGCATTATATATTATCAGCAGTTTAACCCTATGGCACTTTAAAAAAACAGGTGTTAGAAGGAATATTATTTATATATTAGACTCATATATTTTACATAAAATGCCATGTATATTATTGTATGTGAAAAGTGGACGAATATTCTCTAAGATGTAATGCCATCTGCTATAACAATAGACAATCTTTAGAAAAACGACCATGCTGTTCAGATCTTTCAGTGAAACTAGGTAATCATTGAGCGGGAGTGGTCAATATAAAATAAGTCCTGGAGATGAAATACATTTGAGTGTGAATGTCTCTGTGATGCTTGATTTCCAAAAGTAATTTTAAAAGAAAAACAAGTATATTGCAGTACTTTCTCTGAAAATTAATGCACTTCTTTTTGAATTTTTTCCCTTCCCTAATTTTTCTTCTTCCTCATCTTTTCCTTGATCTCTTCTTCCTTCCTTTCTTTGTCTATTTTTTATTTACATTAACCTTGCTTGGTTAGAATCTTTCAAATACCCTCTGGCAGTGTTTGCTTTTCTACAGTGACCCATGAGTTGGGTGACAGTCAGAGGCACTGCATCAGAGATGGAACTGACTGTCAAACATTCAAAATTTCCAAAGATAGCAGCCACTCCTTTTTGATCCCTTTCATAAAAGGGATTCAGAATGAAAGGAAATGGAGGTGATCATTTTCATGTGTATACTCTTGTGTTTCGTATGTGCATATTTCCTAAGGTACATGATTTGTGAATTTTGGTGCTTGCAACATTATCCATAACAGATTATTTGTTATGTACCTCCAGATTGAGCATGACTGACTTGCAGTATTTGGAAAATTTCAGGTACCCCAGTTTGCCATTGTAGGAAGAGGAAGAGGAGGTGGGTCAAGGTGGTAAGATCAGATTGACTTGATCATTTTAAAAGTAACATTCTCTCCACCTCAACAGTATGTATAGCTAATATTTATTGAGCACAAATGCTACTCTGAATAATTTACAATAATTTCACTCAGTTCTCACAAGTATAGAAAATAGGTTTCATTGTCCTCAGGGGTTTGTGAAAGAGGAGATTAAGCAACTTGCCTGAGGCTGCAATCTAGAATGCGGCTAATCATTTGAGTTCAGGATCTGAACTAAAAATTTCCAAGAAATTTTGAAAGAAAGTCAACTTCTATACACAAACTCTTAAAAATCAAATTTAAATTTAAGCTTTTAAAAGTTAAGCAAATGCTAAGCAAGGAACTCCAATTCAACTGAAGCCCTGATGGTGGAATAGGGCAGCCCCTGTGGGATGTTGTCCTTGTCTAGGTTCTTCTCCCTAATCATTTTTGCATGTCTGTCTCTTAGTTTTTGTCTGGGCATTTTAAATTCTAAAGAGAAGACCCAGTTGGCTGAGCTGGGCGGCACATAACTGCAATCAATGCCAGGTATTAAGGAGGCTGAGACAGAAGGATCACATGTGGGGGGATTCTGGGGATGCAGTTCAGTCTTATAGCACCCCTACATTCAATGTCAGTTTGCAAAAGAAAAGTACAGATTAACTATAGGAGCTAGTACTGGGACTTCAAGGTCCATTGTGACCTTCTGAAGGAAAAAGAAGACAAGGATTCCACTCCTTCCTGTCCTACTCCTCCTTCTATAAAATCTCATTATGTGTCGGGCACATCCCCACCCAGAGATAGAGCTTAGAGGTACATCCCCTGTATCTTCCAAAGATACTGGCCCTTTATCTCAAGATGCTAGCTCTTGTTCCAGCATGCTGCACATGCCTGTGATTCCAGCTACTCTGGAGCCTGACACAGCATGATGAAAGGTTTGAGACCAGCCTGGTCAATTTAGTAAGACCCTGACTCAAAATAAAAAAAGTAAAATAAAAAGGGCTGGAGATGTAGCTCAGTGGTAGTGCACCCCTGGGTTCAATCCCCAGTATAAACAAAACAAACAAACCCACCTGAGTTCTTCCTTCCAACTCTCAACTCCTGAACATTGACCTTCAAGCACTGGGCAGACTAGACTTTCATTTCCATAACAACAGGAGGCTGAAGTTTAAGGTGATGAAGCAGTTGATTATACCTGTTCCTAAACAGAATGAAGGCTAGTGTCCAGGTTTTGCACCTTCAGGGACCATCTCTAAAATTTGGCAGGCAATGAAAAAAGAATCAGCATAGGTAAATTTTAGCTAGTGCAATGCTCAGGTAACAAGAGAAGTCTGTCAGGCAAGGAAATTTCTTTGTGGGAAATAATTTTTTAAGAAGAAACTTTATACAAACATGCTGTTCGAAGAATTCTCAGTTTAAATAACACCACATACATTTTAAGAAACTTTAATACTAATTTGATTTTATGCAGATGAACTAAGTGTTCTCTAGAAAGTGTTTTCTACACAATCTTATTAAATGGGATTCTGAGAATATTGTTTTGGTTTTATTATGTTTCTGAGACCTCTCTTTCAACATAAATAGAGATTGGAATGGAAGTGGCCACTTAATGTAGGTAAAAGGAAAACACTGTAATTGGCGTAATTTTCCTGTGACTGGTACACTTGTGGCACATTTACTTTGATAGTTCAAAGACATTTTAAAATTCTTAGTTGTTTCCTGGGATCTTCAGTTATATTTAAGATGTTCCATTATCAAATAGTCACCATTGTGAAATGCAGTATTTTTACTGTTATGATGTATGTATCAACTCTTTGATTTAAAAGTAAAATTTGAAGGACATTGGACTGATCCAAAATAATGACAGTCATCTAATCTGCCGCTTTCTAACCATATGATACTGAGATCATTTAGACTTCTCTTGACCTACTTCCTACAAGTGATAGGGTTCCATAAATTGGACCTAAACTCTCTATAGAACAATAATTCCTATATCTCAGTTATTCAACCCTTATTCAGGAAAGCTGTTAGTGAACTCATAGAGTGAAGAAACAATAATTTTAAATTATGGAGATTATTTTGTCATGAAATCAAACATATTTGGCATGAGTGCTTTTTTTCTATGTATGGATGTTTAAGTCTCTAAGGTAATGCATATGTCCTCAAAATGACTTAGTTTTAATAAGTATTAATTTTAAATTTTGAACAATTTTATCTATATTGCAAACCAGAGAATAAACATAAAGGACATCTATGTTAACACCAATGGAATTAAACACTTTAATATTCAAGTGTAATTTCAAATTAAAAACATAAATTTACTAGTAACCTGTTATAATACCTAAAATGCTTCACTAAACTAGGCAATTTTTATGTTGTCCTGTAGAAAAACTTACAAGTAGCAAATTTGAAATCTTCCATTTTTTGTATTCTAAGTAATTTAGGGATGTCTACTATGCATTTGAGCTTCTAATAGGTATTTTGATAAGCTTTTAAGTGCTTATTGCATCTATTGTTAGTAATTCTGAATTAATAATTATAATTTACTCATATATATCTCAATCATTCAATGGAAAAAACTTGATTTCTGCATCCTGAGATTCAATACTTTATTTTTTTCAATATGTTTTAGATGTTGAGAGAACTTTATTTTATTCATTTATTTATATGTGACGCTGAGAATTGAACCCAGTACCTCACACATGATAGGCAAGTCCTCTATCAACGAACCACAACTCCAGCCCAATACTTTATTTTCTATTGGAAAACTACATTCTCCAAACTGAGGCTCACTCTTCAGAGGACACATTTAATTCTGAAAGCGTATTTCTCTTTCTCATTTTTCCTTTATCTTTCTTCTGGGTCCTTTTATTACTCAAAGGCCTAAAATTATCCAATTTAAGAGTAACCAAAGTTGAAGAGAAAACCCAACATTTGATTTACATTCTTCATTATTAGTTTCATCCATTAAAATCACTTTGCTCTTATTTCTTTTTAATGGCAACGTTTAATGATTTTAAAAGTATATAGTTATATACTTGTTTAGTTTGGGATTCATTAAGAATTAAAACACATCTGTATATACATGTCCAGTCAATTGTTCTATTGCTAGATCACTGATTTAGTGATCAAAGTTTTTGAGCTGCTAATTTTCAGGCAAATTTACTAAGCCTCTGACATTCTGTATCCTTGCTCTGAACCAAGGAGTTTGCAAAGTAGTTTTGAAGATATGATTGTCAATTTAAAAAGCAATTTCACACATTGGGATTCTCTCTCCTTTACACTTGAGCAAATTTAGACTGAAAGGGTCGAGACAGTTCTCCAGTCTGATAGCTTGTAAAAGGATAGTTTTCAACCTAGGGATACTGTGGTGAAAAATCCTCCTAACTTAATCTACTTCATAGTCTAACTTAAAAAGCCTGTATCCCCTTTTTGATTTGCATATGAAGATGTCATATGGGAGAAAGTGAAAAATTCACTGTTAACAATGACTAGGAGATGATGGTAAATTCTCTTAAAGCAAAAATACATTTTCTATCAAATATGCAATTTATCATCAAGTCAATCTAAACTATCCTGAAATATTTGAGCAAACTTCCTTTAAGTGAAGTTTGTTATTTTAATTTTTCATTCAAAATATGAGCTATGGGGAAGTGACAATAATGTTGGTCCAGCAATTAATCAAATAAAATGCCAGATTATAGTTCCAGTAGTGCTACTTTGTCAAACATTTTTGGATATGGAACTTAACCTTTGATTTTGTTATCCATGAAATGAAGGAAATAATTTTGCCATAGAATATTGTAAAAAAAAACCAAAAAAATAGGATGAAGCACATAAAATGTTTTATAGACAATCAATTTTTCTGACAGTATAGCTTCTATAACAATGGATTCTTAAATTTTTTAATCTAAATTTGGAAACCTATATTAAAGATATATTTTCTAATCATATTTATTATATCAGGCTACAGGTACTAGGCTTATCACCTCCTTGATTCTTTTTCTCAAAATAAAACTAGATTGCATTTTTATTATTGGACTAATCATGTTAATTCATATAGGGATTTGAATTGCATTGTTTTCCTTTTAACCTTGACCAGTGAATAAGTATACTCATCATGATAAACATTATTTTATTTGAACTACCTAAATACACATTGAAGTTTTCTTTTCATCTTGAAAGACCTATAGTAGGAAGGTTTGTCATAGCAAATATCTCCCTGCTTAAGAAGTTTGTCCAGCTGCTGGTTTTAAATTTGACTTTGACTAAAAGTGTTCTAAGTGGGAACGTGCTAATTTGTCCTGCAGATTCTGGCAGCCACTGGTTAAATATTAAGATCATTCTAGAAGAATTGATTCAAGAAATCACAGTGTGGCTGTACTGGCTTCATCAAAAACTCTGCTTATCAAATCTAGTTCTGTTTTCTCTGTGAAGTTTGAAGGAATACCTGTTTCTTACAAAGTGATCAATATAGATACCATAATTGAACATATGGTAATGCTGTGGATAAGCCATAGACCAACTCCTTTCACAATATGGACTTTCTACAAAGAACTAGGAAAATTTCTAGATACTTTGTCCCAAATTAATATACAAATCTGTGATGGCATATTCAAAAACCCCTTCTTAATGGCAAGACTTCAGAAAGGTGGTTTTGATGTGTTGGTAGCAGACCCAGTAGCAATCTGTGGTGAACTTGTTGCTATAAAATTGGGACTCCCATTTATGTACACATTAAGATTTTCTCCAGCCTCAACAGTAGAGAGAAACTGTGGGAAAGTCCCAGCACCAGTGTCCTGTGTTCCTGCAGCCCTGTCAGAGCTCACTGACCAGATGACCTTTGCTGAAAGGGTTAAAAATACCATATCTTATTCTCTGCAAGACTATATATTTCAATCCTACTGGGGAGAATGGAATTCATACTACAGCAAAGTTTTAGGTAAGTCTCTAAAATTACCTCTTGTTAATGACCCCAGATATCTTCATTTTTCTTGTCCACACAGCAAAACTTTTCCATCCTTGGCCGCATAAGCTGAAGTAATTGGACTTACTATATCTCTGTAAAATTCCCTATTGTCTTTTGGATCAATTCCTAAAAAATGAGACAGTGGTATTAATTTATATACTATTATTCTCTTTCTCTCCCTCTCAAACCCCCCTCCCTTTGGTACTGGAGATTGAACCCAGGGCAGTTCACTGAGTTACATCCTCAGCCTTCAAAAAAAATTCTTTTTTAAATTTTTCAGACAGGGTCTTCCTAAATTGCCAGGACTGGCCTTGTCCTCCTGCTTCAGCCTCTGAATTGCTAGGACTACAGGCATGTGCCACTGCCCCTAACTGCTGTTATCTCTCAATGGAAATACTGTTGT
>JAJEJO010003082.1:112814-136871 GCA_020662805.1 Glaucomys volans | reverse complement strand
CTTATATCTCTGTAAAATTCCCTATTGTCTTTGGATCAATTCCTAAAAAATGAGACAGTGGTATTAATTTATATGCTATTATTCTCTTTCTCTCCCTCTCAATCCCCCTCCCTTTGGTACTGGGGATTGAACCCAGGGCAGTTCACTGAGCTACATCCTCAGCCTTTAAAAAAAAAAAATTAATTTTCAGACAAGGTCTTCCTAAATTGCCAGGATTGGCCTTGAACTTATAGTCCTCCTGCTTCAGCCTCTGAATAGCTAGGACTACAGGCATGTGCCACTGCCTCTAACTGCTGTTACCTCTTAATGGAAATAATGTTGTGCCTATTTAGACAACAATTTTACAGTGTATATTTAAACCTTGAAATATATGAATAAGTACATTTATTAGGAAAAATTATGATAGTGACCAAAAATGCTCTGGCAAATATTTTGAGATGATACATAATTTACTTTCCCTCCTTTAGTCTTCAGCCTTTACTTTGTCTGCGAATAATATTAAAAAACAAAAATTTTTATTAAAAAACCTGACTTAATACTCTACCCTGCCTCTCAGTACACATCAGTAGAGTTCTTTGGGTACATGGGCTAGTGATCACTCAACATGATTTTTCTAAATCCTTTAGTAAGCCTCAGCTTTCCTGACTTCCTAGATTCCTTATGAGAATCAAATAAAATAATGTTAATTGGTGACAATTGTTATGCTTTGTAGTTATGCTTTGTAGTTCATACCACTTTTTCTTTCTCATGAGCTTCCTTCCTTAATTTGTAAAAATTTTCTTTTCTTCTAAATGATTTTTCCTTTAAATCTATGAGGAGCATCCAGGGACATTAATTATTTGCAGGGATTCAGAGTTGATGCTACCAATTGTTCTTTCTTACTGATAAAATGTACAAAAGAGTATCCCCTTCTGTACCTTTTGTCCTCAATCCCTACCTCCATTTCTTTTTCCTTTTCTTCCCTGTTTCTTTCTTGGTATTAAAAAAAGTATTTAACCCCACTCCATCATCTGTCACTTTTCTAGGTATTAGAAACACAACAATGAGCAAAACTGAGAAAAATCTCTACCTCTCTAGAGCTAACCTTGTAATGAGAGGAAACAGACAATATAAAATAAATACAGAACATGAAAAGGATGTCAGACCTGTTTATAGGATATGTAGTAAAAGAAGTAAAAAAGAGTTCTGGAATATTCTTCAAATTTCATCTGGAATATTCATCAATTTTCATCACTTAAACTTTTCAAGTTCTTCATAGAATTTGTCTAGAGAGAAGATACTGTACCTATCTCATACATAAAATGAAATGTGTGTAAAGTAAATAAAATTTACTCATGATTTTGAAGGTCTAACAACTAGAATTTTATAAGAAAAATTATGTGTTTTATGTTCTTCATCTATATTTTAGGAGATTTAAAATTTTATATGCCACAAGAACACATTTTGATTTAAATGAAGATGTTATTCTCGTGAATATTTCTCAAGACATCTGGAATGTATCCTGTAATACTCAGTGCTGTCCATATATGTATCATATACTGACTATTGAGAGTACTGAAGAAGATAACACTATACTTTCTTTATAAGGAGATTATAATATCAAGATGGTGAAATGTCTTGGAAAGTCCATAGGTTCTGGGTTCTGGTTACTCTTGATTACTATTTAATGAGGCAAGTTATTTAAATTTTAGTTTCAGTGCTTTCTTATCATCAAAATGTGGTTAACAATTCACTGTACTGTTTAAGAAATTAAATATGATATATGTGGAATGTCATGTCAATTATAATGAATTATGTTTATATGGAATAATTCTTTTTACCAAACTACTCAGGATTTCGTAAATCACGAAGTGCTAATTACACTATAATGGGCTCTATACATAGAAATTAGTCAGTAAATAACTTAAAAGAATAAATGACCTTTAGTATGTAATAAATAAATCCTTTTTTTTAACGGAAGCCTAGACAAATTATATAACCTGTGGAAAACACCTTTGTAAAGTAAAAAAATTCCCAACTTATCATCTTTACTAGGATAATAATCAATTTTCTGAAAGAGTACCTTTTAAGAAACTCAATATTTTATTTGCTTAAATCCCCTATGCTCTTCATCTTACTAAACTATAACAAGAATGCTTATTTTATCTTAATATACTGACAAGAGTAAAATTCACTGTCTTGTTTTGTAATTTCATTGATGAAGTATTAGCAACATCCCGTAACTATACACTGATACTGAATGAGTACAGATTCCTTATAATTTCTATTATCATGTTTGAACACAGGAGATTTAACTTGTGAAATTACTGTGGATTTTTCCTTACAATCATTGTTTTTCAGGTCGGAGTGGGAAAAACAGGAGGAAAATGATATTTTCAGCTATACTCAATAAAACCTGCAAATGTCTGAAAAGGAATGGAGATAAGTACCAGGAACATAACTAACTGCACTGGTCCAAAGGCCTCTTATCTCCATTAGTTATGAGATCTTAAATCTTAGAAATGAAATCATAAAATTAATCTCTGTTTTCAAATATGCTTCTAAGAGCTAATGAAGCAGGAATATTAGGGAACAGGAAAATCATTGCTACTCATATCCAGAAGTAAATCTGTTACCCAACTCCTAAAGGAGAGGCCCAATTCTGGGGATCTCAACACATCAGGTCCAACCACTTTTGCCAAAAACAAAATGAAAAAAGTAGTGGTGAAAAAGGAGGAATGGAGCTTTAATCAATGTACTGCACTAGGAAGATGAGGGTACACATGTCTTTAGCTTTGTCTTCCAACACACTAACAGGAGCTTCCAGATTATTTCGACAAGGTGGACCAGAAATTTGCATAGTCATGCAGCCATCTTGGCCAAACTGGTAAGGCTGACCATTATCTCAGGATTGGTCAGCTGGGGCCTTGTCAATAATAGAAAAGTTGCTGTTACTTTGGGGTTGTTTCATCTCATTACAGGTGGATTTGATCAGAACTAAAGCTCCTGGGAACCAAGGATACAGGCAACAATGAGGCAGAAAGATCAAGCTTTTTATCCTGCTTTTTATTACCCATTAGACATTTGCAGACCCAAGGGGAGACTCTAAGTCCTTCTTACAAATCTATTAATAAATCTGTCTCAGACCAAATGTCTGGCATGATACCTTCAAATTGCACTGTCTTAAGCTCTTCTGAGATTAACTTCTGAGAGGTCTTTGTACAGTACATAGATAGATCTCACTTGGATAGGATTTGAGGATGAGTTTTGCTAAAGCTACAGAAAGGCTGAGGCCTGGAATACACCAGTGAAAATGGTTAAAAAGTAACGCCATTTTTGCTAATTCTTCCTGACAGTACACCAAGATAAAATATTTAAGATCCATTTTACTCAAATATGCTTACTTTGTGATCCATCAAGATTATCTGGTCAAGGTTTCTACTTAGTGATTTTGCAGACATCGCTCTTCATATTAGTCGTTTTGATGTGTTTTTTTTTCTTTATTTTTTATTGATCACATAGTAGCAAGTCCCTTGATCAAAGGACTGAATTTTTAGTACTATAATAAATTTTTTTAGATTCAGTAAAAAGGTCTTCTTTCTACTACATGTCTATCAAAAGAGAAAGTAAACATCAAAAGACAATGCAAATTTGGTGTATATTCTTCACTTCTATAATATAAATATTTCTCATTTTTTCTTCTAATTTATTCTGTGTGAAAAAAGGGCAAACATATCCTTGCAACAAAACAGTCATTTGCTCTTAACGTAACACCTATAAAAGAAGGCTGACATTGTACAGAGACTGTCTGAAACTGCCAAAATAGTTAAACACAAGTAAAAAGAACTAAGGATATTTCTGTTTCCTATATAATTTTTAGATAACTTTTCAACATAAAAATTTAGAAAAATGACTTTATCTCAGAAATGAAAAATCATAGTGAAATCAATAGTGCTATAACTATGGTCCTTAGTTTCTGTGGTTTAGATAGGACTTGAGTCCTAGAAGCTTGGTGTGGCAGTGATTAGTTGGTGGAATACTGAAGAAGTGGGGACTACTGATCAGTTCTTCCACACAGTATATAATTTAATTCTGGAGGAATTCAGGTTAGTTTCTCTGAGAGCAAGTCATTATTCTAAGAAGAAACCTGGTCCCTGAGCCTCTCTTGCTCCCTGTCTTGCCATGTGATCTTTCCTTCTTTCATGTGCCTCTTCCATGATGCCATCCACCATTTGGTGATGCAGCCAAAGGGCCATCACCAGATGATGAATCTGTGGGCCTTAGACCTGATCTTGGGTTTTAGCCTCCCAAACTGTAAGCTAAATAATAAGATTTTCTTTATATATTACTTGCCCCAGGCATTTTGTTGCATCAATAGAAAACAGAATAAGACATAACTTTTTGAAGACTAATTTTTACTTTTGTTATAATATTAAATCATCTTTTGTATTTTATTACTAAAGTATCTTGTCCTTTAAGTCACATTGATGTAAACATCCTTAAATCTATTAAATGCTGTCTTTATATTTTCAGAGACTAAAATTTTGTTTATTCTGGTTGCATCTTGCAAATTAACTAGTAGATATATTTATCACCTTTTCTGTCTTTTAGAAAATCAGGTAAAAAATGGAATCTAAATTAGAACATAGTTCTACAACTGAAGAGAATGATTATATTCATTATGCATACTTAGGACTTTGTCTCCACTGAATCTTTTCTTTATAATAAAATTGATGAATTCCAATTTTTGAGATCAATGTAACAACTACATTCTGTAGGTGATGATACAGAAAATTCATTTTTAAAAAATATATTGAGTAACATGTATTCCAGGGAATATGACTAGCAATCTGAATTTGTACAGAAATTCATATTTTTCTCCTTTTCTTCATTCCTTAAACATTGACACTATTTGTCTTTACCAGCAATTACCAGTGGGGGAATTGTCCATTATGATATTTAATTCACTCAATCACTTGCTTACAATTTATTCTTAATTGTATTTTATGTTGATGTAGTGCAACTTTAGTGAATGCATTATACACAGCCTTTAAAAAATATTGTTACTCTTATTGTTCTGGAAACCTTGTGTTTGTAATTAAATCCATCTGCTAGATCATGAGAGACATTTATGCCCATCATATGAGGCCACAAATAGGGGAGCCAGTCACCAAAAATACTTGCCAGGGATGGCCTCAAGGACAAGCTCAACTCCTGCCAATCTCACTCACATGAACATGAGCAAGGCCAGTCTAGAAGTGCTCCATCCTGCCTAAATCAGAATCATGTCTAAATGGAGAATTGTTTTAAGATAAAAGGAATTTGGGTACTATGTGCGGCTGAGTTCATTGCTCAGTGGAAGAGTGCTTGCCTAGCATGTGTGAAGTCCTGGATTCAATCCTCAGAACCACATAAAAATAAATAGAATTAAAGGTATTGTAGAAAGAAATTCTTAAAACAACAACAACAACAACAACAAAAAAAAACCCCACAAGGATTTGGATAGTTTGTGATGCAAGTACTCTCTTGCATCAGAACCTTGAGTTGCTATATGACAATCTAAGAAGACTGCTTTGTTTTCCTGTGTATACAATAACTCTATTTTCTACACTTCTGTATTTATTGGTGTCCTATAAATGTGTAACTAATGGTCCTCTGCACTAAAAGGGGGAAAAAAAGTCAACGTTTTCCAAATAGTAGTATAAATTCTCCCATGACTAATTGCAAGCTGCTCAGATACTTTGATCCACATATTTCAGTTTAATGATGCAACATTATATTTTTCTTCTCCACAAGTTTTCTTGATCTTATAGTTGTGTAATTTTTCAAAATAGCATTATTAATCATGTTACATTTTTGAACATGGTCTCTGACCTATTTCTCAGAATGAATGCCAGTCAGTCTGTGGTTAATAACTCTCTTATGATGCAATCTTCAGCTTAATATGAAAATCTGTGATGACTTCAACCTCTACAGAAGCATTTTTCTTAACATATGCATCATTATTACTACTTTTCACAATATGCTAACAAAATAGTATCATTAATTCCATTTTTGTGGTTGATGAAAGTTGAGAGAAATGATGTACCTCTCTCATTGACAAACATCACTTTGCAGAATATGTGAATGGAAGTCTATTTACATCCAAAGTCCATGTGACTAATTTCACCAAAATCACCTAGTGTCTCAGTGGTTTTAGGCTTAACTCAAGGTTGAGCTATCTGCTTTTTAAAAGTAATCAATAAAAAGTAAAATATAATTTAATATTAAGGCAAATAAAACAGATTTTCCTTTGTAAAATAGAGAAAAATGTTCTCTTTTTGCAAAATAGAATAGTAGAGAAAATTACGTTAACTATTTTAAGAGGAACAATGTAGTGACAACTGTTGGTAAATCCTCATTTAAAAAGAGAAAGACAAATGTCTGTCATGTTTAGAGTCTCCTAAACGTACTAATGTCTCAGGCATGATTTGGGCTTAAGGATTTTTAACGTAATTTATCAATTTAAAATCACATTCAAATCTAAGAATTAAATTTAAGTAAATAATTTCAATGCTTTTTTTTGAATTTGTACAGTATTTGTATATTCAAAATCAAGAGGGTAGGATTTTACAGAGAAAATTCCTTTGTGATCATGCAATAAGTTCTACTTTACTGAATTATTCTGTTTTACTTATCATATCTCACACAGACTATTTTACTTATCATATCTCACATAGTTCTGTTTCAAAATCATTATATACATAAGATGATATTATATTTTATGTTCTATACAATATATGTACATATAGATGTACTAGTAATCATTGTAGTTTCACTGTTATATGATGTCCACTTTGTGGTACTTTATAAAGTACCACATGGCTCATTTATTTCTACCTCTTTTAATGGCATCTGAATTCTTTCCAAGTTTTACACTAATAGTTTGTGCCTTGTAATGTAATCATTGTCTATGTAATTCATTGTCATTCTGTAATGCTTGTTCTTTAGTTGAATGGCTAAGTTACATACAACATGGATGTTTAGCTTTAAGAAACAATTCTGAGCAGGTACAGTGGTACACACCTGTAATCCCAACTTCTCAGGAGGCTGAAGTTGGAGTGTCACACCTGTCTTCCTTTTGCCGTCCCTAAGATATTAACAATTGTTTCATAGTGAATAGTACCTATTCATTTAATTTGCAATTTTATCTGTGATAAATCTTTGAAGCTAAGATCTAAGTTCCTCCTGCTGCTGCTTCTTCCTCTTCCTCTTTTTTTCTTTATTGAACCCAGGGTGTGTTACCACTGAGCTATCTCCCCAGTCTTTTTAAGTTATTTTTTGTTGTTTTCCAACAAGGTCTCACTAAGTTGCTGAGGTTGGTTTTGAACTTGAGATTTTCGTGCCACAGCCTCTTGGGGTCACATATGTGCATCATCATGCCCAGTCACATAATCTTTTTGTTGTTGTTCTTTTTAGTTATACATGACAGTGGAGTATAATCCAATTTTATTTATACAAACATGGAGTACATCTTATTCTAATTAGCTTCCCAGTCTTGTACATGATGCAGAGATTCACAGTGGTGTATTCATATGTGTACACAGGAAAGTTATGTTAGAATCATTCCTTTTCATTCTTGAATTTGTATTGAATGAAAAATCCACATGAGGATTGCCTTGTTAACAAACACTGGGAGAATATTGTTCTATACAATGCCAACTCAAGACAGGCAGTTCTCCTTGCAGTAAACCTGTGTGTACTAGAATTCACTTGTAAAAGTGAGGGTGGAATTTGGAAGTCCTGCATTAGTGAATGTGTGTGTGGAGTAGGGAGCAGGGATAAACCTTTAGGTTTTCACACTTCCTCACCCCTAAAGCACCCTGTGTGTCCTTTGCAAGAGTAGCCGAAGTTACGGAAAAAGCCTGTGCTTTGGAATTTCCGTTTTTATTTATTTATGAGAGTCTCCAAATTTTGATTTTCTTGCCAAATCAAAATAAGTTTTATAGGTCAATTGTATATATTATCTAATCTTTTAAATGCTTTACTTTTTCATAAGAAAAAATGTTTTCATCCCTTTAAATTTCTTTTATGTTATCAGAGCTAGATCTTAGATTTCTCCTATAATAAAATAATTTAGAAGCATTTCTCAAATAATACATATACTTCAATGTAATATTTGTATGTTATATATCATTTCTCTCTTTTTTAAAAAGTATTTTATAGCATGTCATGTACTTTTTTATATTGTGTACATAAATTCATTGGATTTTTTTCCTCCTAATTGCTTCTGAGTTATCTTGTATGGAAGTATTTAGCTTCTCAGATTATAATGTTATCCCTATATTCTGAGAGTACTTCTATGGCCCATGTCTTTGGTGCTATTTTTAATTTTTATTTATTTATTTATTTATTTATTTTGTATTTTTGGCTTGATTTTTATCAGTTACCACCAGAAATTCTGCAAATCCTTGTCATCCAATGTAATAAAATTTTCTAATCTTCAATGCTAGCTTTACTGTCATGTCTTCTAAATAAACCTATTCTGGGTCTTCATTTTAGCAACAGAAATAAAATTCAAGAGATTTGAAATTAGAAATTTGCTTATTTTACCAAATAATATAATTGCATTTAAACCTTGATATAATTAGTATCACACTACTTAGAATGCACTCACATCAGTATTTTTCCTTCAAAAGTATATTTTTCAGCTCACTCGTAAACACTTACAAAAACATTATTTCATCATTTTCTTCTTTCAGCTAAACAATTTCCTCCAGGGATTTTTCTCTCCTACCTTCTAAGATCTATCTCACATATGTTGGTAGAGTTAGTGTTGTTTAACTGACTCAATACTGAAATAGTGTGTACTCATTTTTAAATGGAACTATATTATGCTTGCAATGTCCTGTCCTAGTACAAAAACTGACTTATACCAAGTCCTAAACACTGTTAATGATATGATATTATAAAGAAGGGAGAAACTGAAATTACACTGAAATATGGATGGATACCTGGACACAAAGCCTGTATTTCTAATTTTTTACCTGTCTCCTGAGATTCAAGTATTTATAGGTAAAATACATGTATATCTACAGACATGTCTAACAACTAACTCACACATGTCAGGTCAACAATTTTTGCACAATCATTCCTACTTTTGTGTTTCATGTCTCTGTTGAGTCATTGTTCTCTGGTTCCTCAAACTGTAAAATAAGCCATTCCTTTGCTTT
This sequence comes from Glaucomys volans, assembly GCA_020662805.1. Lineage (NCBI taxonomy): Eukaryota > Metazoa > Chordata > Mammalia > Rodentia > Sciuridae > Glaucomys > Glaucomys volans. The sequence goes on along the minus strand of JAJEJO010003082.1, from coordinate 127,680 downwards.
TCACATGTTGGTTGATCCCCTTTCATTTCTCCTCAGATCTGAGAGCTCATTCTATGCTTTCCATCTATAAACCAAGATGAGAGTTAAAAACCGAAACCAGAAGATAGCATATATTTCCCCAAAGTCACCTGAATTTTCCTTTCCACACTATTTCTGTGTCACCATGTGCTTCATACATATGACCTCAAGTGATCACAATTTCCTCAATTTCTGCATTATCATTCTGTATTTTGTTTCTTCCTCTCTTCTTGAGTAGCTGTGTTCTGCCAACTTTGCTTCTAGCCACGGCTGCTCTGCCTGCTCCAATTCCAAAAGGGTTTATTCAAATAAAAGTGAGGCATCTTTTTGTGGAGTCCTGAAACAGGATAACACATTTTTGATAATTAGTATTTACCTCCTTTCATTATATTATGTGTCTTTTACATACTGTTACGTAATTGATTTAAGGCTGCAACTGTATGTTTCCCCATATTATCAATTACCTTTTTCCATAAGATACACCATACTATTTACTGAGCTTTCTAAAATGCATTATTCTATTGTACTTTGAATTATTAATTGGAAGGTATGACAAAATTTTTTATTTTAACATATTAATGCAGAATTATTAGAATAACAGGACAAATTGCACAAAATATTTTAAAGGCTCTTGTCATTTAACAACTGTCATGTAGTTGCTTCACCCAGATCATAAGATTGACAAAGTTCTCTGCACATGTGTCCTTTGCTTCTCTCAGAGTTAATATTTGACTCGCTTCTTAGAAAAGATCTTACTGAACCCAGTGAACACTCCAACACTCTAGACCAGTGCAGAGAGGTACTGACATGATGTTTGAGAAATGGGTTTCAACAATTCTTCTGCTGCAGTTCTGCTGTATCGGCTGTGGATTCTGTGGGAAGGTCCTCGTGTGGCCCTGTGAAATGAGCCACTGGCTCAACCTAAAGACTATTCTTGAGGAACTCCTGCAGAGGGGACACGAAGTGACAATTTTGACTTCTTCACAGACTTTGTTGATTGACTATCACAAACCTTCTGCATTCAATTTTGAGGTGATTTTTGTGTCAGAGGACCAAGAGGAAGCAGAGAAAAAACTAAGTGAGTTTTTACATATAGCTGTGAATATCATGCCATCATTGTCGCTCTGGCAATCAGCAAATGTATTTCAAAACTTACTTCTTGAAGCAACTGAACAGTTTGAAGAACTCTGTCGGAAAGCAGTCTACAATCAGTCCCTCATGGAGAAGCTCAGGGAAACCAAGTATAATGTCATGGTTATAGACCCTGTGGTTCCCTGTGGGGAACTGGTGGCTTAGATTCTTGGGATCCCTTTTGTGAACACAGTAAGGTATTCCATGGGCAACACTATAGAGAAATACTGTGGGCATCTTCCAGTTCCACCTTCCTACGTGCCTGTTTCCCTGGGAGGACTAACAGACAGAATGACCTTTCTGCAAAGGGTTAAAAATATAATGTTTACATTGCTCTTTGACTTCGTGCTCCAGCACCATGACTTTCAGTTTTGGGATCAATTTTACAGTGAAGCATTAGGTAAGAGACTCTGCTTCTCATGGTACACTAAAAAGTCAAAGAAAAACCTGCAGAAATGTAAGGAATATATTTTTCAAATCATTGATTTCCAAGTAAAACTCTGTAAGTGATAGCAGTGAATGGTTAAATGTTAAACTCATTGTTAATGGTGATTGTCAAACTAATTAGGGAGGGAAGACAAGAATTCTGTTTCCCTGGTTACTCCTTCTCTTCTCTTCTTCCTTTTTTTGCGGGGAAGGAGCCATTGCGTGACACCCAGGGATGTTTGTCAGAGAGGAATATGCCTCTTCCTTTTTTTTCTTTTCTTTTTTTTGTGGTGCTGGGGATTTAACCCAGAGCCCTGTGCATGCAAGGCAAGCACTCTACCAACTGAGCTATATCCTAGCCCTGCCCCTTCTTTTTATTTTATTTTTAAATTTTTGTTGAGTGTCTGACTGAATTGTTGAGTCTGTCCTTGAACTTGTGATCCTCCTGCCTCAGAGGGGATTAAAGGATGCATCACCACCCTGGGTGGTTCCTCCTTCTTTATAATTATAGGAATATTTTGTTAGATATCTTGAAAGTTAATGGGGTCTTCTCAAAACAAGAAATAACTATCATAGAAAAATCAATGTTAGTCCAAGGGAAGAAGTCTTTTTCTTTTGGCAGATATATTTACAGTATATAAATACTTCCAAAACATTGAACTTCCCTTACTGTGCTAATTAACTTCTTCTTGGTTAAAGGGGAATAAAAAAGAAAGAAAAAGAGAAAAATTGAGGGGTGTGTCATAACAAGAAAATCTTGCATTATACCAGTAATAAACTGAAATGCGAGCTATTTTGAGAATGGATTTAATTTCATTAGGGATTTAATCTGAATTTTTACTTTATCTGAATTGTGTTTCATAAATTTTTGAGAATAACTTCTTATTCCTCTCCAATTTATACTATTCTATGCATGGACCAGTGTACCTACCTTTTCTGTGTATGTCATAAATTAGGTAGGAAAATTCAGTATGTCCTGTGAACTGCTTCACCATAGTTGGTCATAATGAAAAATGTCCTACTAGGATGCTTTATACTTCAGGGAGTATAATGCAGAGGGTTGAAAACTTTAAACAAAGCTCTATCAGAGTTTATTTCCCGAGAGTTTAAAAATGTAATTTTTCACATCACTGATAATATTTATTCAACTTATTTTTTGTTGCTTACCTTTATTCTAATGATTGATGTGTCTTTCCAATTTTAATCTGCATCTGTCTCCTGAAGGCGTGCACTTTAAATGCTTTTAAGAATCATGAGGAAATACAAACTTCCATACAAAGATGATAGTGGGTATTAAAACATACTAGCTAATTTAACTACCCAATTGCGTTACTTTGCTAAGGCTGCTACACTAAGTACCAGATACTGGTGAGTTTAAAAATCTACTTTTTTCCAGTTCTGGAGGCTAGGAGTCTTGCGTCTAGGACTGCTAGGGTGGCTTTTTTGGGGGGCTTCTCCCCTCCTGCACATTCATATCTGCTTGCGTGTGCACAAGGCCTTACCTCTTCTATCTGTGTGCCTGCCATGTTTTCCTTTTTCAAAGTGATACCAGTCATATTGGGTTAAGGATCCACCCTTTAGTTGACCTCTAAAGACCACTTCTGCAAATGGAGTCAGGATTCAAGGAGGAATTTGGGAAAACACACCTGAGTCCTTCATGCAGATTTTCTTTTGCTTATAGGCATTGATTGGCACTTTTTATTTATACAGAATGGTGGGTGTCATTGTGGCATATCTGTATATACATAACAATGTAATTTGATCCAGTTTACTCTCCAATCCCTCCCTCACTGGCTCCTCTTCCTTCTCCTGAATCCCCTCCTCTACCCATCATCTCTCTTCTACTTTCACAGCATTCCCTCCTTTTTTCCCATTTTTTTTTCATCCCAGTTTCTACATATGACAGAAAACAAATACTACTTTTGTCTTATTAAATCTGACTTATTTCACTCAGAATCATGGTTGGCAGTTCCACCCATTTTCCTGCAAATGACATAGTAAATGTTCAGTTGATTCCATAATTTGACTCTTGTGAATTATGCTGTAATATATATGATATATATATGTAATATATATATCACATATCACTGTATGTTGCCCACTTGAATTATCCTGGATATTTAACACAGGGTGATATAGCTGGCTCATATGAGCGCTTTATTCTAAACTTTTTGAGGAAACTTCCCACTGATTTCTGTGATGACTATATCAATTACATCTCACAAACAGTGCATAAGAAGTTCTTTTTCCTGCATGCTCACCAGCATTTATTATTTGTGTACTTGCTGATTGCTATTCTCCCAGGCATATTCTCATTCTGATGGAATCTCAGTTTAGTTTTGACTTCCATTTGCCTGGTGACTAAAGATGTTGAATAGTATTTCATCTAATTTTGCCCACCAATTTATAGATTCAGTTTTTATTTTTTTTAAACTTTTAAAATTTGTTTTAATTATTCATACATTAAAGTAGAATGCACTTCGACACAGCATATATAATGGAGTATATTTTCTCATTAGTCTGGTTATGGGTTATTGCTTTTTTAGTGTTGAGTTTTTTGAGTTCTTTACATATTCTGGTTATTAATTCTCTGTAGAAGAGTTGCCAGCAAAAATGTTCTACCCTTCTGTCAGTCTTCTCTTCACTCTGTTCATTGTTTCTTTTGCTGTGCAGAGGTTTTTAATTAGATGCCATCCCATCTACTGACTTTTGCTTTTATTTCCTGAGTCATAGGTAAGTCTACCTGTGTCTATATGTTGAAATGTTGCTCCTGCTTCTCTCCTAACAGTTTTAAAGCATCTGGTCTTATATTTAGTTCTGTAGTACATTTTGAATTCTCTTTTGTTCATGGTGAGAGACAGAGATCTAGTTTCACTCTTCTATATATATGTATTCAGTTCTCTCAGGCTATTTGTTAAAGAGCCTTTATTTCTCCAATATATGGTTTTGTCAACTTTGTCAAGGATCAGATGACTGTATCTGCTTGAGTTTGCTTTTGTGTCTTCCATTCTGTTCTGTTGATCTATGCGGTATATCTGTTTTTATGCTGGTGCCCTACTATTTTTGGTACTATGACTCTGTAGTACATTTTCATATAGGATGATGTGGTGCCTCCTGTATTGCTCTTTTTGCCTAGGATTGCTTGAGCTATTCTGCGATTTTTGTTCTTTCACATGAATTTCAACTGCTGTTTCTAGTTCTTTGAAGAATATTATTGGTGTTTTGATGAGAATTACATTGAATCTGTTGATTGCTTTTAGCAAAATGATCATTTCAATGATATTAATTCTGCCTATTCATGAACATTGGAAGTGTCTCCATCTTCTGTCTTTTTGAATTTCTTTCTTCTGTATTCTGTTATTTTCATTATAGGAGTCAGCACCTCCTTGGTTTCTTCCTACATATTTTATTTTTTGAAGCTACTATGAATGGGATTGCTTTCCTGATTCCTGTATGAGCAGATTCATTCTTAATGTATAGAAAAGGCAATGATTTTTATATGTTGTTACTTTGATCAATTTGCTTATCAGCTCTTGAAGTTATCTGGTGGAACCTGTAGGATCATCTATTATATTATCTGCAAATATGGATACTTTGACTTATTGTTATTCTCTTTGTATCATTTATTTCTTTCTGTTGCCTGATTCTTCTGACTAAAATTTCAAGTTATACATTGAACATGAGTGGTAAGATTGGGCATCCCTTTCTTTTCCTGATTTTAGGGAACATACTTTCCAATAATTCCCATTCAGTATGATGTTAGTTTCTGGTTTGTCATGCATTGCCTTTATTATTGCAAGGTAAATTCCCTCTATTCCTAGTTTTCTCAAGAGTTTTGTCATGAAGAGATGTTGAATTTTGTTGAGAGCTTTTCTACATCTTGAAATTAGCATGTGTTTTTTGTCCTTTGTCTTGTTTATGTTTTATATTACTTTATTGATTTGTGCATAGAACTAATAATGTTAAAGTCAGCACATTTATAAGTTCTTAGCTTTTGACAAGGTTTTTAACTAAATTTATACTGTAATAGTTTCTCAGTAAATAATTTAGCATTGAACTTAAGTTTAATAAGACCATGATCTTGGCTTTAATTCTGCCTTCAGAGACAAATGTAAGAGATAAAGGCATAAATGCATCATTGTGAAACTTTGGTATACAGGGTTGTGAATGAACCCTTCTGGGAACACATAAATTGAAGGCAAGCAGAAGCAGAAATGTTATCATAGCAGAATACAATGGGGAGAATTCTTCCATTAAGCAGAGTATATACTGGAAATATCATACATCTTTGCATGTGGAGGCGATCTCATGATAGCAAAGTTTTGGTAAAATATTACCAGATAATTACTCTGTTGAAAAGGAGAAATGGTCCTTCATTTTTTCCATAAGATATGCATACTGTCTTAAGACAACTGAGTATCTATCCCTGTCTTTTCTTCTTGGTCTCTTATAATATGATAATGGTTTTGTTTCTGATATCCTAATTTTCATCGTTCTTCTGATTTTCCAGTAGTTATCTCTTTTTCTCCTAACTAATACTGTATTTTTAACAAGATGACAAAAATATGATATTCTCTATGAAGAGGTTCTTTGATAATCTGTAAAGATCCAAGATCTTTAGTCAATAGGTAATGAATGAAACTCAATTATATCAATGGAAGCAGAAAACAATTTAAAATAAAATAGTAGGCATTCTTGATTCTAAATATATCAGGTATTATAATAGGCACAAGTTGTACACTGACCTTGTTATGTCATGTTTTTGAACACTGATTTTCGATTTTACTTGGGTTACATTGAACAATAAATATTTTCCACTTTAGTATCCAGTGTAAGCAATTCAATTCTTAACAGCCACTACTCAAAAGACAATGATGGACCTATCTTTGCATTTTTAGTAAGGGTAGAGTAGTAAACTACTCCATTAAACCAGGGAAAGCATACTTCAGTGACAGAAAACACTTGTAAAAACCAGGAAACTTTCTACTCAACTTTTTACTACTGTTTTTCACCATTACTCATCAAAGGACTATTTTCCCCCCAGTATAATGTATCAATGGAGCAAAAGTGCATGTATTTTAAAAATAGCTGGCTTTTCATTTCCTCCCAGCACCATTAGCTTGTCTTCATACCAAGATGTTTTCTATGCAATATTAAGCATTAATCCCTATTGTTTTGTTAACATAGGGACAAATGCTAAATATATCTTTTTTCACCTGATACAAATTTGAATAACTTTCCATTAAGCGTTATAACATTTTAAACATTCTTGGTATTACCAAAATAATATTAATTTGTTTCAATATAAGAAATCACTGAACTATTTTAGTTACTAGATGTACTTTTGTTTTTTGAACTCTGCTACTACAAAACAGCATTAAATTGAATTAATTGTATTTGTATCTCTGCCATGATACCTTCTAACCTTGTTGAGTGACCTAGCATTAATCCTCAGACCATTTCTGAAGTTGGGCAGTAGTAATTCCATTTTCTAATTTGTTCTTTATCTTGTGACCTGTAAGTGTTCCATCATTTCAGACAATGTTAGAATTTTTCTGTGTTATGTATTAGAAATATTTTTTTAGTGCACCTATTGGCATATAAACTTTAGTCTATAGTCCAACTGCTTTATGTTTTCTATTATTTATGTTTTCTATTTCTTTAGTGTATAATTGATATATAATTGAATTAAAAATCCAATATAAATTTCTTGTCTTTATTGTGAAACTCTTTATACATTTTTATTGACTAACTTAATTGGCATATTTTTCTTTTGTCACTGCTTTATGCTTTCTATGTTTATTTTTTCTAATGTTTTCTATTACCACTCATGTATTAGAGACTTTGGAATTAGTTAAAATTTTCTATATTTTTTTCAAGGACTTCTTCTACTTGTAGAACTGTTAAACATATGAGTCTATTTGAATGTACTGAGCACCTACTTCAATACAATTATATGTGCCTACTAAGTGACAAGTGAACCAATTTCTTCATTTTATATGTTCTCAGTGTATACCCAGTTCTTTGATTATCTCATGAAACTAGTTTGTTTTAGTTATCATTTGTAGGCCAATGACCTCCAGATTTGCATTTTGGGGTAGACCGTCTCCCTTTTAATGCATACTTGTAAGTCCAACTCTCTATCACCATTTGGATGTTTTGTTGTATTTCAAAAATTATCTGACACAAAACATGTTTTGGATGTCTTCCCCATTTTATTCAATGAAACACAGTCTTTCTAGTGACTCAGGTGAAGAATAACTGGGATCCTTGTACATACAACACTTTCTCGCACAGTACATAAATAATCTGACAGGAGATCTTGTCATTCTGTTCTCACAATATTTGTAAGGATTTAACAACATCTTATCATCCATTGTCAATATTCTGATGTGTGCTACTATGATATGTCACCTACCATTAAACGATTGACTCTACAGGTTGGGATGTAGTACAAAAATATACAACAAAACACCATAAATGAACAGAAATTATTTCTCCCTCATGTGACTATATGAAGAAAGTAAGTTCTATGTACAAAGTCATCCAGGAATCCCAAACTAATTATTTTCTTGTTCTTACATACTTTGTGTTATTGCTCTTGCCAAATAATTGGATGAGGTTATTTGTAGGCCTGAAAGAAAGTGAAGTTGAAATAGAGAATATACTTTTTACTCCTTAGAAAATGTGATCCAGAAATTGTACATATGACTTTTCTCATAGCAATTGGAAATAACCTAATATCTAGGTATCTTAGAAATCATCTGTACAACTCAGTCTACATAACATGTCACTTCAGAGATTGATAACTGCCACTCACTAAATTTTTCTCTTATGTTCATCAATTACAGTAAGATATATAGCAAAAAATTCAAGTTACCTCTAGGAGTTCTTTGAATTAGAAGTCATTGCTTTAGACTCACAAGCTTTTTAAAAAACTCACAAGTTTTTTTAAAAAAAGATGCAATCAATAACAATATTCACTTGGCAGCTCATGTTTGATAATTTACTAATCATATGCCACTTACATAATTGTTCCATAATTATAACTATTTATATAATAATACAATTACAAGAAAAGAATTGATAGTAAATTTTAATTCAGTATTTTTATTCATAATTCTTCAGTATAACTTTTAAAATGTCTAATAAAGTTATTTGCCAATTATGAATACATTTGTTCAAATTTATTTCTTCTTTGACTTTATGTATGTAATTGTGAATTGCTGCTTTAAAAACACTATTTTGCTGAATCAGTTAGGTCTTCCTAAAAGTTTGGTCTAGAATTTATGAACATAAACTTCACCTAGGGAATTAGTGAGCAAGGCAGGATGACGGACACATGAAATAAGGCATCCATTATTTGAAGTACTAGGATCAAACCTACTCCCTTGTACAGCTAGAATCTACCAAGGAGCTACATCCTCAGACCAAAATAAGGTACTTAGAGGGTATAAACACTCTGATACGGAAGATGTGGGAAAAAGTTCTTCACTAATCTCTGGAAAGTTCAGGCTGAGTATCTTTGGGCCATCTTTCCTCTTTATCAAATTGGCTACGTGACTTCACACATACCTTCAAGCATGACTAAGTAATGACTATTCACAGAGGTTTTCTAACCCAGGTCATATAGTTATTAATTATGTAAGAATTTTAAGTGAGACAATATTCTCATTTGAGTTTTCCTTTTCTCAGTAGCAAACTACATTTTCTTGTGTGTAGAAAAAGTTTGACTTTATTTACAAATACTCATTCTTTTTCACAAAACTCTTATAGTACATAGAATCTGTCCCTTTCAAAAACCATCCTTTAAAATGAACACTAGAATAAGCATATGATATTAATGTTATTTATATATGTATCTCACATATAAGGGGGTTGCATTGAGTGTGAATTAATCAGGAACTGTTTCCTGAAAAAATAATGACAAATCAATTTAAGTAACAGGATTTGATTCAGGAAGAAAAGATGGATTGAATTGGGTCTGGATCCTTCAATGATATGTTTGAATGAGCCTACAGGAACTGGAAGACAGAGATGTATTCCTGGATAAAAACTGGGAAATTGTTGAGAGGAGTTAATCTATTTTCTGCACTTAGAGAGAAAAAATTAGTAGTAAATTACTCAATACATGTAGCTTTTTGTTTCATTTACTGATATGAATGCATGCTTTCGTATAATTTCTCTTTCACTGACCCCAAGTCCCTTCTTCATTTCTTACATTTAACACATTGTCATTGTAAGTATTCTAGAGCTCTTAATCCTTTTCCTTTATACTTTATAAGGTGATCTGTGGTACATTTTTTTGTTTTCCCCTAGCAGATATGTGCATTAACCTTCTCTACCCAAATCTTCATTTTCTCCAGGAAGACCTACCACATTTTGTGAGATTATGGGCAAAGCTGAAATTTGGCTCATCCGGACATATTGGGAGTTTGAATTTCCTTGTCCATACTTACCTAATTTTGAGTTTGTTGGAGGATTGCACTGCAAACCTGCCAAATCTTTACCTAAGGTGTGTTTAGTGTTTATAATAATGAAAATTGTCCCATTTTCCTTTACAGTTTACAGCTCCAATGACACAGATATGTTGTTGATCATCTTCGCTCTGCCACTCCCAGGTTATTTTCTTTAGCATTGGAATCTTTTTTAGTTATATTGGGTTTTGTGGACTTCACTTGAGAATTTAGCCAAAAAGAAAAAAATAGTAATTCCAGTGGTATACTAAAAATATCTGTATCTTAAGAGTTTATACTAAGCACAGAATAGGTAGGGGAACCAGGGAAATCACCAAGGAGACCACTACAGTCTTCCCAATGAATTTGGAAAGTCATCACAAGGGACATTTTCCAGAGGGTTGATAGACAAAAATTCCTTCATGACACTTCCTTATAAATTGCACAGGATTCGATGAATAAGAAGAAATAATTATTAAGGGAAGACATGGAATAAGGTAACATTCCTAGATTTTATTCCTGGGAGTTATTGCATAGTGGTGACCTTTACTGTCAGAGGTAACAAGTGGGGAAACAAACTCCACCGAGTTGATGAAGAGTTTAGTTTTTGAACAAAAGGGATTTTCATGTGATTTCTGAAAATTGTTTGGATAATACAAAGTCTCAGTATTGGTAGAAAGCATTAAAAATATATTGACAGTCATCAGCATACAGAAAAAAATAATAAAACTCTAAGACTTGCAGGGCAATGTCTATAATCCCAGCAGCTTGGGGAGCTGAGTTAGGAGGATCACAAATTCAAAGCCAATACAATACTGGACAGTCAAGGGCCTGAGCCTTCACTTCATGAGTTTCTGGGAACAACCAACTGAATAGTTGCCCCAATCTCTCCTTCCTTCTTGGTGTTGCAGCCCAGTCCTTGGGCTGAGGCAGCACTTGGTCACTCAGACACCTCAGCAAGCAGGCAAGAGACAGCAGAACCTCAGTTCCTGAGCAGTGGCTCTCCCAAGTGTTTTCTCCCCGCTACCCTAAGTGTCCTCAGTCCTTTCTCTGGAAGATGTGGGAGGCAGCCTGGGGCCTTATGGAATTCTCTTAAAGAAAGATATTGCGAATAATCATTGAGAAGAGACAAGTTTTCTCTAACACAATTCCTGAGAAGAATGAATATCAGAGAAAATTTTATGTCATAAGGATTTTGCAGTAATTTAAATACAAAATATGTCCCATCAGTGAATGTGAAATCATACCAGAGATGAGATCCACTTCCCAGGAGTGGGAAACCCCACCAATCCTGCTCATGACCTTTAGAGTTGTTCGGTGGGGAGGGAAGAGGGAAACATTGTCATTTGTCCTTCCGTTTGAAGATGATTGAACATCTACCTTCTGATGGTTGGTGTTCCTCCTGTGGTCAAAATAAAGCCAATCATTACTGAGAGAAAGAAAGAGAAAGAATGAGAGGGAGAGAGAGGGAGAGAGAGGGATAGAGGGGGATAGAGTGGGTGGGAGAGAGATGCTTTTGAGCATCTTGTATTGCTTTCTGAGTTATCAGTATTTGTTTTTGAGTTAAAAATGAAATTTTAGGTCATGTTGTAAAGTTTTAAATGACTAAATTTGGAATGCCAGAAATGCTGGACTGAAATAAGTTTTAAGAAACAAAAGAAACTCTAAGATAACCTTGGTAAGAACATTGTAGTTAATTATTAATCAGGGTAAGTGAGGAGAAAAACATTTTTTAACCTGGTTTGTAGGCCAATGTCTATAATCTCCTTAGTAGGCTACAAGTCAAATGGAGTGCCCAGGAGAGTTCTTGATCTTTGTTAAACATAAATAAAGCATATTTAAGTTTAAAATTTCATTTCAAGATTCTGAATATGCTTTATTTACCAGTCAAGTTTATAGATGCAGAGAAGCTTTGCTGAGTACTGTCAGTACAAGAGTTCATGAAACAATAACTAAATAAATACAGAGAGAGAGATAAATAATACATCCATGATCACTGTATAATAGCCCTACCATACTATTTATCCTTTTTTTCTCCACTTCCACATATACATGTGAAATTACACAAAAACAACTTAGACATGCTCTACAATTAGAAGAAGGGATAGTGATTCAATTCCAAACTCAGATGACCTATTGATAGAGTCATCGAGGAGTATGAATATCAATGATAGCTTTTATATCTGATGCATGAATTGTGGTAGTCACTAGATAAATAGAATAAAGAAGCAAAGGACAGAGTTAAGTAAAAAAACAACAACAACAACAAAAAAACCCAAATCAGTCTGGTTTGTGTGTGTTTGTATGTGTTTTGATTTGCTTGATAAACATCTGTTTAGGAGAAAACAATTATTAGGACCCTAAAAACACTCTCCTGACGTTAAGCAAGCTGGCCATGAGAGCACATTTTCCCTCCCCTGGTGATTTTACTAGCCATAAACTTAGAAACATAGTGAAACCAGAGTGACCACAAATAGTTGCACAGAGAATATAGAACATATGTTTAGAAGGTGACATTCACATAGATATCGTGTAAAATGCCCCAGTCCTGAGATTTGCTGTGCCCAATTTGCAAAACTGTCAGTAATAACTCAGGGAATTTTATTTGTATAGAAATTTGTACTTTACTTCCACTCTAAGGCTCAAATTAAATGTACTGTCTTACAAATGTCATTATTATTACAGCAGAAGATATACTGTGGTACTTTCTTCCAAAATATCTTATTATGTATCATATTTTTAACAAATTTACTCATAGCCCCATTAATCAGGAAAGTGGATTCTTGTGAAAAATTATCTTGAAAGTTTGTCTCCGAGGAAGGTACCCTTCAGATGTAACAGGCATATTGATAATTTTAAAAGCCTATATCCGAATTCTTTCTTGGACTTGCTGCTGTGAAATATTTTTACAAGTTTATAGAGACCTCTGTTGGTTGGGAAAATGATACTTTGAGAATAACAATCCCACCTACCATGAGAAGAACTACCATCATTGCCTATTTGTTTCTGTAGTGATTTGATTCATATTTGTACTTGCAGTTACGATATATTTTAGTCACAAGTTTCAGGGGTATACTTCCTTTTAAATAGATTAGATCGTTATGTGTCAGAAGACAGAACCAGTCTAATAATTACTCTGATCTTACTTTTTACTTTTTCTACTTAGAAGTACAGGCAAACATTTTTTTTCCTCTTGATGCTGTACTTTTAATGGAAAGAATGTGTGTCTGCAGGAAATGGAAGACTTCATCCAGAGCTCAGGTGAAGATGGTGTTGTTGTGTTTTCTCTGGGGTCAATGGTCAAAAATCTCACAGAAGAAAAGGCCAATTGCATTGCCTCAGCCCTTGCCCAGCTTCCACAGAAGGTTGGTACAATCTGCAGCCCTGGTCCACAGCTTCTTACTGAGACAGAGAGTATGCCTAATGGTACTCTTTCCAGATGGATGTTGCAACTCATAAACACTAAGCATAACTGATCCCAGCTTTAAGTAAAAATTCATATGACATTAAAGTCTTGTACTTATGTACGTTTGATCACTCACCTACTGGCACCTTGGCATTTTTATAGGAAATCTTGTTGGAATCTTTTATTTTTAATAGAATACAGGTGTAAATCTTAAGCCATTTGTAAATTTTGGCTTGTATGGACTACTCCCAGTTCTGAAGTATGTCAATTCCATGGTCCAGGAAAAGAGAAAGATTATACACAGAGTAGAGAAAAAACACATTCCAAATTTATGGGTTTTTCAAAAACTCTACCAGAGTGTAGATGGTTTAGAAATTGAAGATAAGATTCACTTATTCTTTCCAAACTGAATTTTTTACAGTTAAAAAAATAGTATACCATTATTGTCAAGTGATATGTATTTCTAATTTGTTTTTCAATTAACCTTGATTTTTATAATTAGACGTCTATATTATATTCACTCTATAATCCTATTAATGAACTATACTGGTACTCTTTATATTTATATATTAGTTGAACTATGTGGAATAGTACGAAGGTATGTATGCTAATTAAGCATGATAGAACGTGGGGTTTTTATGTCTATACTTGTCTGTTAAAATTTGCCTTCTTCCCCAGAAAAAACATATGTATAAAAATGGTTAATATCCTAATTATTAAATACTTTATTAAAAAGTCACATGTAAGAAAATCCTTATCTAATCCCCCTTCAAAAAAGAAAAGAAATAAGACAGAATGCTGTGGAGAAAGGGGAAGAGGGGAAGCAAAAGAAAGAAGAAAGGAGAGAAGGAAGAAAGGATGGAGGGAGGAAGGAAGAAAGAATGGAGGGAGGAAGGAAGACAGGGTAGAAAATACCATCACCAAAAGAAAAAAAAAAGAGCAAAAAACTAAATCTAATTATATTTTTTAAAGGAATAGCACTCAAAACATGATAGGTAGTATGAAATGAATAGGTGTACACAGGATTTGTGTTTCTCTTAATGTTTTAACCTCCATGTTCTGAATTATAGTCATTTTTATACTTTTTTTACTCAAAGAATCACTTCCAATAGTTTTTAACTGATAACCCTCAAAATATGCATACTCTACTTATAGACTTTGAGTACAGGCCTTTACAGATAGACATGAGAAGTGCCAGCATACACCTCAATGCTACAAGCTACAAACTCTTTCTGTATGCTCTCTCTCAGTTCTCACCTACAATCTGGAGATATGTGAGTCCTAAATATGTCTACAGACTTAACACACCCTCTCTGTGTGAATTTGCAACATTATAGCATTGTCTTCCACAGGTCTTATGGAGATACAAAGGAACGAAACCAGCTTCCCCTAGTTCTCAGTTAAGATTCTCATCATACTTCAAGTGTCA
>JAJEJO010003082.1:80410-112804 GCA_020662805.1 Glaucomys volans | reverse complement strand
AAGGAGTTTATTCTCTTTCTGGGATCACAGGTTTCTTGGGTAGTATTGTCTTACATGGTTAGCTTTTCCAAAAAAAAAATATGTTGCCTTCTTCAGTGACATATATAGTATAGTTTTTTGTCTCTTCCATCTCTGAAACTTTGCTAATGTTTTAGCTTGAATTCCATGCCCACTTCTGACTCTATCCTCAAACTAGGTCATCCTAAAACCAAAGCTTTTATCACTCATGGTGGAACTAATGGGATCTATGAAGCTATTTATCATGGGGTCCCCATGGTGGGAATCCCCCTGTTTGCTGATCAACCTGATAACATCGCTCACATGAAGGCCAAAGGAGCAGCTGTGGAGGTGAACTTCAACACAATGACAAGTGCGGATTTGCTCAGTGCCTTGAGAACAGTCATTTATGAACCTTCGTGAGTACTCTACTTTTAAAGACTCATCTGCCATTGATGATGTTATTGGGAATCCTAAGAAAGTTCCACTACCTCATACCTTTGTAATTGGTTTATTTGCAAATAATATAGCTTGTCTAATGTAAAATCACTTATTTCATTCTCAACTGCTAAAATGATTTCCTGAGATGAAAATACAACAACAACATCAAAAAACAAAACAAAACAACACCAGTAAAAATAACCCTGGTTTCAAATAATCTACCAGTGTTTTTCAAATAAGCACTACACAATAGAAGTACTTATATTGTTTTTCTGAATAATTTGCTTACTTTCATGAATAAAACTTAAATATTATAAACCATTTATTAGGTACAAAATGGAAGCAATAATGTTCCCAATATTAACATTCAAAAATCACTATTAATACACAGTGTTCAACAGTGTTTTAAACGCTGCTATTAGGTAATAGTTATATCTGAATGATTAATAATCTTCAGGATGGTATACTACCATAATTAATGAGATAGGGCTTAGGAACTTCAATAACTGTTAGTATGATTTTTTCCCTGAAAATGTAGATCTTGATATCTCAGTAGTTACATTCTTACTAGGATATTACTTACTGATAGTTTGATTCATTTTATTAAACATGAAAATAGATAGATTTTGTGATTCTTTTTATCTCTAATGCCTAGAATGTCCATTGAATATTATTATTTATTTTAAAATTATTGATTCAAGAAAACAGAATCATAAATACTCACAGAAATTTCCATGTAAATACTAAAAGTTGTCTAATTAAAATATATGCACAGTAACCCTAAACCTAATACTACCTCTGAGATTATCTGAAAAACAAGGGTGGTATAGTGTAGAGAAAAAATATATTCATAGTATTCCATTATCTGATTCCAAAAAGCAATTAAGAAGCAGAAAGATTAATATATACATATGTAACATATAAATCATAGTAATTTTATTTATTCAAATTATTTTGTCATAGTTATAAAACAGTGCATAAAATATGAAATAATACATTTATGAACACAGTCCTTGATTGTTCTATCTTATTCATAAAAAATGTCATTTATCTGGATTCATGTGTATACATTTATCCTTAAATTTTTGTATATTCGATTAAATTCTGTATCTGTAAAAAGTGAAAAGCTTAACAAAAATCTGATTAACAGAAAAGGGTTTTTATGGCAAGTACACTTTGTCTAAAATGCTACAGAACTACCATGTGAAATGACTATCTTGACCTTACCTATACTTCAATGCAGGTGACTGACAGCTTGACTCTTCTTCATTATACACAAAGAGTGCATGTTGATAATCTCAAGCTGCTGGATGTAGTGTATGATAGTCACTTGTGAATGATGACTACATTCCCTGTCCCCGATGCTAAAAATGTCTTGCCAGCACCAGGAGATATCTTCACAAACCACATACCTCTCTCACCTCTGTGAAAGCCAGTCTGGAACTTTTACTCATGATACAAATAATGTGAAACTGACTAATTCTGTCAAGGCTACTAGGAAACTTCAAATGAATGTATATCTGCCATGTTAAATACATAGACTTCTATCCAGTTTTGTTTGAGAAATGATTAGAACTGTTAGCAATGAATATGCCCTGGTGATGAGTGGATCTAATTCTAGGGAGACACTTTTATTTGCTTCAAGAACTCAATGCACTTGGATATGACACTTCTTAAATTACCGTGGTGTTTTCAATTGGTTCTGATTTTGCCAATAAAGACATTGTCATTTTCATCACAAATATGCAAATGCATGCAAAGGAGTAATTACCAAACTGCAAAGATCTCAACACTGTGAAGTGAGTCAGTGATGTTTATGACCAGTTCCCCATGCTTGTCATGGGAACTTGTGAGATGTTAGTGGCCATGCATATTGACCTTTTAAATGATATTATCTAATAATATTGTTTTTTTTCACATCTTGATCTTAAAACAGTCCTCGACACCAAAGCTCACATAAAATCAAGTTTTTTCATTGAAAAATTAGGCTACACATTCACAACTAAATATACCAATTCCTTCTGTGTCTACATTTCAATGTCTAATGACCACATTGTGTTAAGGATCTACCACATCTACCCTTTTATAACTCTTAAAACATTGGGCAACTGGGTAAGTTCACGCAAGATGAACTTTTTCTCAACATATCTATGGTTTTGGGCTTGTATAACACATTGTATAACATTTGGCTTGTATAACATTGAACTTACCTTCAGTAAAAAGTAAAAATGAAAATGAATTTTTATGTATTTGTGTTTCAGTTATAAAGAGAATGCCATGAGGTTATCAAGAATTCATCATGACCAGCCTGTGAAGCCCCTGGACAGAGCTGTCTTCTGGATCGAGTTTGTCATGCGCCACAAAGGAGCCAAGCACCTCCGGCCAGCCTCCCATGACCTCACCTGGTTCCAGTACCACTCTTTAGATGTGATTGGGTTCTTGCTGGCCTGTGTGACAACTGTTATAGTCATGGTCACAAAATGTTGCTTATTTTCTTGTCAAAAAATTGGTAAGACAGGAAAGAAGAAAAAGAGGGAATAGATCAAGAAAAAGAGGAAACAGACCTTTCTAAGTCTGGCAAAGTCCTGAATGGGGAAATCCTATTCACTCCAGCCACAAAGAGCTTACTGAGAACCCATCTGAATGTTGTTTTCAGATATCCCATTCTGGGCTGGGGGAGTAGCTCAGTTGATAGAATGCTACCTAGGATGCACTGGGTTCAATTCCCATTGCCCCCCAAAAGAAGAACAAACAAACAAACAAAACAAATCAAAAATCCCATTCCTTTGATTTGATCCAGAGAAAAGCCCATAGTTCAACATGATCATGAGTGTGTCCCATTCTTTCTTTCCCAGGTGGCTTTACCACCTTCCTCTCACTTTCCTGACACAGGGGTACTGCTAAGTCTAAATGTGTTCTTTTCATAAGGCAATTCAAAAATGTTAACATCAAATTATATTCTGACTAACAATACTGAATCCTCTGACAGGCACAAAGTGTAAATGGAATTTGATAAATGTAGAAAAATCAGGAGTCCAATTTTCAATTCCCCATACACCACACAATCTATGACACACCACAGAAAATTAGTTAACAATTTTATTTTTAAATTAAAACAAAAGACTCTTCTTCTCCATTGTTACAGTGATTACAGCATGAATTTATAACTGCTGGTACATCACAGTTGGCCTACAAAATTTTTATTGAACACATTTAGATAATCATTATCTTTTTCTTGCTTTTCTTCAACAAATATTCTTGTCTGTCTACTGGAAGGATTCAGCTTGTGTCTCCTGAAAAGCAAGGCATCAATTGTTTTTTCAGAGTCAGGTATATGTTAAAGGTGAAGAGAGTGTTTTTAGATAAAACAGATGAACACAGAACACAATCAGTAATTTTATGAAATTTTTAAGTGAGAGTATTATGGATAAATATCAATTAAATGTTTTAAAACATTAATATTCATAACTTATGATTGCTCTATAATCATTGAATTTTCTGTTAGAAAATACTTGCTTAGATTTTGAGATTATTAAGTCTCTATCATCTATAAGTTTAAATTGATCTATTAATTGTTATCTAAAGATATATGAGCCTATCGGCTTGAACAAGAAAATGGAGTAATAAATATTTATCAAGGTAAAACAGTAATTGAAGGCAAATAGTACTATTTGAATAATCTTTGCATTAATTTAACAAATATATTAAAATTGTACTTTATTAAGCTCATAAAGTTAAGGGCATGTCTAGTTTGTTTTCATTTCAGTATCTGATATATAAATTCACATAAATGACATTGGCTTAGTGAATTTTTAAAACTCATTCATTTTTATATATGTTGAAAATGACAATATTATGAAAAGTAACTATATAACATATATCCTCATGAATATATAAATTACAGAAAATACAAATAAATTTTTATTGTGAAGACTGAAAATGCATTTGATAAAATTTAACAACCTTTTAAAATGGTGATTCATATTGATGTGTTTTAAGTCGTACCACTTTACTGTATTTTATTAAGAGTTTTTGCTGTGGACTCCATGATCAGGGTGTTTTCTGCAGTTGGAATTTCTCCAGGGAATAGCGGACTATATATTCCAGGGATTGAGCCCTGCTGAGGCTCAGGCCCCCTTTTGTTCCCTGAGACTGGCCACCCATGGCATCAAGACTCACTGCTACTCAATAGCTCCAGCTTACTGGATTTTTCTCTCCCTGCATTTTGATATCCTGGTGGTCTCTTCTTTTGCATGACTACCATCAGAAAGAAGTTTTAACTGGCAGAAATTCCTGGGTAACTACAGTATGTTAGTGTAACTACAGTATGTATCTAGATTAAAAAAAAAATAAGTCTGAGAGTGGACTTTTTTCATGACATTAATAAAACCATTCGGATGGGGAACTCTCCATACCCATTAAACAGAGGCCTCACACATCAATACAAGTACATCTGCATAGTTCTTGCATAACCCTTGGAGCTGCAGAAGAGAATGAAATTGGTAATTTACCTTATTTTTGTTACAGACATTCCATGTAAATGGAAAGGGTATCCTCTGGCATCTTCACCAGGGCTTAAGGTTACTAGGCAGGATGAAACAAAATTTATCAATTCCAAATCAATATGATAACATGTTTCTTGACATTTCTCGCATCTTTCCATTGTATTTTATTACTGAACATCAGAGAATTGAGTTGTATCCCCGTAATGTGCTGTATGCTAACTTAATTTTGCCAGAACCCAATGTGTTTCTGCACTTTAGTTGGATCAGTCAGAAAATGTACAAGATAGCAATGACTTTTATAACTGAATTCAGTAAAGAGAAACTCAGAATCATAACACAACACTCATATCTTCCAATCTAAGTAATCATGGCCAGAATGCTGGATTGAATCATTTCTTCCCTGAAAACTGCAACACCCTAACTTTCTGACTCCAGAATATAATAACGAAAGACAAAATTTTCTAAGAGAAGGAGTAAAGCCTACTTCTTAGAAGCCCCATTCTCCTTTTTAACTTCTTGACTTCTGGACTCAAACATTCAAACTAAAATAAAAAGACATGATTTATCAGGTTATGATTTACAACATACAATATATCCTCCAATATATTCCTTCAAATGCCTAAGGTATAGTCTCCTAACTAAAATCTTGAACTGCTGTCATTAAGTAATGAGAACTTGATAAAAACCTGCAAATTTTGTGCACATTTGACCTTGTTGTATTTCCTTTCCTATTGATATATTACCTGATCATGTTCAACATTAAGATTGATACCATGATTTTCACTAAGTCTTCTTTATGTCCACAGAATTTCATGGCAGGAATGCTACAGTGATTATAAGTACTTCTGATGCACCCTGCAAGATAGATGGTGACCAGGGCAATCTGTTACCTGTAGCTAGCTAGAACTCTAGAGAGTATTGCCTTCTTGGGAAGCAATTGGGTAGATAATTGCTATTAATAGAAGGTAAAGCACATGGCAGCTTCAGTAGCCAGAGTGACTTTAGTGAGAAAATTGATGCTGGACATAAATGTATAGTCTCCATTCCAGTCACCACTGCACTTTTGTAAATGAGTTTTATACCAAATTCTGGAGGGTCAGGAGATTAAAATTTGACATGCATAGAACAGGTCATCAGTCTACTCCATTATTGATACAGGTCTCTGGATTTCATACCTCCTGGTGGGAAGTGCCATGGAATGTGAACATCCTAGTTATCTCTGCCAAACCCAATAGGTATTGGCATATTCCTATCTTAGATTTTCTTATTACTAACATTCCATTCTAAATCAAGTCTTTGCTTGACTAGTCAACCCATTAGTCACTGCCCTGACTGTAGATTTGTAATACAAGTCATTGTTGCCACCTCACCTGACCCCAAACAAAATACAGATACAGTGTTTCATATTCTGCCAATTGGAATGATTTTATTTCACTATTATGCTTCAGTAAAATTGCTGAATGGAACAATATCCAAGACCACTTCCAGCCACTCTGTGAATATAATGCAAAGCATACACACCCCGGTCCTGGAATATTTTCTCTGCTTTAAATAAGGACTTTCTCCATGGGTCTAAGATGGTGGCTTGCTGAGATTTTTCTTAAAATATGAATAGGTTCCATGAAAGTCTAAGACAGCTATGAAAACTTAGTCATTTGTCTGGAACTGCTCTGACCTATTCATATATATATTTCATACATTTACTAGTAGAATGTTGTTAATGTCCAGTTCAACTTCTATATTTATTATAACTTAATGGACATGAGGATTAGCATAATTATGGTCAAATTTTCATTTTCATCCAAAGCTTAATAACAAGCCAATGACTGCTTTTGCTATGTAGCCTAGGGATCAGGAGAGAGCGTAAAGGACCCTTTGGGCAAAAGACTATGTGAGTCTAGGGCCTTACCACTTCAGATATCCCACATAAGTGAATTCTTCTGTATTTGCTTATCTCTAATTGACTTTTCTCAACCAGAAAAACACCCTACAACTCATCCATACTGTTTCATGCAGCAAGATGTTCTTCTTTTTTAAAGCTGAGTAGTATATTATTTTAATTATATACCATATTTTCCTTATCCATTCCTTCATCAGTGGACATTTTGCTTAATGCCATATCTTAACTATTTTGAATAATACTTCAATGAATATGGGAATGCAAATAACACCTATGACATCCTGATTTCAGTTTTTCAGATAAGTACTCAGAAGGGGATTGTTGGATCATATGGTAATTCTATTTTTAAACATTTGAAGAAATTCCATAATGTTTACATGGTGGTTCCATCATTTTATGTTTCCACCAGCAATGAAAAGTTTGCCAACTTATCTACATCTTCATTAATACTTTTATTATTTTGATAGCTTGGTAATTATAAGTATAACCACTAAAAATAGGATTACTTTTAAATTGTGGGAGAGTTTAGCTTATTCAAAAAAAAAGAAAGAAGAAAATGATTACTAGATTTTCAGCTGTGCAGTATACACATCATTAAGAATTCCATTTTTAAGATTTTCACATCAAATGACAGTACTTTCTCAGCAGCTAATATCAACACTGCAAAATGCCCACATTTCCATTCATTCCTTCAACTTTTCACCTGCATGCCAACAAGCATCAAGTTCTTTTGTGTTCTCTTCAGAAGTCTTTTTCGTATCCATTGCTAAATTTCAAGTGGATATCCACATTATCCCTATTTTACCATAATTGTCTCCACAGTCCTCATCTTGAGTGATAGTTTAAATCTTAAATCATATGTGTCTCTGTTCAGTTTCAAACTCTTCAGCCACAGGGTCTACCTCAGTATCTTGGGTCCGAAGGCATCTTCTGCATGATGAAACTTTGGTTAACCAAGCCCATCTGATCCACAACTTCCCCTTGCTATGCCATGCTCTTGATATGTGGACCTCTTTTCTACCAGGCAGAAAAACAGCTAACTCTCAGAGTCTTTTTATATCATCTTTCCTTTCCCTGAGATGCCTTTTCCAGCTAACCATTCATATTTCATCTTGAATTCATTGTACCTAATATAGTCCTTTCCTACACCATATGATTTCCTCCCCAAACTTATCTACTCCATTTATCTTGCTTATTTTTCTTAGATATGCATCAATCAATACAATTTTAAAAATGGAAAACAAAGATAATTTATTTGATTATCACTGCATACTCTTTACCTAGCTGGGTGTCCTTGAGGGTGGGTTTGTCTTTCTCTTTTAAAGAACCCAGAACACCCCACCTTCTCTTTCTTCTCCCATGTATGTGTGGAAGGGCAGGAAAGTGTAGCACAGGGGCTAATTGTTAGCAACTTCTTGTGCTGGGAAGTGTGATCCTGGTAGTTAGCTGTTAGCAACCCATTGCCTTTTCTTTGATAACCAGTCCTAATCTTCTCAAACCCCATCATTCATTACCTACACTGACAGCCACACCTTCTGCACCCTGCCTCAGTTTGTTTGTTGAGGAATGTGAAATATCCTGATTTCAGGCCAGGTGGGTCTGTACGCAGAGAGCTTTCGGCAAAGAAAGCATGTGGAGAGTCAGTAAGTGGATCATTTTATAGAATTATTCTTTTAACCCTGTGTTCCCAAGGTCCTCATCTATTTGTCCCCTTACATTGCCCCCTCAAGGACTTGGGCTCCTAAATTCTTCAGAGTATTTGGGTATCACCATGTTCTGGCTGCTTCTGGTGATGTCTAGAGGAAGAAAACCCAGAGTCCTTGGAGAGTTAAGGGACCTTAGCATGAAAAATTGATTCAAATACCTTTTAGCTCATGTGCCTCAAAAAATTTTATTTATAATTAGGTAAACAGATAAGAGTGAAAATGTCTTTAAAATTAGTAATTCACAAGTTTTTCTAGATGGTCAGACAATACAATGTTGGTTTCTATAAAATATCTAGAATGAAGTATCCATTGCTTCTAAGATTTTAATTCAACAGGGAAGAGATGGCTAATACTTTTAACGATACTTGTCTGAGAAGAGGGTTTTTACAGTAAAAAATGAGTAAATTATTTTTAATATAAGTGAGATTAATCTTCAGAAGTAAGTTTATTAGAGACAACATCTGATTAATTTACAAAATTAAAATGCTAAAACATCCACTGCTAAATATAAAATCAAACATCCTTGACTTCTTAAATTCCATAAATTAATATATTTAAACATTTAATAAGTGTTTTTAAATGGTAAATAGGAAAAGGTTTGAGATTTCTTTGTTTCTGTGTCTTCACTAAAAACAAGTTTACTAAGAAATAAGATTCTATCAGGTGTAATTTTATATATAAATAGTAGAAATATTTCAGTTGGGTTTCAATTAAAGGACTATAAAAGTATGAAGTATTTCATTCTATTAAATTAATGTATCATAAATTTTATAAGGATTCTTTCAGTATATAAATTTTAAAACAGGAGTTAACAAGTAGGAATGAGATTGAAAAATTTTCTAGGTATGGAAATACATTTTAACGTGGAAAGTGGAAAGAAAATGGAAGGTTTATGGATGAAAAATCCTCTAAATAGTAAAGTAAAAAGTTGTAGAATGTCTACAGTAGTTACACATGATTCTTGGAAGATAAATCTCAAAATGTTTGTAACTAGGTTGGCTATACTTAAGATCATTAATTATTTGAACTTCTTTTCTTAGGCCTAATATTAATGTATGTATATAAACCAAAGTTTAATCCTCTATGTGTTAAAGTAACAAGGATTCCTTAAAATATAAAACTGCTCTTTACCAACAAGATAATTTCTCATCTCTGTTAAGTTTTATCATTTAGAGAAAGTAGTCTTAAAAAATTAGAGTTTGTACAATTCTGGCTAAACAACAATTATTTTAGAGTATTATGCTATACTACAGATTCTGAATTTTCCTTTAAAAGCTGGATTTAGTTAATATTAAAAAATCATAATTGTAATGCTGTTACTGGTTCTTTGCATACTAGATGTATTCATACCTTCTAAGTATACAAGTGTTTACAAGTTTTAGAAACACATTTTGCTAAGCTAACATTCTTCAAAGTCTGAATTGAAGTCCTATGATTTTAAGAACTATGTTTCTTAATTCAAAGTAATTATACATTCTGAATGTTTGTATTCTCATTAATTTCATTTTGCATTTTCCTTGTAAATTTCATAATGATTGTGTGTTAGTACTTTAGAGATGTAAAACTTCTAATATAACAAGCTAAGATAAATTCAGGTCATAGGCCATCACCTATCGGCCACACAGCATATAAGGCTAGCTTTCAGTACTAATACTGACCCCAATTGAATGGAAAGGATAAATAACCACAAAGTTATAGATGTTAAAGGTAAAACACAGTACTTCTACTTCAAGACTTTTAAAACTGACCTGAGAGATATTTAAAACCAGAACACGGAAACTAAAGTCAAGGAAGAAAAGGGGGCAAGAAAGGTAATAGCCAATATTTGACTCATGAGCTCTGAGGTCAGCTCAAACCCAAAGAACAAGGGAACTTCTCCAAGGGCTTTCCAACTCTGGGCCACATGACTTTCTGATTAGGGGAATCAATGAGAACCTGGAGACCAGAAAACCAAGCAGTGCCCATGCTACAGTGAGGAGGGCCATTGGAAAGGGAAATATCCCTGATGATTTCAAGGGAAGTCACATATGGTCAGCAAGACCCTGACCTAACCTGGAAGAGAGCACTAGATGAACTAAGAAGCTTTTCCCAAGTTCCCAAGTGTTACCGCCTGAGGATCAGTAGACTCTTAACTATACATGAGAACAAGATCAATTTGACCAGCTTAGTCTTAAACACCTAGCAGGAAATTTATAATCAAAGTACAGCCATACCTGAGCATTGAAAAGGAAAGATAATAGTTGTTTTTTTCAGGTTTTAATTATTTTCATTTTTACAATTTGTTCTACTTAGTCATACATGCAGAATGCCTGTCAACTCATTGTATATAAGTAGAGGATAGCATCTCACTTCTCTGGCTATACACAACACAGAGTAACACCTTTTGTGCAATCATACATGTAAAAAGGGTAATAATGCCCATCTCATTTCACAATCCTTCCCCTCCCCACATTCTGCCCACTCTACTCACTCCCTTCTGCCCAATTCAAATTTCTGCCATTCTTCTGTACTCCCCCCCATCATGGATCAGCATCCAAGAAACACCACAAAAAACATTTGTCTTTGGTTTTGGGGATTGGCTTATTTCACTTAGCATGCTATTTTCAAACTCCATCCATTTCCTTGCAAATGTCATCATTTCATCTTCTTTAAGGCAAGGTAATATTCCATTGTGATAAAGAAATTACTGTTCATGGCCTCTAGATTGTTTCCATAGATTAGCTATTATGAATTGATGTGCTATAAGCATTGATGTGGTTGCATCACTGAAGTATACTGATTTTAAGTCCTTTGGGTATCAATTGAGAAGTGGAGTATTTGGATGAAATGGTAGTTGCATTCCAAATTTTCTGAAGAATCTCCATACTGCTTTCCAGAGTGCTTGCACCAATTTGCAGTCCCACCAGCATGGTATGAATGAGCATTTTCCCCACATTCAAACCAACATTTATTGTTACTTGTTCTCTTGATAATTG
This sequence comes from Glaucomys volans, assembly GCA_020662805.1. Classification (NCBI taxonomy): domain Eukaryota; kingdom Metazoa; phylum Chordata; class Mammalia; order Rodentia; family Sciuridae; genus Glaucomys; species Glaucomys volans. The sequence continues at coordinate 101,280 of JAJEJO010003082.1, read as the reverse complement.
TCACTCTGACTGGAGTGAGATTAAATCTTTGAGTAGTTTTGATATGCATTTCTCTGATACAGATGTTGATTATTTTTTCATATATTTGTTGATCAGGCACTAAAACCATACATTGGAGCAAAGATGTCCTCTTCAGCAAATAGTACTGGGAAAAGAGGAAATCAATATGTAGCAAAATGAAATTAAACTCCTCTCACCCTGAACTAAACTTAACTCAAAGTGGATCAATGACCTAGAAATTAGACCAAAGACCCTGTGCCTAATAGAAGAAAAAGTAAGAGCACCTGCTGCTCAGATGACTTTACAACCTGTTCTTTCTGAACAAGATTTTGTCATGGACACTTCAACTGACCCAAACATTCCTAAAAGGGTAACTCCAACTGCTTGTCCCACATTGACCTTCTCAATTGCAAGCAGCCAGAGTAGTCCATGTATTTCCCCTAACAGCAGTAATGGTTCCCTTAAGCTGAGAGGGGAATGAGTCAAAGCCAAGGACAAGAAGTCAGCATAGATAATAAATGATTGTGTTGGAAAGATGATGACTAATTATTAAAAAAAGGAAATGGCATGGCATGCTAACCCCTCCAGATGACATTTCCCTGTTCAACTGGCTGTTAATATCTCTGGTCGGGGAAAGATTCCCACTTTCTAACACAAACAATTACCCCTTAAAGCTATTCTTTCCTGCCTTTGGGCCTATAGGAAAGATAGTAAGAGGGGGTTGTTAGGGTGGTACAAGGCGACAGGATGGGGGCGGGGCATCAAGCAGCCTGCGCATGCGCAGAGAAACAATGTAACCTGCGCATACCGGAAGGAGTAATCCACCAGGCGCTGACAAATAACTCCAGCCAATCCCAGGAGGAGGACGCAGACTTCTCAAGCTTCCCCTCCCCCACCACGGGTTAGAAAAACCCAGCCAGCCGCATAGAGGCCACATGCAACTTCTCTGGCCCAGGACCCTGGTGGACCAGTGAAACTCGCCCAAGAGGATCGGGCAATAAAGTTTCTTTTTGATTTACATCTGGTCTGTTCTCTGGTTTCTATTGGCTGATCAGCTTACCCCAACTTGATCTTACAGAGGTGACTTGTTCTTTATGCTTGCCTGGGAATTTCTCAGGTGTTTAATCTTCCATGCTGGTGAACCAAGACCCAATACTGATTTCCAAGCCTGGTATCAGTGGCAGTTGGTGGGTGACTAGATGAGGTACACAAGGGAGAGGAATCATGCTAACGCAACAGTAAAGAAGACAGGAAAGCATTATTTTTTGCAAACAATTGCCATAAAAGCAATCAGTCTTATTAACTGGTCTCTGAAAACCATGAAGATGGCAACTCACTACATGTGATCTACATACTACTTATTTGTAAGTGGAGGCAGTTAAGGCTTTAGGAACATTACCAGAGATGTTTATATGTGTCAGTTTTTATAATGTGTCCTATAGGAGATGGCCTGTTATCTCAAAATAACTCAGATTGTTACATTAGAAGTTACTTCTCTAATGCACTAAAAAGAAACAGGTATAAAGTTTATAAGGACAATAGAAAATGTAATTAACAAGACCAATAACATTGATTTTGCATAATAGCTATGAACCAAGAAACAATTTTTAAAATCCTAAACCTTTACTTCATTATATATTATATTCTGTTTATTTTAAGATCACAGTAATCTCTATAAAAAATTCTTCTGAACTTAACTTTGAAAGTACATAAGTAGTTATTCTAACATGGAATAAGCTGAGAAGCAGACTCCTTACTTACCTGAGATGTCTTTTTGAAAATTTAGGCAAAGTGTTTCATTTCTGAGGCTGAGATTTGTCTTTTTCAAATATGAATTTACAAAGGGATCATATATTTCTTCCTAATGTCAGTTAACACAATCCAACATCACCTCTGAATCATGAACGAAACAAGATAGAAGAGTTTTTAATTCTTTTTTGTGGGAAAATCGCCACGTCTTCATATTTCACGTTGTTAACCTTTAAATAAACCAGGTTTTTCATATTACCTTCAAAAAACACATTTAAAGTCCCATTTCATTGTAATGAGAAACACAAAATATTATACGCAACTTATTGATGACAGGTTATTTTTATCCGATTACAAATATTAAATGATATATATAAATTCCCAACTAAAATATTTACTACTGTATAAGTCTGAAAGACACTCTTGCTCCAGAAAACTTTAGCTTTTAGCTTGAAGAATGCCCTCTTGGTAAGTGTTCTTTAAATTCTTGTATTTTAAAGACTTGTATATTTGGAGGACATGAATAAGGCCACTATACAAAGAAACCAGTAACAGCACCACAATTACACTGATGTTCTTATATTAATCAAGTTTAAATTTAGAAAAACTCAGAATCCATAGTGTACTGTAATACACTAAAACAACAATCGTTGTTTAACCAGGGTGTGCAAACTCTAATTCCTTTAAGACTAGTTTCCCTTAAGGATAAGAATTTATAGTCAAAAGAAATTATCTTGATATGTAAAAGTAGATTAATGTTTCAAGAAACCCTTTTTGCTCAACACAAAAAGAATTAAATTTTGGTCAATATCAGTACATTAATATTTGACCTTAGGAAAAACCTTGTGTAAATTTACTAGATTGTGCTAATTATAGCCAACTTAGTCACACACAAATTTTTGAGATTCCCTTTGAGTTACAAACCTTGTGCTACTTACTTAGACATTCTACAACTTTTTTATTTTATTGTACAAAAGAATTTTTATCTGGAAACATTCCTTATTCCTTCTACATTCCACATTAAAATATTTCCATAACTAAAACTTTCTTATATCTCTTTCCCAGTTATTGACCCTTTTAAAAATTTACATTCTGAAACAATCCTTATAAGTTCCAACAATCCTTCTGTGTTTAGACAAATTACTCGATTTCAGTAAGATGAAATACTGTGTTTTATAATACCTTAATTGAAACTCCACTGAAATCTTTTCTATGCTTTGTAAATAGAATTACACCTGTTAGAATTTTAACTGTAAATAACCTTGCTTTCAATGAAGACACAGAAACAAAGCAATCTTCAATTATTTTTTTCTTTTTCATTTATCAATTTGTGAAAACACATTCAATGTTTAAACATCTATATGTATTACCTTATGGAATTCAAGAAGTCTAGAGTACTTGATTTTATAGCAATTGAAGTTTTAGCATTATAACTTTTATATTAATCAGACATCTACTCTAATAAATACATTTATGAAGATTAATCATTTTTATATTAAATCTCATTTACTATTTTTAACTTTTCTTTTGCTTTTTCTTGTCTGAACAATTTTCATTTTCCCCTGAAAATTGCATTTTGTATACAAAATTGCACTCCATATAGGTAATACCTCTAAATAACAACAATTTGTGAAGAAAAGCAGAAGTTTTGTTCATGCTTTTGTCATCTGTTTTATTGTCAAAATGTAGAAAACTGAGTGTAACTAAAAAGAATGAATAAAAGAAATTAAAACGCATGTAGAAAAATGAGAAATATGTAATTGGTGAAAATGAAGTATAATTCCAGCTTTCAACTGCTAGGAAAGATCAGAACTTCTGTGATTTCTGTGATCTTGCTTTCTTCAGCTGTACATGTTAACATCACCCAACTTTTGTAACGATTGAAAAAGATACTGTGCGTAAAACCAATTTAAAACCATAATATGCACCATGTATCTTTTGATGACTGAATGTTTAGGTGTAGGTAAGGCTAGATCTCACTGAGCACTTCTTTTTCTCTAAGTTGTTTATCTGACTTTAAAATGTGCTGCCCTCTCCTGGATAAATGCCTGGTGCCTGGTAGTGCTTACTAGATATGACAAATTTAAATCATTAGCATTTTCATAATATTGCTAACAGAGTAAAAATAAAGTTAATCTAGGTGTACTTGTGATCATTAGATATCTTGTTTTTGACACAAGAATATAACATGCATAAATATATATTCCAAAACCACCAACATGAGTAGTTTGAGTGTATGTGCATACATAGATATACAAAACCAAGATGAATACTCACAGCAGTTTATGTGAAATTTTACATTTATTCTCTACTCACAAATTTTCTTGATATTAAGCAAGTAAGGCCTTTTAAGTTTGGACTGGTCCTATTCATAAGTTATAAGAATTATATGAATACATTAGAAGCTTAACCAGATTGTTTAGCAACATACAGACTCCATAAACAAGATGCTTAAAATAATGTTAAACAGTAACTAAACTCTACTCTAGAAGATTATAGTGTGTTATCTGATCATATTGCCTATCAAGTTGAGTTTCTCTATTAAATGTGTTCTTCCTGACTGAAACTATGATTGCAGGTTGGCTTTTATTTTGAGTTTAATAATCATTTATTTTAAACAAATGCTTTTATGGACAACAGATGATCAATTCTCAAATAGCATTTAATATTATTGTGTAAGATTTAATTGTCATAGTTTTGAGAGACATAAAGACAAAATGTATCATTAGAAAGAAAGTATTTGTGCCTTTATTAAAAGTTTTACAAAACATATCTCTTCTGTCATTTCTTATGGAAATTCTACAATATGATTTTTAAAGTGACATGAAAATAAAAGATTATCTTGTGATATCTTTCCTTTCACACATGGTCACAGTCTCTACATCATGAGAACTGCCCAGGGCACAGATGCTAAATGATCCCCTTTCCATGTGGATGGAGGCCATTATGCTAGGAAAAATAACTTTATCTAGTCCTGTCATTTTCCCAAGATCAGTAAGTTGTCACATCTATGATTATTGTTGGAGATAATTCAGGAATATATTTATATTTTGCACAAAAATTTGGCATTATTTTAGTAATAAAGTATATCTTCAAATGTTCATCAAGTTTTAAGTATATCTTCAAAAGTTTCATCAAGTTTTAAGATCTTTTTATTAAGATCCCCTTTCATCCCAGTGCTGTGTTCTTATCTTTTTATTCCATTTATTTTTCACAACATCATTCATTTTATGTATTTGTCTTTCAGCAACATGGGAGTTTGTTCTATTTCTGAACTTCTGATATTGATACCACAGAGACTAGGGCAGATCTGTTAGGGATCTTATGGCTATAGAAATTGTTAAATTATTCTAACAGGGTATTTATATTTTGAATGTAAATTGATATAGATGTGTATTATTGGGAACTAGTAATATTGTCTTATTGACACCTTTGATACCTTTGAGTGTTTTGTGTCTTATTCTCATAAAATCATGTAGAATACATGTAAAAATCATGTAAAATACATGTAGAATCATGTATCCCACCGGGTGTGGTGGTGATTGGGGAGGTTAGGGCAGGAGGATTACAGGTTGGAGGCTAGCTTGGAGAATGTAAAGAGGCCTTGTCTGAAAATCAAATTAAAAGGGCCAGTGGTCTGGTTCAGTGGTAGAGTGCCCCTGCATTCAATCCTCAGTGCCACAAAAATAAACAGATTAATTAATTAATTAATTATAATTGCCAAAGAAATACTTTGAAGAACAGCAAAATATAAAGATAGCCTCAATACCAGGTTTCCCTTTATTACCACCTGGATTGGTGTCTGAATAGTTGTTTGTAGAGAAGGTATGGATAGGAAAGTTTTCTATCTCTGTCATAAAAATCAATTATTCTCCTGAGATAAAAAGGAAAAATTTTTTTTGTAATTTTTTCCCATGAGAAGGCAGATTAATTAATGTAAGAATATTTTCCTTTTAGTTTTTGTCTCATTTGGAATGCTGTAGGAATTGCCAAAGTCTAAGACCTTGCATCTGGAGAAAGGAAATCCAGAAATGCTACTTTTGTGAATACAGGAATTTCTTCCTGGGTGCTGAAAGAGGAACAGATACAAATGTTACCCTGGGTTTTTCATGTTTCATTATACCACCTCTCCACTTTCAAGCAGCATTGGTAAATTATATGGAATAGGCAATCATCTTCTCTTGTTTCTCTGTATTGAGTGCATGAGTAGTCAGAGAAAGAATCTGAAAATGACAAAGCAGGGAGAAACAGAATTTGAAAAGGATGGAAAGAAAAGCACTGATTTCATTTAGTAAAAAGTGACCACTTTTCACATTTCTGGGTGTTTACAATTGTTTCTCATACGGGTTTTGCATATATCTTGTTAAATTAATACCTAGAGCTTTTACCTTTTCTGTTGGTGTATGAAGAACTTAATTTTCTTGTAGTATGTTTACTCTTCACTATTTGTGTAAATTTCTGCTCATATCTCAATTTAAATTTTATGTCTTTCAATTTCCTTTATGTATTCACTTGTACTTTATAACAGTTTTTCAAATATATATTCAAATGAACTAAATATAAATATAAATTATGTATTCCTTTCCAATGTTTACAAGACCAGTTATCCTCTTCCTCTAATTTTATTTTTTGTATTTCCAAAACCGTGCTTACAGTAGTAGTGAAGATAGTGCCATGCTTGTCTTATTTTTAAATTTAACAGAAATGATTTTAAGATTTCCTTGTAAAACTGGTTTATTAAGTCATTTAAAAAATTAATTTCTCACTAGTTGCAGTGGTGCGTGCCTATAATCCCAGCACTTGGGAGGCTGAGGCAGGAGGATCGCAAGTTTGAAGCCAGCCTCAGCAACTTAGTGAGGCCCTAAGTAACTCAGTGAGACCCTGTCTCTAAATAAAATACAAAATAGGTCTGGGGATGTGGCTCAGTGGTGGAGTGCCCCTGGGTTCAATCCCCATACCAAAAAAAAAAAAATTAATTTCTCTCTTACTGAATGCATTCTTTGTCAATTCAGAATTGAATGTTGGATTTCATCAACCACCTTTTTTACATTGAATTAATTCTATAAATTTATTTTTACTTCTATTAGCATATAAATTTCTTTAATGGATTTCCTGTTAATGAATATTACTTAATTTTAATTCATTTTTGACAATAGTTTTGGAATATGTTATTAATACTTGTTATTAATAGTTATTAATAGTTATTAATGTTATTAATAGTTATAAATAGTTTAAACAAAACTTAACTTTTGTTTTATTTTGAGGTTTTAAATTTTTTATTTGTTTGTTTGCTTTTGGTACAACAAAGATGAGTGAAAAGAATTTGCTAGCATCAAGAGAGGAAAGGACAAAAGCAATTTTCTCTTCAGTTATTTACCAGCCATAGCATCTAGATGGATATTATTGCATTTGGACAGTGAGAACTTTACTGTTGCATTCAAAATTCCCAGGAAATGAATAAGATGATGTTTTAAAATTTCTGTTTTAATCACAGTGTGGTTAAGCATGTAGACTTTGTAGTCAGAAAACCTTCTTCTGAATCCTCACTGAATCATTAAGTACTGGGCAAGTTACATAAACTTTCTATGTCTTAGAATGCTTTTGTGGAAAACATAAATACTAATATTACCTAATTGAAAAGGTGTGGCAAGAATTACGCTATTTAACTTACATACAGTACTTAGAATAGAACATGTAAGTGCTTCATAAATGCTAAAGCACAGAAAACAGAAAGTGTAATGAAATGCAATGGGAATTCATATTGAAAAAAGTAAAGTATATTAAATTGTTCACAGGAGAAAAGAATTGTTCCTGAAGCTGTTAAATCTGAGGAGCTCCTTGAGAGTGCATTATGCAGTAGAATGTTTGCAGTATGGCTCTCACAACTTGTCCTGCTCTGCCTCTAGGGTTGGCTAGTGAACTTATTTGACCTAATAGAACTCTAGAGAGGTTCAATGTGACTTCAAACTAGAATCCTTAGGAAGTTTTGCTGATATTGCTTCACTCTCTTAGAATAGTGCCAAGGTCCAAGCTCTGGGTGGAGGCTCTTCACACATCAGGCTCAGAACACAGAACCATCTTAAATAATCTGAGTTAATTGGTCAGGATTTTTTTTTTCCTCATTCTTTTTTTCTTTTCTCCCCCCACCCCCGCCTTTTGCTTTTTAAATAAATTTTGAGACAGGGTCTCTCTAAATTGCTCAGGGCCTTGCTAAGTAGGTGAAGGTGATTTTGAATTTGCAATCCTCCTACTTCAGCCTTCCAAGTCACTGGGATTATAGGCATGGGACACCTCACTGGACTATTTAGCATTTTGCAGATAAACAGATTCAACAGAATGTGTGCGTGTGTGTGTATGTGTGTGTGTGCGCGTGGATTCACATGCATTGTTGACCTCAAAATTGGTGGTAGGCAGTATGATTGCTTGAAGCTACTAAATTTTGGGATAAATTTTTTTTTTTTTTTATTTACTTATTGATTCATTGAACACAAATGGAGTACAGCTATTGTTTCACTGGTTGTACACAAAGTAGAGTCACACCATCTGTGCATTCATGCATGTACACAGGGCAATGGTATCTGTCACACATTGTTATTAATTTTACCCCCCACCCACCCCCACCCCTCCCTTCCCTCTATGCTAGCTATCTTTCCTCCATTCTTGCCATCTTTCCCCCCCGGGATAAATTTTTGATAGTGATACACATGAGAAAACATAACTCTTAAAATTATATGAATATAGTTGATAAGAGTTTTTTAATACTGTGCTGATAAGTGCTTTTAAATACTGACAAGCAATATTGCTACACATGGTAAATATTTCTTCCTTGCAAAAACCCAGAAATAGCACCAAAGACATGAGTCATAAAACTACTCTAAGAAAATAAGGATTAAATTATAATCTAAGAAGGTAAAAGTTCTTTCATACAAGATAACTCAGAAGCAATTAAGCAAAAAAACTCTAATGAATTTATGTACACACTATGACAAATTTTTGATGTGGTATAAAATACTTTAAACAAAAGACAAAGATAAATTTTATGTAACATAAATATATTACATTCAAGTATATGTATTATTTGTGAGATACCTCTAAATTATTTTATTATAGATATAAACTAAGTTCTAAATCTGGTAACATAAATGAAATTTAAAGGAATGGTGATATTTTCTCTGATGAAAAGCTAAAACATTTAAAATGTTGAATAAAATATAAAATTGGCCTTATAAAATTTAGTTGTGATTTAGCAAGAGTATAAAAATCAGCACACTCTCAAAAACAAGTAAAAACAGGAATTCTGAAGCACAAGTTTCACCAGAACTTGCCCTATTCTTGCAAAAGATTCACAGGGTTCCTCAGGGATGAGGATGTGTGAAAGCTGAAAGATTTATCCCTACTCCCTACTCCACACATACATTCACGAATGCTGGACTCCAAAGATCCATCCTTATTTTTACGTGTAAATGCCAATACACTCAGGTTTGCAGCAAGGACTAATGCTTTTCTTGAGTTGGCATTGTGCAGAACAATAATGTTTTCCTGTGAGATGAATCATGTATTTTAAAATTCTAAGCAATTATATGTGTATATATATACACACAATATATATATGTGATGTTTTTACAAAGAAAATGTCATTGCATATAATATTGGACATACATATATACATACTAAAACAAAATAATCTGTGTGTATGTATACATACTTATATGTATAGCATACATATGTGACATTTTAATAAGAATTCTGGTGTGGTATCCTTGAACAGCAGGATAACTATAACTAATGATAATGTACTATGTATTTTAAAAAATGTGAAAGAAAGGAGTTAACAGTTTCATAAAGAAATGATAGTATTTTTGTGGTGTGTATGGTCCTGAGGACTGGACCACTGGGTACTGACTGTATACCAGAGAGCCACATTCATAGTCTCTTTTCCTTTTTATTTTGAGACAGGGTCTCACTAAATTTCTGTGGCTAGAATAAAACTTGCAATCCTGCTTCAGCCTCCCAAGTTTATGGGTTTACAGGCATGTGGCTCTCCACCCCACTAAAAAATGATAAATGTTTGAGAAGTTCGATACATTTAACCTGATCTAAACATTACACGATGTATACATTTCTCAAAACATCACATCACATCTCATAGATTTTAAAAATATTTTATATTTTGTATATCAGCTGAAAATAAATTTAAATTAAAAAATAAAAGTAAAAAATCAGACATCTATATATAACATATATTGTATATAACACCATACGATATCATGTATATAATATTGATTTTGAAGCAGAACTATGTGAGAATGATAAGTAAAACAGTGTGCATAATTCAGTAAAACAAAGCTTATTTCATTATCACAAAGGAAGTATCTGTGTGAAATACTACTCTCTCAATCTTGAATATACAAATACAGTAAAAATTCCAAAAAAAAGCACTGAAATTATTTTACTTATATTTAGTTCTTAGATTTAAATGTGACTTTAAATAAATACTTCAAATTATCTTAAAAACCTTATAGCCCAAATCTAGGTGAGAAGTTCCTACTTTCAGGAGACTGTAAACATTCAGACATTGTTCTTTCTCTGTTTTAATGAGGATTTGCCAACAGTTGCCACTATCTCTATTTTTCTTCTTAAAATGGTTAACGTAATTTTCTCTACTATTCTATTTTACAAAAAGATAACTTTTCTTTCTATTCTAAAAAGGAAAATCAGTTTTTCATGCCTTAATATCAAATTATTTTTACTTTTTAATGATTATTTTTAAAAAGCAAATAGCTCAGGCTTGAGTTAATCCTAAAACCACTGAGGCATTTGGTGATTTTAGTGAGATTAGTTCCATGGACTTTGGATGTAAATAGACTTCCATTCACATATTCTGCAAAGTGATGTTTGTCAATGAGAGAGTTACATCATTTCTCTCAACTTTCATCACCCACAAAAATGGAATTAATGATACTATTTTGCTAATGTATTGTGAAAAGTAGTAACAATGATCAATATGTTAAGAAAAAATGCTTTCTATAGAGGTTGAAGTCATCATAGATTTTCATATTAAGCTGAAGATTCCACCATAAGAGAGTTATTATCCACAGACTGACTGACTGGCATTGATTCTGAGAAATAGGTCAGAAACCAAGTTCAAAAATGTAGCATGATTAATAATGCTATTGTGAAACATTACATGACTATAAGCTCAACAAAAACTGGTAGAGAAGAAAAATATAATGTTGTACCATTAAATCAAATTATGTGGATCAAAATATGTCAGCAGCTTGCAATCAGTCATGGGAGGATTTATAAAATGATTTGGAAAAATTTGCCTTTTTTTTTCCTTTTAGCGCAGAGGACCAATTTTTACACATTTATAGGACACCAATGGATACAGAACTGTAGAAAATTGAGTGATTATGTAGAGGGGAAAATAAAGCAGAGTTCTAAGATTGTCATAGGGAGCAACTCAGGGGTGTGATGTAAGAGTGTTTATACAGCAAAACCTATCCAAATTCTTTTTTATTTTTAAGAAATTTTTTTCCACAATACCTTTATTCTATTTATTTTTATGTGGCACTGTGGATTGACTCTAGGGACTCACACATGCAAGGCAAGCACTCTACCACTGAGCTACAGTCTCAACCCCACAAAACACCCAAATTCTTATTGTCAAGAACCAACTTTCTATTTAGCTCATGATTCTGACTTAGCTAAGATGGAGCACTTCTAGGCTGGCCTTGCTCATGTCCATGTGAGTGATGTTGGCAGGAGCTGAGCATGTCCTAGAGGCCATCCTTGGCACGTTTTGCTGGTGACTGGCTCCTATTTTTTTGACCTCATATCATGGGCATATATGTCTCTCACCATCCAGCAGACAGACTTAATTGCCAATACATGGTTTCCAGTACAATAAGAATAGAACAGTACTTTAAAAAGGTTGTTTGTAATATATTCACTAAAGTTGTACTACATTACCATAAAATCGAATTAAGATCAAATTGTAAGCAAGTGACTGAGTGAATTAAATAAGAAAATAGATAGGTAATTGCTGGTAAAGATAAATAATGCTTTTGTTTAACTTAATGAATGATGAAGAGGACAAATAAGCATTTCTGTGCAAATTTGTGGGCCCTTTCCAATGGAAGGTGCCCTACATGGCATTCTGTCAAAAGAGAGAGGCACCAAACAGAATACTTGGGAACTAGGGCCCCATCTTCCTCCTCTGTGTTCTGTGAACAGGATGTTCTTCCTGTAACCAACCTATTGTCTACAAAATAGGCTAGTAACTGCTTATGCAATGCTTAATCTTTAAGATGTATGGCTCACTGAACTGCAAGGATATAAAAGACAGTGTTATTTGCAGTAAAGACAGAAGATGCTTCCTCTGTGACAAGTGCTCCATATCTCCTGAATAAAATTCTTCTCCTCAGATCTCAGTGTGTACGCTGAGTCCATTTCATGATTACTGGTGTTCAGGCCTCCTCCAGTGTTGCAGTCATTGCAACAAATGGTGCCCCATGTGAGTAATTTTCCAGAGGATTTGAAGTAAGGACCTAGTAAGTACATTTCTCTGACCAGAGCATTAATTAAGTGGGTCACTCTGGTTGATGACACTACTGGTAATTTTGCAACATGGGAAACAGCCCCAATAAGATGGAGTCCCATTTAAGGATCTTTAAGGCCATTTTGACCTCTGATAGTCTTCAGATAAATCATGATGACCACCCAATGTTTAGCAAGAGAGTTTTAAAGGATAATATCTGGTTCCCTGAAGATAGGGTTTTTGATTCTGTACTTTGGAAATGAGAGCTTTGGAATAGTAATTGAAACCCTCAGGATAGGAAGGACTAGAGCCAAAGTATCAAGCTATTTTCTCAGCCATATTATCAGCCTTAGGAATACAGGTAGAAGTTCAAAACAGGACAGCAGAGATACTCTGGAGAAAAAGAAGGAAGGAGAAGCAATACTGAACCCTATTATGGCTTTTGCATTTGAGTACAGAGGACTTAACTTATCCCTAGTGTCCCACAAGGCCCCCATCAAGGTCCACCCTTAAAACCATTGCCACCATAAGGAGATGGTTCTGTCCCATATCATGTGTGTGCATGTGAGTGAGGAAGCGAATGAGTGAATGAGGAAACACAATACTCCAACCAAAGTAAATTGTATGGTGCTTTACAGAAATAAGTATCAGTCATGTTATATTTCCTGGACTTTTGTGTTTCATTAAATTCTGTAATTTTTGAGTTCTTCACATTACTTTTTGATCAGTCCTATTTTTATTCAACTAGTTTCTGAACATGTTACATTGCAATGGAAATTCACCTATAGAAAGCTACAAGGTCTTTACCTTTGTGTTATGTGTATATCCTGTTGTATGATAGTGTGTTGGCTCTTTATATACGTGTATCCAAATATGTACATGAAGTCAAAATTGATAGATAAATAATGCTCACAAATTAAAATTCAAAAACATGGATCCAAACACCTTTAATTCACATGATTTCAAAGGTTTAATTTATACTGGGTAAAGAAATAAAAGTAAAATGTCTTAAAATTACTTAACTCACAAGTCTCTCTAGATGGTCAAACTAATAAAATGTCCACATTTATAAAATGTCTAATATCCATTGTTTCTAGGACTTTCATTCAACAAAGAAGGGATAGCAAATACTATCAAATACACTTGTCTGATATTTTATTTCTTACAAAAAAAATAAACAAATTGGATTTAACATGTATGGAATTAATCATAACTGCATTTGTTAGAGACATCTGATTAATTTACAAAATTAAAATGCTAACTTTTAAATATAACACCAAGTACTCTTAACTTCTTGAATTCCATGGGGGGATATTCTTAAATATTGTTTTTGTTTTTATAATTTGGTAAACAGATGACATTTTATGCACAAGGTGTTCAAAAAGTTTCAACTGTGTTTCACTTAGAGTAATGTAAACAACATAAAATATTTCATGTTAAAATGGAGTAATTTATCTGAATTCAAAAATTTCATAAGGGTTGTTTCAAAATGTGAACAAAAAGAGGGGTCAACAGAAAATGGGTGTTATAGGTATGGAAATATATTTGGTAGAAGAGAGAAATACATGAGGGTCTAAATAAGTGCTGAGAAAGTCTGTGTTAATAAAGGACAAATTTCAACAAGTCTCTGTGTAGCATAGTTGGTTATGTGTTGGGAGATAATCAAAACTATTTAAGGTTTTTCCCTAGGATTAAATATTAATGTGCTGATATAAGCAAAAATTTAATCCATATGTTAACCTGTCAAGGATTTCTTAATACTAATTTAGTACTGTCTATTAAATTTTATTCTTTAGAACAATTGGTATTAAGGAAATTAGGGTTTGTACAATTATGGTTAAGCAACAACTACTAGAGTATTGTACTACATTACAGGGTCTGAATTTTCCCTTTAAAAGCTAAACATGGTTAATATGAAAGCATCAATATAATTTTAGTGCTATTACTCTTCTTTGCATACTAAATGTGTTTATATCTTCCAGGTACACAAGTCTATAAAACAAAAAATTTATCAAGCTGCTATTATCCAAACTAAACTTGTGTGTGATGGTAATTTTAAACTTATAAGAATAGTAAATTTTATTGGATATTTATTCATATCATTAAATGTGCTATAATACTACCTGTTATCAATAGGATATATGTAAAATTTTATGTTGCTTTTTGCACTGAGGTGAAAAAGAATTTTTAAAAGTGAATGAAATTCTAAAGATAGGAGAGCCTAATTTGTATAAGGTTAATATCATGCAATAGGAAAGCATTTTGCCACTTTGCCACACAAGGGGAAAGTTAAAAGATCTCTTGATTCATGTTCTCAATGTTAGGTCATATTGCATTAACTGACATTCATATAGACTCCCTATATTTAAATAGGGAGGCAAAGATCAGCTCCAGAACTAGAACACTTTACCTAAGATTTGTGAAGAGCCCAGCCTTACCTGAGATAAGGCCCTGCCTCCTACCTTACTACTGCAATCTCAAACAGGGGATATAATGTAGTGACTGTCTTGATATTTAAATTAGGAGGAAGCTCAATGGTACAAACATGATTAAAAATAAAAATCTGGTACTTGATAAAATTTGGCCATGGTGCAATAAAATTATTTTTGAATCATGTAGACTTGAGTGCAATTTAAACAACTTTGAGCTTTAAAAATCTCACTTTTAGTGTGTTTTGCATATTTGGTATAACTTATATTTTGTCACATTATCCTCTAGTGAAAAAGGCAGCCGCCACTGAGAAATCTATCGCCTGGAGGTCTGAAGCCAACACTGAACACCCACTCAGACTGAAACCCCAAAAGACATCCCATGACAACTCTGCACAGCACCCTAGACATAACCTACCTGCTAACAAGACATGAGAAGACAGCACTGCTCCAGTTGTAAACCTGGAGGTCAACTGGTCAAAGCATGGTAGACACCTGGGAAATTCAATGGGGGACCAATAAGTCCAATGGTCCGTATGCCACCCTGTTATGTTAGGACTAATAATATTAATTGCTTGCTGTTCTCTGTAGGTCTGACTGCAATGGCCCTGAACAAACTACTATTTTGCTCCAACAAGAACAAATGGCCTTATTGACTGAAAGAATTGTCATCCTTGAGGAAATGTTAGGAATGTTAACAGAGATCATCCAGGACATGGAGGATATGGAGGGGGGAAATGTGGGCCTGTCCCCTGGAAGGAGGTCTATATGGCATTCTGCTAAAAGAGGGAGGTGCCAAATAAGATCCTCAGGGACTAGGCCCTATCTTCCATTTCTGTGATCCGTGAACAGGATGTTCTTCTGAGGTCTGTGAAATGGTGGCTTTTCCTTCCTGTACCAATATATAGTCTACAACATAGGCCAGTACCTGCTTACATTATGCTTAAGTTTTAAGGCGTATGGCTCACTTAACTGCGAGGATATAAAAGGCAGTGTTTTATGCAGTAAACACAGAAGCATCTTCCTCTGTGACAAGTGCTCCATCTCTCCCAAATATAGCTCTTCTCAGATATCAGTGTGCAGATTGAGTTCCTTCCATAATTGCTAGTGTTCAGGCCTCCTCCAGTGTTACAGTCCATACAACACAAATTAAGATAATTGGACCATATCTTCATACATGCTACTCAATATATTTTTAAAAAATAAATTTTCTGTATCTTTATCACCTGCAGAATGTAGTTGCTATATTGATCTCACACATTAGAATTCAACAATATTATTATAAAGAAAAGATGCAGTGGAGATAAATTCCTAAGTATATACAATGAATATAATCATTCTTTTCATTTGTAGAATTATGTTCTAATCTAGATTCCATTTTTTTACCTGATTTTCTAAAAGACAGGAAAGGCGATACTTATGTCTAGTAGTTAATTTGCAAGATGCAAACAGAATAAACAAAATTTTAGTCTCTGAAAATGCAAAAACAACATGCAATAGATTTAAACATGTTTAAGATAATGTGACTTAAAGGACAAGACATATATTTTAGTAATAAAATACAAAAGATAATTTGACATCATAACAAAAGTAAAAACTAGTCTTCACAAAAGTTATGTCTTATTGTTTTCTATTGACATAACAAAATGTCTGGGGCCAAGTAATGTATAAAAAAAATATTGATTTAGCTTACAGATTGGGAGGCTAAAACCCAAGATCAGGCATAAGTAAGGTCCATAGATTCATCATGTGATGATGGCCTTTTGGCTACATCACCAAATAGTGGATGGCATCATGAAAGAGGCACATGAAAGAAAGAAATATCAATCACATGGCAAGACACAGAGCAAGAGAGGCTCAAGGACCAGACTCCTTATTACAAGACTTGCTCTCACAGAAACTAACCTGGGTTCCTCCAGAATTACATTACATAATGTGTAGAAGAACCTATCACTAGTCCCTACTTCTTAAGTGTTCCACAACTCAACACTGCCACATAGAGCTTCTAGCACATGAAATTTTGGGGGAAACACTCAAGTCCTATCCAAACCACAGAAATTCAGGACCACAGTTATAGCACTGTTTGTGTCACTATGGATTTTCATTTCTGGGATAAAGTTATTTTTCAAAATTTTTACTTTGGAACGATATTTACAAATAATATAATTTCTTTTTCTTTTTTTCATCATAGAAGGTTTTAATTTAATCTTCAAATTTCAAACTTAATTTTGCTGGGTATAAAATTCTTGGTTACCATCCTTTTTCTTGCAGTGCTTGAAATATGTTGTTCCATGACCTTATAAGTTTGAGGATCTGGTTTGAGAAATCAGTTGACATAAGAATTGTTTTTCCCCTGTATATAATTTGCTTTTTCTCTCTCACAGCCTTTAAGATTTTATTCTTATTCTGTATTTTAATCATTCTCATTATAACGTGCTTTGGTTAGAATCTGCTGTAATTTTGTACATTTAGGGTTTTGTAATCCTCTTGCATTTGATATTCTATAACATTTCTTTGGTGTGGGAAATTTTCTGATACTATGTCATTGAAAAGATTATGCATTCCTTTGGTTTGTATCTGTGCTCCTTTATCTATCCTGATAACTCTTAAATTTGGTCTTTTCATGTTATCCCATAATTTTTGGAAATTCTTTTCATGGATTCTTACTCTCTTCTCTGCATGGTCAACTTTATTTTCAATAGTATGTATTTTGTTTTCATAGGCTAAGGTTCTGTCTTCCAAATGGTGTACTTTGTTGGTGATGCTTTGCATTGAGTTCATAATTTGGTTTATTGATTCCTTTATTTCAAGAATTTTGGCTTTTTTTTTTTCAGAATCTCTAACTCTTTATTGAGGTGATCTTTCACTTCCTGAAATTTTCTTTGATTTCACTCTTTATACCATCCTTTATTTCACAGATCAGTTTAACTATTGACATTCTAAACTCCATCATGGACATTTCTTCTATGGTGTTGTCATTGGATTCTCTTATTGGAGCACACTGGTTTTTTTGAGGCAATTTGTTACCTTGTTTTTTTATGTTGCTTGGTGTTCTCTCATCTAGTTGTGTGGATCTGAGATAGTACAGATTCCACCCTGCAGAACTATATTGTCCCTGAAGATTTCTAGTACCCCATGTTGAGCAGGCACTCCAACATCAACAGCACCCAGGGTAAACAATATACAGCCTTAACTCTAATAGCTTCCACCAAGGTGTCTACTGCTCTATCACCAAAACCAGAAATGAGGAGCTCAATCACTGTTTACAATATAAACATAAAATTTGCTCAAATGGCTTAGATTTTCAAATTGTGAATGAAGAACACAAATAGTGTAGGAAATGATGTTCAAGAGGGAGTAAGAAAGAAGCCAAAAGTAAAAATCTACAGGATGAGTGGAAGAGGATCCAATAGACATTGGCTGTTAGGTGGAGAAAAATAGAAAAGGAATCTAGGAAAACAGAAAGGTGAAAGGAAAAACACATATAAAGAGAGAAAAATAAAAAATATAAGAATATACAACAGATATTCACAACACCATGCAGATATCACTGTTCTCAACAAACTGATGCATGACACACCTTGCTCCAAATATGGTGGAGAGAGATGTTAGAGAAGAAAAATATAGAGATAAAATAAATCTCAGTGGAAAACTGAACAACAGTCTCTGTTGGTGTTTGCAAATTTTTTAGCCCTGTTTCTAATTTCTCATGTGAGTGCCAGTCTCAGACTGGTTCTGGCAGACACAGTTACTATCCCATCCATCTGGGCTTCAGGTATCCAAGGCTCAGCAACATTTCAGTGCCAAGATCTCAATACTGCTGGAACTTTTAGAGAGACTTCCAGGTGTCTGGTTCCTCTCTGCCATGTCCCATGTGCAGGAGAAATGGGTTAACTGCAGGAGTTAGATGTGGGTGATTTTTTTCTATTACCCCAAAAATGCACCTACTCAATAGATAAACAAGAGCCAATATCTTTTTTTGAAAGGATCATGATGGATCTGGCCATACCAGCTCTAGTCTCTTTACAAAAATGTTCGACAACATCTTGCCCAACACTCTTTTATTTATAACCACCCAGGTAAAGGGTGGAAGGACTGGGAGGAACTTCTCTGATGGACAGGATAGGGTGGAGTTAGGGGAGCCATCCTTGTCGGGGGAAAATTCCAGAAGGAGACAGGGAACCACACCCACGTAGCACCACATACTTCCCCGCAGTTCCTAGAAGACAGGCCTCTATGTCACATGGCTCAACCTAATCTAAATAAGGACAGTTTCCCACATCCAGGGATGAGCAATTCTGAGAAACAATAACTGGATGGCAGCCACCAGCACTCCCAGGAGAAAGACCCTAGGTGCATCCAAACCAACTGGCACCCTGACACTGAACCTCTAGGTCCTTGCCAGAGTTCCCAGATGGGGGTGGCTGTGTCCCAAGAGAGCAATGGCAAGAAACTTGGTCCTGGCCAGCATCTCAAGGTAGATGCAGCTATGTCCAACCAAACCTGGAGTCTCACTGGAAGGGGACCCCTGGACAGTGGTGGAAGCAGTAGTGGTGTGGGATGGTGGCAGCAGACTGCCTGTCAGCAGTAGCTGCAATGTGTTGGTGACTTTCACAGTGTTTGGGGAGGTTGGTGGCAGCAGCAGTGGCAGCCATGCTCCTGTAGTTGCAACAGCACCCAAAGACCTCCAGGTGACCTCCAGGGGTCAGCAGTGGCAAGGTGGCAATGGTGGTGGTGACAGCAGCAGCATTGATGACAGCAGTGTAGACAGCAACTAAAGCCAAAGAAAATTCTTCCAGGCCTTGACTGCAGGACTTTGGTGGCAGTGGCACCTCGAAAAGACCACCAGGTGTCTGTGGCAGCGGGATCAGGGTCAGCTGTGTTCTGAGAGAAGACCTCTGGGAGAGGGCAGCAGCATCTGTGGTTGTGGCACGTTTTGTTTTTTATAACTGGAGGTTTTTGGCTCCCTATCTATATTAAATTTTTCCTAAATGTCTTTACTCAGGAACCAATTATTCAAGAGGTAATCCTCAACTCACTTGACACTAAAAAGAAAAAGAGAAACAGTGAATCTTCCCCTTTGGAGAGTCCTAGGGAAGGAAATAACCACGATGATAAATAAAGTGAGGCTTCCTCATGAATGACAAATGGTACCTGAACCATTTTATTGTCAACCATGACTGGCAGATAGTGCCACTGTCATATCCCACTGGCCTTGAGGTGATTCTTGTTCTAAGATGGAAGATATGTTTCAAAATGGCATTGCTGTGTCAAGTTCTTTCTAACAATATGATAGAGGTAGAATATCTGAGTCATTTACAAGTAAGTTATAATAGTAAAATATTGCTTGCTAAATATAAATTCATATATATTTACATTTAAGTTTCTTAAAGCCTGTAAGATAACATTTGGGCCTACACTGTGTTATTTTAAATTATTGGTTATGACAAAACAAACTGATTTTTGGGGAGTCTGCACCAAAAGGCAATGCTGAAGCCATAATTGAGGACAGGAAGTTACTGTAGAGCAAGAAATCTGGTCAAATCGAGGAATGGAAGCCATCAGAGTCTGGGAAGTTGGAAACTGCCCCTGGAAGATTGGAATATCAGTGTCTCCAGAGCCCTTTTGATCACCAAATTTACCTGCTTAACTGCTCCTCCCCAAAAACTGCAGGCAGAGTAATATTCCATTGTGTATATACCACAGTTTCTTTTTCCTTTCATCTACTGAAGGGCATCTAGGTTGATTCCATAATCTAGCTATTGTGAATTGAGCAGCTATGAACATTGATGTGGCTGCATCACTGTAGTAATCTGATTTTAAGTCCTTTGGGTATAGGCCAAGGAGTGGGATAGCGGGGTCAAATGGTGGATCCATTCCAAGTTTTCTAAGGAATCTCCACACTGCTTTCCAGAGTGGCTGCACCAACTTGCACTCCCATCAGCTGTGGTATATATACACAATGGAATATTACTTAGCCATAAAGAAGAATAAAATTATGGCATTTGTAGGTAAATGGATGATGTTGGAGACTGTTATGCTAAGTGAGATCAGCCAATCCCCAAAATCCAAAGGCCAAATGGTCTCTCTGATAAATGAATGATGATGCATAATGCGCGGGGGAAGAGTGGCAAGAATGGAGGAAGGATAGA
>JAJEJO010003082.1:62616-80310 GCA_020662805.1 Glaucomys volans | reverse complement strand
GGGGGAGAGAACAGAACAAAGAAGACCCTAAGCTATAAAAGATAGGGTGTGCTCACTTCTCTGGGACTCTAGAACATCAGCCCTAAATGCAGCCTGTCATGGCCCAGGATCAGCTCCCTTTTCAGTATCAGGGTTCCAAATTTGGAGTTTTATTTCCCTCTGGGCATACCAGCATAAAAGAGTTTGGAGATCTCCTCTGCTCTGAGTGCTGCTTGCTACTTCTTGACCTGTTTGCTTCCTGCAATACTGAATTCTCCTGGAGTAAACAAATAAAGTTTTGTGGAGGGAGTTAGCATATATTTCAAATAGGTAAATTATGTCACTGATTTTCTGATAAACTATAAAGGGAAAGATAAGTGTAGTTTCCCTAGAATCATTTAACTTCTGGATATCAAATGTAAGGGGGCATTAATGAAATATTAAGTAAAGATGGGAGAAATGTAAGGAAGGAAGAAGAAGAGAGAGAGGGGGTAAAAGATCTGGAAATCAGTGTACTTAATAAATGATGGGGATTGAGAAGATGAGTACTGTTTACCAAAGAAAATGCTGTGGGTTCCTGACAGCTAACCGCCAGGATCACACTTCCCAGCACAAGGAGTTGTTAAGAATTAGCCCCTGTGCTGCTTCTTCATGCCCTTCCTCATATACATGGGAGAATAAAGAGAAGTGGGGGTCTATAAAACAACAAGACACACCCACTTACATGGGCACCCAGCTCTAGGCCCCACTCTCTCCAGAGAAGTCTGCTAGTTCTGTCCCTTACTTAAATAAATCTTGCTTTCTATGCTTGTCTTAGTGTTTCTCAGGTGTTTCATCTTCAGCACTGGGGGAACAAGGATCCAACCCTGACTTCCAAGACTGGAGTCTGCTGGGGGCTTATCCAGTATAATCACTGATGTAAACTCTTACACACCTCATAACTTTCAGAGGTGTTCTTGCGTTCTTCTCTCTCTCGTTCTTTTAGGAGTATATGAACTCTCCAAAAATCTTTCCACACTACCATCCTGGTTTTGAGCATGTCTACTGCCAGTAGATAGCAACTCCTAATCCCCATTTGCCTCTGAATATGAGGAGATGAGTAAAGGAGTGAGGCAGCTGTGAGATTCTGCCTGGGGCCACTCCATGGTGAATCTGAAAATCTTCTCCCTGACCTCCTCTCCTGACAGTCCTCTGGATATCATGTGGTAAATGCTTGATCAAGTGGTGCTGAGTGAATGCCCCAGTGACATATAACACATCTGTATGAGCTGACCACACTTTACTCCCTCTGATCATTCCTCTAAGCGCCCACTTCCCTTGACAACCAAACTCTAACCATTGAGAGAGGGACATTTTATTTGAAATGATTCATAAGAAAAACCCTGAATCCTTCAGTTAACCAATAATTTAGATTCCTCCAGGAAAAGGTCATTAAAATTTGAACAACCACTAGATGTCCTCCTTGCCCTCTGGAGATTCCTTTGACCCACAGCAAGCTAAAACTCTTTATTCCAGCCTTTACCCCTATTGTGCTTCTGCTGCCAAGTGTGACCTCAATACCAACTCTCCAAATATGAATCATCAGAGGAAAATATAAATTTTAATAACATTTTACAGCTTAGCCTGTTCTGTAAAAAGTTAGGAAAATAATCTGAGGTTCCTATGTGGAGGTCTAAGGACTTCTCAGACTTTACTTCAAAAAACCAAATTGTACCAAAAATGTAAACTAGATTCAGGAATGATCCTCCATCTTTGAGTGAGGCCCAATCTCACCCCTCAAAAAAACCCCAAAATTTTATTAACTAATTGTAGACTCAGCAAAGACCGATCAGGATTTATTACAAGAAAGATATCTAAGGGTCTCATTGTCTCCCAGGATAAAAAGTCGCCTAGTAAATGTGGATAATTTGCAGTCTTACACCATTTTTTATGGCAACCCATGAAAGAGGAGAGAAGTTATGACCCCATTGGTAAGGTAGCAGTTATTCCAGAGGTCATGGGAGGAGGGGTGGAAACTGCTGACCCCTAAAGGCTCCAGAAATTACAGGCTCCAGGATCAGGGAGATGTCCCATAGCTAAAGAGACAGTTTTCTCAGTGCAGGAACCTATGTTCTGATCTGTTTCATTCATTTTATTTTTTTTTTGTTCAGAAGGGAGCTTTGTCCTAAAAAGTAATAATAGGAGATGACCTAATCACTATTGAGAAAAAGGAGATACCTTATAATTTTCTACATCCAAACCTAACCTGAATACCAACTAAGAGAATGGAAAATGATCTAAACTAATAAACTATAACACCCACTATAAGAGACTGATTTTTTCAAAAGAGGGAAGAAAAAGTGGTTAAAAATGGCCTATGTATGAAGTTTTGCCTCTCAAGTTTCAAAGAGCAGTTTTCCCTACTACCTACCTTTCTTCCAGATCTCTGTCTCTCCAAGACTTACATTTGAAATGTAAGCTACAGAAACAAATGTCCAAAACCTGTTTGGGACCAAAGGGGGGAAAAAGTGTCACTTTTAAATTCAAACTGCTGCAAGATCTGAATGGCTGTCTTATAGGCTCTTGTACTCTGTGACTTTATTCTCTTAAAATATTCCTCCCTAAATGCTATCACACTGAGGAACAGTGAATGATCTCATATGTATAACACTTCTTTACCTTGAGAATATTTACCTAAGGATTTCAGGGCTCTCAGATTCTTTATATATAGGGACTGACTTTTATTTGATCCATGAGTGCACTCTGATCTGATGAAGATGCTCCAAATAGTCCTTTACTAGAATAATTACCACCATTTCTTTTTGTTAAGACTCCTGTATTTTTTTTTTAATTTCTGTATTTTTGAGATCATGGTTTTATGGTGAATTCATATTTGATCTAGTGTGCCTAAATAAATAAAATTTTCATATCAATCTTGCTTTATCTGACTTTAAAGTTTGTGGTTTTTTTCACTCTGTCTTTATTCAGAGGTTAATTACTCAAGGGAAAGCTCAAATCCTTGTTTCCTCTTGGGTCATGTATATTATTTTACACCTGTGCATTGTATGTGTGTCTATATTTGTGTCTCTGGCTATATATCATTGACATGGTAACAAAATTGGCTTATAGATAAATAAGCATTCATAAATTAGAATTTCAGAAAAGAAAGAGTCAAAATACCTTTTAGTTCATGTGATTTAAGAAAAAAGTATACCTTAAATTAGACAAACAGATGAGAGTAAGATTTCTTTGAAATTACTAACCCACAAGTTTTTTGAGGTGGTCAAAAAAATTAACAGAATATTTCTATAAAATTTCTAGAATGTAGTATGCATTCCTTTTAAGACTTTAATTCAACAAAGAAGAGATGGCTAATACTGTTAACTACACTTATAACTGGGTTTTTACAGTTAAAAATGAGTAAACTAGACAACATAAATATGATTAATCTTCATACATGTATTTATTAGAGAAGATGTCTGATTAATTTACAAAGTTAAAATGCTAAAACATCAATTGCTCTAAAATCAAATACTCTAGGCTTCTTGAATTCCATAAGGTAATATATAGATGTTTAAACATTGAATGTGTTTCCATAAATTGGTAAATGAAAAGAAAAAGAGTTTAAGATTGCATTGTTTCTACATCTTCAATAACAGTAAGGTGAATTAGAGTTAAAATTCTAACAGGTGTAATTCTATATACAAACATAGAATTTCAGTTGGGTCTCAAGGTATTATAAAAAACAAAGTATTTCATCTTACTGAAATGGAGTAATTCAACTAAATTGAGAAATTTTATAAAGATTGTTTAATTTATCTTAATTTTTAATGAGATTCAGTTTTAATACTATGATGCAGACTATTTGTGTCTTCATAGGACACAGCAACCTTCTGCATAATCATTTTAGTTGTACTTGCTTTCTCTGAGGATAGAAGAATTAGGTTTCCTTCATAACCAGGAGATAAATATCTGCTTTGTATTTTGGGTGCAACTGGTTAATCTACTCAGAGAAGGTGAAACCTTTGCTACTATAAATTCATTTTTTAAGTTTCAATGGGCTCACAAGCTTTGATCCTATGCATTCACCTTTAGCATCTTAAACTTGCATCCACACACTTATCCATGAGTGTTGGTTTTGGTTCCTAAAGATCAATTTTACAACTATTTTAGAACAGAGGTTTGTAGAAGAGAAGTCAATGTGTGTCAATAGCTATCACTACACAAGAATTTCAAATTTTATCTTTCTAACATTTATGTAAAACACTGTTTCACAACACATAGCACTTTTTCATTTTAAAATGATTTTTAATGCTCCTTAGTATTTTCATTCACTAGACAGTAAACATCACTAGACCTTCCTTACAGGGTCTGTGTAGCAGATAACACTGCAATCTCTGCAGTAAGTATACAACAGTGTCCAGTTCTTTGAATCTTAATGTTATTGTCATTAAAATGAGTGAAAGCCCCAGGTCAACCTTTGATGTTAAACATGAAAAGCTAAAGCCTCAAAACTTAATAATAATCAGAGAAATGCAATTTAACAAAAGTGAGAAACATTCTGCTTAGTTGTTCTGTCATTACCAAGTTTATCATGAAATTAAAGTAAAACGGTAAATATGTAGCAGTAAGGATGTCCAAAGAATGGGCTATAATTATGGAGTGAGAAATAAGTATAGATGGCAAGGAAGATAATCCCATTTATAATAAACATGATTAAAACCCAATGTTTGGCTTCAAATTGTTTGAGTATGGACAAGTTGAGAAATGTGTTACATATGAAAATAGAAAAGTAGCAAGCAACCTTCACATAACAGGAAAGTAGAAAACATGGCAACAACGTTCCCATTATAGAGATAAATTGCATATGTACCATTCTTATACAGATGGTACTTAAATCTCTAACCCACTACATTTCCTCTGATCTCACCCCCTGTAACCAACTGTTTATTGGATTTCACAATATCTTCCCATTGGTCTCACAGACACAACATTTATTTACATGGTGTTTTCTTTTTGTTGCTGTTAAGCTAGGGATTGTGCCTAGATCTTCACACAGACTAGGTAAGCACTCCACCACCAGGCTCAATCCCCAGGGTTCTCTTTCTTTTGAGACTGTCTCGGGGTTTCACTAAATTGCCCAGGCTGGCCTTGAACTTGCAATCCTCCTACCTCATCCTCCCCTGTTACTTGAAACATAGACATGCACCATTGTGCCCAGCAACATGTAGAAAATTAAATGTATTATTTCCATTCCTGAATTTTCTCTCTCCTGTATTCATTCACTTCCTGAGTGATTCACATCATTTATCACTTACTGCAGTAAAAAGTATTGAACCCATTTTGATTTCTTCTTCATCCTTCTTAACAATCCTCATTACTTAGCTACTAGCTTTCATTAATTAGTCCTGAAAAAACAGTTAATACTAGTTGAATGGTTAGTAGCTCTCAGAAGGCATATTCAAATCCCATCATAGATCTACTAATTGAGTCCTTTAAGAATTCTGTTGGAAATAAAATAAATGAAGTGTGGATGAAAGACCCAATGACTGTTCTGTGGCCACACAGTGGGAAGACTCAACTGTGTATCAAGAGCCAGCCTTCTTCTATTTATGTATGATCTATCAAAATGTATAAATGCATTATATTGTCATGGACAACTATTTAGAACAGCTAAAATTTAAAAAACTCAAAAAGAGCCTGCCTTCCTAATTCTGTGACTATGCAGACTCATATGTGTTATTTTTCTCCATTTATAAGCTACTTTCTTAATGCATGCCTTCACTGCCTCTTTCCTGGGGTGATGGTATAACCTAGTCTCAAGGTCTATACTTTGTCTCCATATCTGCACAGGTTTTTATATAAAATGATAATCTAAGCCGGGCACATTGGCACATTCCTGTAATCCCAGCGGTTCAGAGGGCTGAGGCAGGAGGATCGTGAGTTCAAGACAGCCTCAGCAACTTAGTGAGGCCCTAAGCAACTCAGTGAGACCCTGTCGCTAAGTAAAATATAAAATAGGGCTGGGGATGTGGCTCAGTGGTGGAGTGCCCCTGGGTTCAATCAAAAAAAAAAAATGCAAATCTAGCCACAATCAATTTTTAAATAATAATCCCCAATTGCTTTATAGCACAAACGGAAGTACTGAGCATAATGTAGAAAAGACTTTGAAAATACTCATTGAATTAGTTCATTGATTCCTTTTTTTTTTTTTTTTTCAATATTGGAGATTGAAACCAGAGAATTTTACCACTTAGTTACATCCCCAAAACTTTTTATTGTTTCATTTGGAGACAATTCACTGAATTGCCCAGGATGGCCTTAAATTTGTAATCCCTCTGCCTCAGCTTCTTGAGAAACTGGGTTTACAGGTGTGCACCACTGTGCCCAACAAGTTCATTCTTGTGCTGACCTCATTAGGATTTTTTTTTACATGTCTCTCCACCTCACATTTTGACCTGCAGAAATACTATATTATAAGTAATGACCAATGCTATTTCAAGTCTCCAGCATAAGAAACAGTTTCCATCCCCATAGTTATTTGGCAGAAAATCTAATAGTTATGGTCTAAAATTTTCTTTATGTATTCAACTATTCAGTTTTTTGAAATTTTATTCTCTCCCTATCATGCATTCTCTCCTTCTTCTACACTTTCTTTTGGTATCATGTACATATTATCTAAGTAATTGATGTTGGAAATATTTCTTTGTGTGTGTTGTGCATGGTATGGGGAGGATAGAAACTGGAGGTGATCTACCACTGAGCTACACTCCCAGCCCTTATTATTTTTTATTTTGAGACAGGGTCTTGCTAAGTTGCTCAGGCCGGCTTTGATTTTGTGATTCACTGCCTCAACCTTTGAGTTGCTGAGATTATAGGCATGTGATGCCATGCCTCCACAATGTCTGTTATCTTGTTCCCTTATCAAGTGATACTAATAGTCCATCAATATGTAGAACCAAAGCAATAGTATAGGGACTTAAAGAAGACTTAAGTCACTGCTTGCTCACATTCAAATATTAAAACAAAAAATTATTGTTACATACCTAAAGCATTACTATAGTAGGAATCCCATGATTTCCAAAGAGTTTCAAACATGTAGCCCTATAGAAGGTAGGAGATGAAATTCCTTATTCTGCCAGCAAAAGACGTCCTGTCTGTGAGTTCTGATAAAATAGCAGGAACATAGGGATCAGGGATGGGACTTTTCCACAGTGCTTTTCCACTGTTGATGCTGGAGAAAACCTCAAAGAATAAATAATTGGAATTCCAAGATTTAAAGCTACTATATCACCACAAGGAAAGACTGGATCTGACACCAGGACTTCAAACTTGCCTTTCTTCAGCTTTTTCATCAGCTTTTCATTTTTAAGAACACCATCACAAATCTCTCTGAACACCTTGTGAAAGTCCTCTATGACTTTTGCCACCTCCTGACAGAATCTCCAAAGGGTTTAAGGAGATGGCCTATGTTCCAGCCAAGTCAAAACAAAACTCTTGATCACTCCTTCTGTTCTTTCTTTGCTGAAGGGTACTTTATATACTTCAAAAGTCAGAGATGGGCTAACTGAGGGCTTGATGAAAAGTGCACCAGAGGCAACCAGGACAGTCACATTATGCTCTTTTGTAATTAGCTCATCTATAATTATCTTCACATTTAGCCAATGACTACCTTCCACTGACCAGATCAGATCATTCCCAACAAGTGTGGTTCCTAGGAGACTTATTTGAAGAGACAATAGCAGAATGCTGTTGAACATGATGTGGTTTGATGAGGAAGAGTTCAGGGGTCATGACAAATAGATTTCTCTGCTTTTCAAGCAAAAGGGAAAGAGAAAATTATTTCTCAGTATTGATCCAAATAATTGATACCCATAAGAACATTCTCTCTGCTAAGTGATATTAGATATATTAGCTCCATATTTTATATTAATTACAGGTTTAGGAGAAATGTTCTTTACATTTCAAATGGTTGCTATGGTCTGGGTTACAATTCCTGTTCTCTGATCTTTCTCTTGAACTTGATCCTTTGACCCTTCTTTTGCACCTTATCATTGTTTAATTTGTCCAATTAAAGTGATTGAATCCCTTGTATATCTCAGCTCTATACTTGGCCTTAGTTACTGTCACATCAGATAAGACCAAAATTCACTCAGACTTGTATGGATGCTAATGTAAGTTTTTTTATGTTTAATAGAATATATCATTTCATTATCAATAATTCAACATCATTATAATAGTATTAACAAGTAAAATTATTATGAAGAATATTTGTAAAAGTGTGAAGTACATATAGTAAGTGTAAAAATTGTTACTTCTCTAATAATATATTTAAGAAATTATTTGTCAATCACTAAGAAGAATAATCAAATGAACACAATAAGTACAAGTAGTATATGCAAGAAGTTATGGAATATGGTACTCATGAATGAAGTCTACTAAAAGAGAACTGGTGATTCAAGCACACTTTACCAATAGAATTCCTGAAAATACCCTGCTGGGTACAGTTATGCACATCTGTAATGTCAGCTACCCAGGAGGCTGTTGTGAAAGGGGTAGTTTTCCTAATTTCTCTTTCAGAGGATTCATCACTTATGAATAAAAATGCATTAGATTTATGAGCATTGATTTTATATCCTGCTACTTTATTGAATTCATTTATGAGTTCCAGAAGTTTTCTGGTGGAATCTTTAGGCTCCTCTAAATATAGAATCATGTGATCAGCAAATAGGGATAATTCTTTTCCTATTCATATCCCTTTAATTTCTTTACTTTGTCTAATTGTCCTGGCTAGAGTTTCAAGGATGATGTTGAATAGAAGTGGTGAAAGAGGGCATCCCTGCCTTGTTCCAGTTTTCAGGGGGAATGCTTTCACTTTTTCTCAATTTAGAATGATGTTGGCTGTGGGTTAGCTGCCACGCCCACCACTATTCCCCTCAGTGCTTGACATGGTTCCACTGGGAATAATGAAGATTCTTGCACAGTTTAATCTTCTGGGACTTGTGAACATGACATGCTTTTTCTTGTCTTTGTTATTTCTTATTGCTATTGCCATAATATTTGGATGTTTGCATTTAAAGATTTCTGTAAAAATCAGATATTAAGTAATTTGGAACATAAAAATAACACTGCTCAAGCCTTATTTGATTTCAGATTAATATTACCTTAAGCAAACAGAAAAAATGTTGTGGGTCAGAACAACAAGAGTTATTGTCCACTGCTCTCAGTTAGCTTAATGCAGCCAGACTGCCTGGCTGCTTTAGCCCAAACCAGAATGTGCCCCCCTCTTAGTGAAACTGTTTTCACAGTTCAGGGACCTCAGTGGGTTGCATATAAGATTGATGGGAAGCTGTACCTTGGGTGTCATTTAACTATTAACAAAAGGAAGTTCTGGTTTATATTCTATAGGCAAGTCAAAAGGTACTTATGCTTCAGCCTCCCAGAGATGTCTAAGTACAATTGTTTGTTATCCTTGACACAACTTTAAATCATGACATGTTAAACCTATAAGGATAGCCTCAGCTCTTATCATTCCTAGTAAGATGAAAACCAGAACCAGTTAATGATTTAGTGATGTTTTGTTTAGAAAAGTAGAACTTGCTTTGTTTTGATTATACTTATGTCCATCACATTCCCTTAGAGCTTGACCGCCTCCCCTTCCATGTAACCTTAAAAGAATGTACTCAAGCTGAATGAATAGATATAGATAGATCATGTGTGAAACAGTAGTGGAACTTACAACTTGGCTGTGAAGCAGTAACCTTAAAACTAAGCCTCAGATCGTCGAGTCTGTGTTGCTTTATTCTCGTTGCCCATGCCTTCCCCTCACCAAGCTGTGCCACGATCCCTCCTAAGGCTGGACCTTGGCACTTAGCATAGATAGTCTTTACAATGCTAAGGAACATTCCTACTATCCCTATTTTTTCCAGTGTTTTGAGCATGAGGGGGTGGTGTATTTCATCAAATGCTTTTTCGGCATCTATTGAAATAATCATGTGGTTCTTAACTTTAAGTCTGTTGATGTGGTGAATAACATTTATTGATTTCCAGATGATGAACCAGCATTGTATCCCGGGGGTGAAACCCACTTGATCATGGTGCACTATTGTTTTAATATGCTTTTGTATGCTATTTGCTAAAATTTTGTTAAGGATTTTTGTATCTATGTTCATTAGGGATCTTGGTCTGAAGTTTTCTTTCCTTGATGTGTCTTTGTCTGGTTTTGGTGTCAGGGTGATATTAGCTTCATAGAATGAGTTTGGAAAGGTTTCCTCTTCCTCTATTTTATGGAATACTTTGAGGAGTATTGTAATGTGCTCTTCTTCAAACGTCTTGTAGAACTCAACTGTGAATCCATCTGGTTGGTCATGGACTTTTCTTTGTTGGTAGGCTTTGGGTGACTTCTTCTATTTCATTGCTTGAAATTCATCTATTTAAAATGTGTATGCCCTCCAAATTCAGTTTGGGTGTCTCATATGCCTGTAGGAACCTGTTGATGTCTTCGAGATTTTCTATTTTGTTGGAGTATAAATTTTCAAAATAGCTTCTGTATTTCAATAGTGTCTGATGTGATATTTCTTTTTTCATTTTAGTAACTTGAGTTTCTCTCTCCTTCTCTTTGTTAGTGTGGCTAAAGTTTTATAAATTTTATTTATTTTTTCAAATAGCCAACTTTTTGTTCTGTCAATTTTTTATTTCTTTAGTTTCCATTTCATTGATTTCTGCTCTGATTTTAATTATTTCCTGTCTTCTACTACTTTTGGTGATGATCTATTTTCTAGGGCTTTGAGCTGTAATGTGAGGTGGGTGTTTATTTGTTCACTTTTCATTCTTTTATTGAATGTACTCCATACAATGAGTTTTACTCTTAGTACTGCTTTTGCAGTGTCCCACAGATTTTGAGATGTTGTATAATTGTTCTTGTTGACCTCTAAGAATTTTTTTATTTCCTCCCTAATGTCTGCTATTATCCATGCATCATTCAATAGCATATTGTTTAATCTCCTGATGTTGGAGTGGTTTCTGTTTTTTATTTTGTCATAGGTTTCTAATTTCATTCCATTGTTGTTTTTCATCTTTTTTTGTATTTGCTAAGAGTAGCTTTGTGGCATAACATATAGTCTATTTTAGAGAAGGACCCATGAGGTGCTGAGAAGAAAGTGTATTCACTTATTGATGGATGGAATATTCTGTGTATGGCTGTTAAGTCTAAATTATCAAATGTGTTACTGAGATCTATGGTTTCTTTGTTCAATTTTTGCTTGGAAGATCTGTCCATTGGTGAGAGAGGTGTGTTAAAGTTACCCAGTATTATTGTGTTGTTATCTTTTTGGTTCCTGGAATTGAGAAGGATTTATTTGATGTACATGGATGTGCCATTGTTTGGGCCATAAATATTTATGATTGTTATGTCTTGCTGATTTATGCTTCCCTTAAGCAGTATGAAATGTCCTTCCTTATCCCTTCTGACTAATTTTGGCTTGAAGTCCACTTTATCTGATATGAGGATGGAAATCCCTGCTTTTTTACTGAGACCGTGTGTGTGCTGTGTTTTTTCCCATCCTTTCACCTTTAGTTGGTGGGTATCTTTTTCTATAAGATACGTCTCTTGGAGGCAGCATATTGTTGGGTCTTTCTTTTTAATCCTATCTGCCAGTCTGTAACTTTTGATTGATGTGTTTAGGCCATTATCATTCAGGGTTGTTATTGAGATATTATTTGTATTCCTGGTCATTTTGGCTTACTTTTGATTTTTAACTTGACCTGGTTTATTCTTTATTTGGCTATTCCTTTAGGGTAGTTCCTCTCTCTGCTGATTTACATTGTTGTTTTTCATTTCTTCCTCATGGAATATTTTGATTAGTATGCTCGGTAGTGCTAGCTTTCTATTTGTAAATTCGTTTAGCTTTTGTTTATCATGGAAGGATTTTATTTCATCTTCAAATCTGAAGGTGAGTTTTGCTGGGCATAAGATTCTTGGTTGGTGTTCATTTTCTTTAAGAGTTTGAAATATATTGTTCCAGGCTGTTCTTGCTTTTCGGGTCTGTATTGAGAAATCTGCTGATAACCGTATTGGTTCCCCCTGAATATAATCTGACTTTTTTTTCTCTTTAGCCTTCAAAATTCTATCTTTATTTTGCATGTTAGGTACTTTCATTATAATGTGCCTTGGTGTTGATCTGTTGTAGTTCTGTACATTTAATGTCCTGAAAGCCTCTTGTATTTGATTTTACATTTCAATCTTCAGATTTGGGAAATTTTTTGATATTGTTTCATTGAACAGATTATTCTTTCCTTCGGTTTGTATTTCTGTGCCTTCCTCAATCCCAATAATTATTAAATTTGTTCTTTTCATGGTATCCCATAATTCTTGTAGGTTCTGTTTGTGAATTCTTACCATCTTCTATGATTGGTCACCTTTGTTTTCAAGATTAAATATTTTGCCTTCAGTGACTGAGGTTCTGTCTTCCAGGTGATCTAGCCTATTGGTTATGCTTTCAACTGAGTTTTTAATTTGGTTTATTGTTTCTCTCATTTCAAGGATTTCTGTTTTCTTTTCTTTTCTTTTTTTTTTTTTGCAGAATCTCTATCTCTTTATTGAGATAATCTTTTACGTCCTCTATCTGTACTTTTAACTGTTGATTGGTGTGATAATTCATTGTAGGATTACCTGAGGTCATGTGGACAGCAATACTGGATGAAGCATAATGATGGAACAGGCAGACCTGTTTGTCTCAGAAGCATTGGGCATGCCCATGCTGTGCATAATGCTCTCTGAGAGCAGTCGGGCCCCAGGCATTTCCTCTTCCCTTGATTGGTCTGATCATGAGCCTAGCTCAAGCATAATCAGGAGCTTAACATGAGGGTGTTAATGGCTACTGGCAATTTGTAATCAGCCAATGCCTGCTATATATGCTTGCTTGTTCCACATTAAACTTGAGCCTGAGTCTTCAGAACCTGAGTTCCTGGCCTGGTGTTAGCGCCATCGCACTCAACTTCCTTATTCCCACAGGCTGCTTCTGTTCCACTTCACAACATTTTGGCACCTCAAACAGGGACCCCTGTAGGAGGGTGAGGTAAGCCTTAAAAGTCTTCTGACACTGGAAGAACAGGTGAGTGTTCTGCTCAACATAATCGGTATGGGTAATCAACCCCTGACTTCACGGACAAGACAAGTAGCAAGTCTGCAGGCCTTGTTGTGTAGTAGGCAAATAAAGGTTGACAATAAAGAGCTTAATCACTTTTGGGAACTAGTAATATATCTTTGTCCATGGATGAATTCTAATAGTATATGGGACCCTGAATGCTGGCAACAAGTATTGCGGCAGGCACAAAAATGGGAAGCACAAACGGGGGACCAATCTTCATGTACTTTTTACCCAGTAATAACACCCCTTCTGGGGTGCTTGCAGGGGGTTGGATCATCTTCTGTGGGAGAGGAACCCCCCTGGGCCTTGGCTGCCCAGCTGGTGGACATGTCTCTTGAAAAAGAAGGGATTCAAAAGGATAAAGAAATGGAAACTGCACCACAACATGGCCTCAGTAAAAAGCAGGAAGAAGAAACTGCTGCCTCATAGGAGGAAGTAAAGCAGTCCACCTTTATGCGTATGCCACAGAGGGCACCTGCTCCCCCTGCTGACATATGTCCCTCCTTGCCACCTTATCAGAGCATAGAATTCTCAAATCCCCTAACAGAGTCACCCACCTGTCCATGGCTGGGAAGCCTATAAAATCCTCTGCAAACAACGGGATTAAAATTTTGGCTGCGAAGGAACATTTTTCCAAGCAATGACCAAAAAACCTCTACAAGTTTTTCCTGTTAATGTTAATCCAACACCCGCCAGACCTATGTCCTGGTATCCAGTTGAGATTGAAACCATATAGCAACTTTGCAAGGCAGTGAGAGAGGATGGCTCGAGCTCTCCTTATGCCATGCAATTGTTAGAAAATCAATCTGTGCTGCTAATGTGCTCCACTGATTTCAGGGACTTAGCTAAAGCTATTTTATCAATGGAACGACTTTGACTGTGGAATGCCACTTTCCATGATGGCTGCCTAGACCAAGCTGAAAGAAACTTAACTTCAGGTCAGCAACCATATGTACAATTAACAGCTGAAGCCCTTAATGGTTCAGGCCCCTTCATAAGCCTGGCAGTACAAGCAACAGGACTGTCCATCTATTTTGATCAAGTGAGAATCATTGCAATGCAGGCCTTCAAGAGAGTAGGAGACATAAAAGAAAAAGGACAAAAATTAGCAAATCTATTTCAAGGTCCTTAAGAGCTGTTCCTTACATTCCTCCTGAGGGTCCAGGAAGCTGTAGATAGGAGAGTAGATAACCCCAAGGTTGCTGAAGCCTTAGTAAGGGAGCTTATATGGGAGGGAGGCAAAAAGGAATTCAGGCAAGCTCTTGCCCCATTTAGAAGCAGCACCTTGGATGATTGGGCATTTCAAAAATGGCCTTACAACTGCTATTACACACTGGGCCTCCTATAATAGATTCACGGAGGTGCCCTTGGTAAAATGGAAGGACCCTTTGACTTTTACTTGGAAGGGCCCTCATCCCTTGCTAATCCAGGGGCAAGGTTTTGCTTGTGTTTTCCCACAGGATTCCCCAACACCTGTCTGGGTGCCTGTGAAAAATGTCCAGCCATTCATCGGAAGCAACCCCACCGACAAACCCCATGATCATCTCAAGAGCCCCAGCTTTACCCACCAGTAGTGCAAATGAGGAACCTGATGCTGGATACTGATCTTCAGCATTATCCCGGTGTTGGCTGCTTCCACAACTGCCATTGCCTCTGCAGTCCAATCCAGGAATGCCATAGCAACTGGTTACTAAAACTTCTCTAATTACATTAGAGGACCCTGAGACTATTCTTTATGACAGAAATTGTGCTTAATGTTTCTCACATCAAAGCTCAGACTATACTTTACCCTTCATTTGCAATGAAATTGTTAAACAAAATTGCCTCTTTCTTTGACCTTGCTAATCTCCTCCTCTTAGGGTTGCTTTTGTTAGGCCTTATAAACATATGGATTGTACTAAAATGCATGTGTAATTGGTTGGGAAAAGTTGAAGTAAAACCAACCATGTTTGTAGAAATTTGTGCAGGCTCTTTAAAAGAAAAAGGGGGAAATTGTAGGATTACCCGAGGTCATTTGGACAGCATTACAGGAAGAAGCATAATGATGCAACAGGCAGACCTGTTTCTCTCAGAAGCACTGGGTATGCCCATGCTGTGCATTATGCTCCCTGTGAGCAGTCAGGCCCCAGGCATTTCCTCTTCCCTTGATTGATCTGATTAGAGCCTAGCACAAGCATAATCAGGAGCTTAACATGAGGGTGTCAATAGCTACTGGCAATTTGTAGTCAGTCAAAGCCTGCTATATATGCTTGCTTGTTCCTCATTAAACTTGAGCCTGAGTCTTCAGAACCTGAGCTTCCTGCGTGGTGTTAGCACCATCGCACTCATCTTCCTTACTCCCACAGGCCGCTCCTGTTCTACTTCACAACAATTCATTGCCTGCATTTGCTCTCTTAACCCATAGTTTGCTTCTCTGATCATTTTAATTATGTGCATTCTGAACTCCCTTTCTGACACTTCTGCTGCCATGCTATCACTGGATTCTGTTGATGTAGCATCCAGGTTTGTATGAGGCACTTTCTTCCTCTGTTTTCTCATGTCGTTCATGTATCTTGCCCTCTGCAGTGAGAATCTGGGGTATTGCATCTTCCCCTCATAGATTTGTATTGTACTTGCAGGTTTCCAATACCTAACCTCCTAGTCTTCAGTAGCACTAGATCCTGGGCTGGGGCCAGGCTGGGGTATGTCTCGTTCTCTGGGCTGGGCCACCCAGAGTGGAAGTGTCATGTGTCCACACTGTGCCCACTTCCCCCATGCTGAAGTCTCTCACACCTGGGCTGTGACACCGCCCGCACATGCAAGTCCCACTGGGGTACTCTGGACTGACTTCCCAAGCACAGAAGTCTTATGTGTCTTTGCTGGACTCAGTCTGATGTCTTTCTTTGTGCCCACCTCCCAGGACTGGAAGTCTTCTGGGACTCTTGGACTGGGCTGGACCCAAGGCTCTGAGTTGGGCCTCCTGGAGCAGAAGACTCAAGTGTCCATGCTGTGTCCACTTCCCCCACACTGAAATCTCCTGTGCCTGGGCTCTGCTGGCTGCCCCCAAGCAGAAATCCCACTGGGGTACTCTGGGCCAACCTCCTAAGCACAGAAGTCTCACGTGTCTACACTGGGCAGAGCCTGATGTCTGTCTAATTTGTGTTCTTGAGTTAAATAGAAAAGTAAATATTAAATACCAAAATATTGAAAAATATGCAAAGAAGCTATAAAACATTTTGTCACAAGTAAGGGTATGAACTTGTGATCATGAAAAACTAGTCTGCTCTTTCCAGAAAAACTTGAAACTTAAAAATATGACTAATGTGCTTATGAAATCTGATGAGTTCAGGAAAGAACCTCAAATATTTGAAAGAAAGCTAGAATATTCAAATATTTTTATCATTGCATTGACAGTAAAAGGTGTACTTTAGTAGAGCATGAAGGGAGCAAGAATGGTATTTATGTTACTAAAATTTGTCATTGTTTTTATATCAGAATTTTCTTTAGAAAAATTTGGCTTCCTTTACCTACATTAATAAACAAATGCATCCTTGTTGAAAACTTACTTCTTGTATATTGAAAGTACATGGATTCTAAAATAGCATGAATATTAAAAATCTATTACATAATATTAAGAAAATGAAGTACCCTAAACAGCTGATATCTTTCATTCCCTTCTACATGTATCTTTATAAAGACCATGGTGGTGAGTTCTGAGACTTGTCCTCCCTTTATCATATATCAGCATAAATCTTATGTGCTAATTAATTGTCTATTTCCTAATGAAGGAATAAATTAACTCTCTACTACAAGGAATGAGGGGTATAAGATGAATGTTTAAAGGAACAATAAAGTCACACTTGAACAAGACTTACTTTACTACTCTGTGACACATTTCCCTTGATATCTAAAAATTAATTTTGTAGTGTAAAACCTGGGTAGAAAATCCCTTCAAATCATTTCAGAATAGAACTGAAAAGTTTTTCAAGTGAGAGCAATTAAATAAACCAAGCATTAACCCAAAACCTTGTAACGATTGGTATTTGTTTTAGAAGAAAAGGTAAAATAAGTTCAAATGTACATTACTGCATATTGATTTTCATGAGGTTTATACATTTCATACCTGAAGTTTCCAACAGGAACTTTAGTAGTACTAATTGATCATTATGAAGAAGTTCAATGTAAGTAAATCCTAGTGGGGCAAAAGTGATATGATGAGGAATGTGGTCTTCAATGAAGAAAAGATTCAATAGATTTGTTTACACCTAGCAGTCCTCACAATTATAGTACAAAGTTTGCTAATCTTTTGATAAAGGTGTATCATTTTCTTCATTCCCTGGTAACTATTTGGATTGAATATTGCCTTTACTATTGATTATGGAAATATCTGAAATAATGAGTGACAATGATTAGTAAGATTTTAATTATTATCAAGAAATATATGCCATTAATATCTTTCAAATTGAGTCAATAAAAATTACTATTATTATTCTTAAGTATGAAATCATTTTTAATGAAATGTGTGTACACCAGCATTTAGCTCAACTCTATAATGACAAGCATGAGTGATTTTATTGATCTGTCTTATTTAAACATTTTTATTTTATTT
>JAJEJO010003082.1:38046-62516 GCA_020662805.1 Glaucomys volans | reverse complement strand
ATTTTATTTTATTTTATTTTATTTTATTTTATTTTATTTTATTATTTGGTACCAGGAATTGAACTCAGAGACACTTAATCACTGAGTCACAACCCCATACAATTTTTGTATTTCAAGTAGAGACAGGGTCTCCCTGAGTTGTGTAGGGCCTCAACCTGCTGAGGCTGGCTTTGAACTTACCATCCTCTTGCTTCAGCCTCCCAAGCCTCTTGATTACAGATATGTGACACTGTGCCCAGCTTAAAAGGAAATATTTTAGATCATTAAATAAATAATATTTTTAAATTACATACTTTCATTTCATAACATCCTCAGGAAAGAATGTACCATTCTTTTGGTAAAATATTTTATTTATTTTTTGGCACAACTGATTAAGCCCAGGGGTGCTTATCCATCGAGTCACACCCCAGCACTCCCCCACTCTTGTGTTTTCAAATTTTGAGAGAAGGTCCTGCTAAGTTGCTGAGGTTGGTCTCAAATGTGTATTCTTCCTGCCTCAAGCTCCCAGTTATTAGGATTACAAGCATGTGCCACCATACCTGGTCTGTGCAAATGTTTTAAGGTAAAATAGAATAAATTAAATTAAGATATCTTTTGGCATAATGTCCCAAACATTTCATCTGTAACTACAATTAAGTTCTGGGGCAGAACATAATTATTTATTGAGTTGACAAGCAAATGTGACAATAAATTTCATAAAGATTCTAAATAAGGAACAGTCCAAGAAAAACACTCCTTGCCTCATGATACTGGAGGGGACAACAGGAATCACCACACAGTTCTTCAAGTCTGCTTGGATTGCATAAACCTAACTAATATTCTTGTCAATTGATAGAGTGCAAGTTTGAACTAGACAAAAGTGATTCGATACATGTTGTATAAAAGGATCTTCATCATTCAATTGCTGGCATACTTTAATTATCAGTTAAAAGAATGAATCACCCAGAAAATATTTCAACACAAGATGTTAGAAAAATACGTCTGAGTTTTTGGACAGTTTGTAATAAATTTTTTGTCTTATTTTTTTGATACCTAAGTGTTTTACTAAAAATCTGTTAGATCATGCCTTATTGTCATTTTATGATCTCGGTCACAAAAGATAGACTTGAAGTGAACAATATTTTTCCTTCCAAAATGCCTGCATATGTGAGAGTATTGTGCATATTTAATTTATATTTGTTTAATCAGCTTTTTTGCTGCTGTGACTAAATAATCTGACCATCGCAATTATAGAGGAGGAAAGGTTTATTTGAGGGCTCCTGGTTTCAGAGGTCTTAGGCCATTGAAGGCCAGTTCCATTCTTTCAGGCTGGAGATGAGGCAGAACATCATAGGGGAAGAGCCTGGCAGAGGGAAGCAGCTTGCATCATCGGGAAGCAGAAAGACTCCACTCTCCAGATACCAAATTCTTATCAAATATATTTGTATCATTTTAAGAGTTATGTTTTCCCATGTGTATAATTATTACTGCAAAAATTTCATCCCAAAATTTAGTAACTTCAAACAATCATTTTACCTGCTACCAACTTTGTGGTCAACAACGCATGTGTGTGGGCACACACACACACAAACACACACACACATCCTGTTGATTCTGTTTCTTTACAAAATGCTAATTAGTCCAGAGGGGTCACCCAGGCCTATAATCCCAGTGGCTTGGGAGACTGAAGTAGGAAGACTGCAAGTTCAAAATCTGCCTCAGCTTCTTAGCAAGGCCCTGAGCAATTTAGGGAGATCCTGTCTCAAAATCTATTAAAGAAAAGAAAGAGAGAGAGAGATAAAGAAAGAGAAAAGAAAAGACAAAAAGAATGAGAAAAAAAATCCGGACCAATTAACTCAGATTACCTAAGATGGTCCCACTTAAGTCATTGATGGTGTCCATTTCTCTCTCTTGGAACAGTGTTCTGAGACTGTTGTGTGAAGAGCCTCCACCCAGGTTGAACCTTGGCACTAATCTAAGAGAGTGAAGCAATATCACCAAAGCTTCCTAAGGACTCTACAGTGAAGTCACATTTAACCTCTGTAGAATTCTATTAAGTCAAATAAGTTCATTAGCCAAGCCTAGAGGCAGAGCAAGACAAGATGTGAGAGTCATACTGCAAACATTCTACTGCATCATGCACTCTCAAGGAGCTCCTCAGATTTAACAGCTTTAGGAACAATTCTTTTCTCCTCTGAACAATGTAATATACTTTCCAGTTTTCAATATGAATTTTCTTTGCATTTCATTACATTTTCAGTTTTCTGTGCTTTAACATTCATGGAGCACTTACACGTGCGATTCTAAGTATGTATGTAAGTTAAATAATTTACTTCTTACCACTACCATTTCAATTAGGTAATATTAATATTTATGTGTTCCATGAAAACAATCTAAGACATAGAAAGTTTATGTAACTTGCCCAGTACTTAATGATTCAGTCAGGATTCAGATGAAGGCTTTCTGACTACAAAGTCTACGTGCTTAACCTTAATGTGATTAAATAATAAATATTAAAACTTCACCTTATATATTATTTCCTAGAAATTTTAAATGCAAGAACAGATAAAGTTCTCACTGTCCAAGTGCAATAATATCCATCTAGATTTCGTGACTGATAAATAATTGAAGAGAAAATTGCCTTTGTCCTTTTCTCACTTGATGTTGGCAAATTCTTTTCACTCATTTTTTTTATACCAAAACCAAACAAACCAAAAAAAAATTCCACAGACCTAAAATAAGACAAAACAAAACCTTAGGTCAATTGTTATTAATATATTCCAAAACTATTGTTAAAAATAAATCAAATTTAAGTAGTATTAATTAACAGGAAATCCATTAATAAAATTTATATATTAATGGGACTAAAAATAAATTTATCTAATTAATTCAATGGAAAAAAGGCAGTTGATGAAACCCAATATTCAATTCTGAATTGACAGATAATGCATTCTGTAAAAGAGAAATTAATTTTCTTGAATTCATATATCAGTTTTAGAAGGAAATCTTAGAATCGTTTCTTTTAAATTTAAAAATAAGACAAGAATGTCATTATCTTCACTATTACTGCGAGCATGGTTTTGGAAATACATACAATAAAATTAGACAAAGAACATAACTAGTCTTGTAAAAACTGAAAGGAAGGACATAATTTATATTTAGTTTTAGTTCATTTGAACTTGTATTTG
Source organism: Glaucomys volans (assembly GCA_020662805.1). NCBI lineage: Eukaryota > Metazoa > Chordata > Mammalia > Rodentia > Sciuridae > Glaucomys > Glaucomys volans. The sequence goes on along the minus strand of JAJEJO010003082.1, from coordinate 59,349 downwards.
GAAAACTGTTGTAAAGTAAAAGTGAATACATAAAGGAAATTGAAAGACATAAAATTAAAATTGAGATATGAGCAGAACTTTACACAAATATTGAAAGGTAGACATACTATAAGAAAGTCAAGGTGTTCATAATATCAACACAAAAGATGAAAGTTGTAGGTATTAATTTAACACGATATATGCAAAACCTATATGAGTAACAATTGTAAACACCCAGAAATACAGAAATGTGGTCACTTTTTATTAAATGAAATGAGCGCTCTTATTTTCACCCTTTTTAAATTCTGTTTCTTCTGCTTTGCCATTTTCAGACTCTTATTCTTGAGTGCGTTACTCTAGTAACGCACTCAATATTGAGAAACAAGGGAAGATGATTGCCTATTTCATATAAATTACCAGAGCTGCCTGAACGTGGAGAGGTGGTATAATGAAACATGGTAGAGGAAAAATTAAAACCCAGGGTAACATTTGTATCTGTTCCTCTTTCAGCACCCATGGAAGAAATTCCTGTGTTCACAAAACTAGCATTTCTGGATTCCCTTTCTCCAGATGCAAGGTCTTAGACTTTGGCAATTCCATCAGAATTCCAAGTGAGCACAAAAAAAAAAAAAAAATTAAAAAAAATTTTAAAAAATTAAGCAGAATATTCTTACATTAATTAGTCTGCCTTCTTATGGGAAAAAATTACAAATTTATTTTTCCTTTTGTTCTCAGGAGATTTTAATTGATTTTTATGAATGAGATAGAAAACTTTCCTATTCATATCTTCACCAGAAAGGACTATGCACACACAAATCCAGGTGGTAATAAAAGGAAACTTGGTATGGAGGCTATCTTTACATTTTGCTGCTCTTCAAAGTATTTCCTTGACATTTTAAATTAATTAGTCTGTTTATTTTTGTGGTACTGGGGATTGAATGCAGGGGCACTCTACCACTGAGTCACACCACTGGTCCTTTTTATTTGATTTTCAGACAAGGTCTCTCTACATTGTCCAATCTAGCCTCCAATCTGTAATCCTCCAGCCACAGCATCCCTAATCACCACCATACCCAGTGAGATACAGGACTCTGCATGTGTTTTACATGATTTTTACATGTATTGTACATGATTTTATGAGATAAGGACACAACATATTCACAGTTATCAAAAGTGTCAATAAGACATTATTATTAGTTCCCAATAACACACAACTGTATCAATTTACATTCAAAATATAAATACCCTGTTAGAACAATATAACAAGTTCTAAAAACCTGAAATCCCTAATAGATCTGCTCTAGTCTCTGTGATATCAGTATCATAAGTTCAGAAATGAAATAATTTCCCATGTTGTTGAAAGACAAAAACATAAAGTGAATGGTGTTGTGAAAAATATATGGAATAAAAAGATAACAACATAACCCTGGGATGAAAGGGGATCATAATAAATAGATATTAAATCTTGATGAAATACATTTGGAGATATACTTTATTACTAAAATAATGTCACTCTTTTGTTCAAAAAATGTGTGCCTGAATTTTCTCCAATATAATCACAGATGTGACAACTTACTGATCATAGGAATATGGCAGGATTGGATAGTTATTTTTCCTAGTGTAATGGCCTCCATCCACATGGAAAGGGGATCATCTAACATCTGTTTCCTGGGTAGTTCTCATGATGTAGAGACTGTAACCATGTATAAGAGATAATATATCACAAGACAATCTTCTATTTTCTTGTCACTTTAAAGTCACATAGTAGAATTTCCATCAGAAAGGACAGAAGAGATATGTTTTGCAAAACTTTTAATAAAGACACAAATACTTGATGCATTTTGTCTTTATGTCTCTCAAAACTATGACAATAAAATCTTATCTAATAATATTAAATGCTATTTGAGAATTGTTCATCTGTTGTCCATAAAAGCATTTGTTTAAAATAAATGATTCGTGGTGTAAAGATTTTTGAGTACTTGGTAGACTCTGGAGATTAGTGCTCTGTCCGAAGTGTGTGTGGCAAAGATTTTCTCCCACTCTGAAGGCTCTCTCTTCACATTGCTGATTGTTTCCTTTGCTGAGAAGAAGCTTTTTAGTTTGACTCTATCCCAATCATTTATTCGTGCTTTTATTTCTTGTGCTTTGGGAGTCATGTTAAGGAAATCTGGTCCTAGGCCAACATGATGAAGATTTGGACCCATTTTCTCTTCTGTTAGGTGCAGAGTCTCTGGTCTGATTTCTAGGTCCTTGATCCACTTTGAGTTGAGTTTTGTACAGGGTGAGAGACATGGGTTTAGTTTCATTTTGCTGCATATGGATTTCCAGTTTTCCCAGCACCATTTGTTGAAGAGGCTGTCTTTTCTCCATTGCATGTTTTTGCCTCCTTTGTCAAGTATGAGATACCTGTACTTATTTGGGTTTATCGCTGTGTCCTCTATTCTGTACCATTGATCTACCTGTCTATTTTGGTACCAATACCATGCTGTTTTTGTTACTATTGCTCTGTAGTATAGTTGGAGGTCTGGTATTGTGAAACCCCCTGCTTCGCTCTTCTTGCTAAGGATTGCTTTAGCAATTCTGGGTCTCTTATTCCTCCAAATGAAAAATCTTTACACCACGAACACCAATAACCCAATCAATAAATGGGCCAAGGAAATGAACAGACACTTTACAGAGGAAGATCTACAAGCAATCAACAGATTTATGAAAAAATGTTCAACATCACTCGTTATAAGAGAAATGCAAATCAAAACCACCTTAAGATTTCATCTTACCCCAATTAGAATGTCTTTTATCAAGAACACAGGCAACAACAGGTGTTGGCGAGGATGTGGGGAAAAGGGTACACTCATACATTGCTGGTGGGAGTGCAAGTTGGTGCAGCCACTCTGGAAAGCAGTGTGGAGATTCCTTAGAAAACTTGGAATGGATCCACCATTTGACCCTGCTATCCCACTCCTTGGCTTATACCCAAAGGACTTAAAATCAGATTGCCTCAGTGATGCAGCCACATCAATGTTCATAGCTGCTCAATTCACAATAGCTAGATTATGGAATCAACCTAGATGCCCTTCAGTAGATGAATGGATAAAGAAACTGTGGTATATATACACAATGGAATATTACTTAGCCATAAGGAAGAATAAAATTATGGTATTTGTAGGTAAATGGATGATGTTGGAAACTGTTATGCTAAGTGAGATCAGCCAATCCCAAAAATCCAAAAGCCGAATGGTCTCTCTGATAAATGAATGATGATGCATAAAAAGGGGGGGAAAGATGGCAAGAATGGAGGAAAGATAGCTAGCATAGAGGGAAGGGAGGGGTGGGGGCGGGTGGGGGGTAAAATTAATAACAGAATGTGTGACAGATACCATTGCCCTGTGTACATGCATGAACGCACAGATGGTGTGACTCTACTTTGTGTACAACCAGTGAAACAATAGCTGTACTCCATTTGTGTTCAATGAATCAATAAGTAAATAAAAAAAAAGGGTGTGATCACAGTAAAGGATGGAAAAACACTCGATGATGAATTAGAAATCACTGAAGGCATGAAGTTTGATCGAGGCTATATTTCTCCATACTTCATTAATACATCAAAAGATCAGAAATGTGAATTCCAGGATGCTTATGTTCTACTGAGTGAAAAGAAAATTTCTAGCATCCAGTCCATCATGCCTGCTCTTGAAATTGCCAATGCTCCCCGCAAACCTTTGGTCATAATTGCTGAAGAGGTTGATGGAGAAGCTTTAAGTACACTTGTTTTGAATAGGCTAAAAGTTGGTCTTCAGGTTGTGGCAGTTGAGCTCCAGGTTTTGGTGACAACAGAAAGAACCAACTTAAAGATAAGGCTGTTGCTACTGGTGGTGCAGTGTTTGGTGAGGAGGGTTTGACCCTAAATATTGAAGATGTTCAGCCTCATGACTTGGGAAAAGTTGGAGAGGTCATTGTCACCAAAGATGATGCCATGCTTTTGAAAGGAAAAGGTGATAAAGCTCAAATTGAAAAGTGTATTCAAGAAATCACAGAGCAATTAGAAATCACAACTAGTGAATATGAAAAGGAAAAACTAAATGAACAACTGGCAAAACTTTCAGATGAGGTAGCTGTCCTGAAGGTTGGTGGGACAAGTGATGTCGAAGTGAATGAAAAGAAAGACAGAGTTACAGATGCCCTCAATGCTACAAGAGCTGCTGTTGAAGAAGGCATTGTTCTGGGTGGGGGTTGTGCTCTGCTTCGGTGCATTCCAGCTTTGGACTCACTAACTCCAGCTAATGAAGATCAAAAAATTGGCATAGAAATCATTAAAAGAACACTCAAAATTCCTGCAATGACCATTGCTAAGAATGCAGGTGTTGAAGGATCTCTGATAGTTGAGAAAATCCTGCAGAGTTCCTCCGAAGTTGGTTATGATGCTATGCTTGGAGATTTTGTGAACATGGTGGAAAAAGGAATCATTGACCCAACAAAGGTTGTAAGAACTGCTTTATTGGATGCTGCTGGAGTTGCTTCTCTGTTAACTACAGCAGAAGTTGTAGTCACAGAAATTCCTAAAGAAGAAAAGGACCCTGGAATGGGTGCTATGGGTGGAATGGGAGGTGGTATGGGAGGTGGCATGTTCTAACTCTCAGAATAGTGTTTTACCCATTATTAATGAACTGTGACAGGAAGCTCAAGGCAGGGTTCCTCACCATTAACTTCAGATGAGTCAGTAAATGACTGAAGAAAAGGCTGGTTGATGTTTAAGAAAATCACTATAACCATCAGTTACTGGTTTCAGTTGACAATATATAATGGTTTACTGCTGTCATTGTCCATGCCTACAGATAATTTATTTTATATTTTTTAATAAAAAGACATTTGTACATTCCTGATACTGGGTGCAAGAGCCATGTACCAGTGTACTGCTTTCAACTTAAATCACTGAGGCATTTCTACTACTATTCTGCTAAAATCAGGATTTTAGTGTTTTCCATCACCAGATGAGAAGTTCAGAAGCAGCCTTTCTGGAGAATAAGAATAATTGTGTATAAAGTAGAGAAATATCCAATTATGTGCAACCTTTGTGTAATAAAAATTTGTTTAAAGTTAAAAAAAAAGAAAATGCCAACCATAGCTAGTTCAACAATTGACATGATTTTATTTGATTCTCATAAGGAATCTACAAGGTCAGGAAACCTGAGGCTTACTAAAGGATACAAAAAAAATTATATTGAGCAATCACTAGCCCATGCACTCCAAGAACCCTAATAATGGTTAGTGAGAGGCAGGATAGAATATTAAGCCTGGTTTTCTAATACCCATGTTTAAGTTTTTATTTTTTATTTGTTTGCAGACAAAGTAAATGCTGAAGACCAAAGGAAGGAAAGTAAATTATGTATCATCTCAAAATATTTGCCAGAGCATTTTTGGTCAATATCAAAATTTTTCCTAATAAATGTACCTATTTGTGTATTTGAAGTTCTATAAATACACTGTAGTTTAGGGAAGCATTTTAGGTAATATACCAGGGTCATAGTCATTTTATGTTTTTAATTTGAAATTACACTTGAATATTAAAGTGTTTAATTCCATTGGTGTCAACATAGATGTCCTTATATTTATTCTCTGGTTTACTGTATATTTAAAGTGCTTCATAATTTCAGATTAAAAATTTAAAAAATTAAGCTATGTTTGGAGACAAATGTATTATCTTAGAGTCTTAAACATCCATACATAGAAAAAATGAGTCATGCCAAATATGTTTGATTTCATGACAAAATAAGCTCAGTAATTTAAAAATATTATGTTTATTAACTCTATGAGTTCACTACCAGCTATTCTGAATAAGATTTGAGTATCTGAGGTACAGGAATTTTTGTTCCATAGAGACTTTAAGTCCAACTGTGAAACCCTATCATTTGCAGAAAGTAGGTCAAAAGAAGTCTAAACGATCTGAGAATAACATGGCTAGAAAGGGGCAGATTAGATGCATATGTCATTATTTTGTTTCTGTCCAATGTTCTTCAATGTTTTACTTTTAAAATCAAATAGTTGAGACACATCTCATAACAGTAAAAAAAACTGCATTTCACTATTGTGACTATTTGACAATGGAACATCTTAAACATAACTGAAGATCCCAGGAAACAACTAAGAATTTTAAAATGTCTTTGAACTATTAAGGTAAAAGTGCCACAAGTGAACCAGCTATGGGAAAATTACACCAATTACAGTATTGTCCTTTTATTCTACATTAAGTGGACATTTCCATTCAAATCTTATTTATTTTGAAAGAGAGGACTCAGAAACATAGTAAAACCAAAACAATATTCTTAGAATCCCATTTAATAAGATTTTGTATAGAAGAGTTTCTAGAGAATACTTAGTACATATACATAAAATAAAATTAGGATTAAAGATTTTAAAATGTGTGTGGTGTTATTTAAACTGAGATTCTTCAAATAATATGTTAGTATAAAGTTTCTTCTTACAAAATTACTTCCCGCAAAGATATTTCCTTGCCTGACAGACTTCTCTTGTTACCTGAGCATTGCACTAGCTAAGATTTACCTATGCTGATTCTATTTTCATTGCCTCCCATATTTTAGAGATGGTCACTGAAGTCACAAAACCTGGATACCAGACTTCATTCTGTTAAGGAACAGGTATAATCAACTGCTTCATCTCCTTAAATTCTGGTATCCCATTGGTCACTGAAAGTAAAGTCTGGGCTGCCAAGTGATTGAAAGTGAACATTCAGGAGATAGGAGTATGAAGGAGGAACTCAGGTGGATTTGTTTTAGCTGTACTGGGGATTGAATCCAGGGATGCTCTACCACTTAGTTACAATTCCAGTCCTTTTTATTTTATTTATTTTGAGGTAGGGTCTTGCTAAATTGACCAGGGTGGCCTGAAAACTTTGATCTTCCTGTCTCAGCCTCCAGAGTAGCTGGAATCACAGGCATGTGCAGCATGCTGGACCAAGAACTAGCATCTTGAGATAAAGGGCCAGTACCTTTAGAAGATACAGGGGGAGTACCTCCAAGCTCTATCTCTGAGTGGGGATGTGCCTGAGGCATAAAAGGCTTTTATAGAAGGAGGAGTAGGGCAGGAAGGAGTGGAGTCCTTGTATTCCTTTTTATTCATAAGGTCAAAATGAGCCTTGACCTCCCTGTTCTAGCTCCTATAGTTAATCTGTATTTTTCTTTAGCAAAACTGACACTTAATCTAGGGGTGCTCTAGAATTGAGCGGCATCCCCAGAATCCCCCCACATTTTTCTTTTTTCTTTTTCTTTTTCTTTTTTTTTCATTTTGAGACAGGGTCTTGCTAACTTGCCCAGACTGGTCTCAAATATGTGATCCTTCTGTCTCCTTGATACCTGGGATTGCAGTTATGTGCCACCCAGCTCAGTCAGATAGGTCTTCTTAGAATTTAAAATGCCCAGACAAAAAGGAGGAGACTTAGACTATGGAAAAAGGATTAGGGAGAACAACTTTGACAAGGACAACTTCCTAGAGGGGCTGCCCTCTTCCACCATCAGGGCTTCCGTTTCATTAGAGGTCCTTGCTTAGAATTACTTAACTTTTGAATCCTTAAATTTAAATTTGTTTTTTAAAATTTTGTGTACAGAAGCTGATTTCTTCTAATATTTCTTTTTCCTCTAGATCTTGAACTCAAGTGATTCCCCCATTTCTGGATTACAGCCTCAGAGAAGTGGCTTAACCTCTTTTACAAACCCAGGAGGACAAGGAAACCTATTTTCTATACTTGTGAGGACTGAGTGAAATAACACATGTAAATTATTCACAGTAGCATTTGTGCTCAATAAATATTAGCTATATATAATATTGTGGTAGAGAAAATTTTACTTTTAAAATGATCAAATCAATCTGATCTTACCACCTTGACCCACCTCCTCTCCCTCTTTCTACAATGGCAAACTGGGGTACCTGAAATTTCCCAAATACTGCAAGTCAGTCATGCTCAGTCTGGAGATACATAACAAATGATCTGTTATCAATAATGTTACAAACACCAAAATTCACAAATGATTTACCTTAGGAAATATGCACATACAAAACACAAGGGTATACACAAGAAAACGATCTCCTACATTTCCTTTCATTCTGAATCCCTTTTATGAATTGGATCAAAAAAGAGTGGCTGCTATCTCTGGAAATTTTAAATGTTTGACAGCCAGTTCCATCTCTGATGCAGTGCCTCTGACTGTCACCCATGGGTCACTGTAGAAAAGCAAACACTGCCAGAGGGTATTTGAAAGATTCTAACCAAGTAAGATTAATGTAAATAAAAAATAAAGAAAGAATGGAAGGAAGGAGAGAAGCAAGGAAAAGATGAGGAAGAAGAAAAAAATAGGGAAAAGAAAACAATTAAAACAGAAGTGCGTTACTTTTCAGAGAAAGAACTACAAATACACTTTTTTTCTTTTAAAATTACTTCTGGAAATCAAGCACCACAGAGACATTCAGTCTCAAATGCATTTCATCTCCAGAACTTTATTTTATATTGACCACTCCTGCTCAATTACCGCCTAGTTTCACTCAAAAATCTGAACAACATGGTCCTTTTTCTAAAGATTGCCTATTGTTATAAAAGATGGTATTAGATCTTAAGATTATTCATCCACTTTTCACATATCATACTATGTTATGGCATTATATGTATAATATATGAATCTAATATATAAAGAATATTCTCTTTAAAACCTGCTTTTCTAAAGTACCAAAGTGATAAACTGCTGATAATATATAATGCTTATGAATTATAAATATTTTCACTGTCATAAAATAGTTATATTATTCTCTCATTATGTATGGACACAATTTTGTTGACATTTTGCTGATATTATGAGAAAATGAAATTTACCTGGTTCAATTTTAAACAAATGTTTGAAATCTGTAGAGGCTTTTCTTACTCTAAGTGTCTGCTTAAAAAACTCTTTTAAAGCAGGAAAGAATATCCTCAAACAACACACTTAAGGCAGCAGAGTCACAAGGAAATCTATGCCTTAATGAATACTAAGTTACATAGTGATAGCATGGCCCATTGAACTGTGTTTATCAAGTTAAGAACAGGCAAGACATGGAATAGCTGATTTCAAATACTAAATATCTTACCAGGAAGAAATGTATCCAAGAAAATTTTTACCCAAAGTACTCTGAATCATTGATAAAATTTATCCTGCACATGCCTATAATCTCAGCAACTCAAATGTGAGTGGATCACAAATTCTAGACTGGCCTCAGCAATGTAGCAAGACCCTGTCTCAATATGAAAAATAATAAGGACTGAGAGCTCAGTGATAGAGCACATCTGGGTTCAATCCCCCCATACTGTGCACAACACACACAAAGAAATATGTGCAACATCAATTAGATAATATGTACATGATACAAAAGTGTCAAAGAAGTAGAGAATACATGACAGGGAGAGCATGAAATTTCAAAAACTGAATAGTTGAGGTAATATAAAAATAAAATTTTAGACCTTACATATTAGTTTTCCTGAAAAGTATGGGGAAGGAAACTCTTCCCTGTGTTGGAGACGAAGTAGCATTGGGCATTACTTATAATAGAGTATTTCTGAAGGTCAAAATGTGAAGTGGGGAGACATGTAAAAAAAATGCTGATGAGGTCAGCACAAGAAAAAATGAACTAGTTGGGCAGAGTGGTGCACACCTGTAATCCCAGCTTCTCAAAACTGAGGCAGAGGGATCACAAATTTAAGGTCAACCTGGGCAACTTAATGAAACTCTGTCACCAAATGAAACAATAAAGAGTGTTGGGGATGTAAGAGGTGAAATACCCCTGGTTTCAATCTCCAATATTGCAAAAAAAAAAAAAAAAGGAATGAATGAACTAATTAAATGAGTACTTTCAAAGTCTCTCCTATATTATGCTTAATACTTCAGTTTGTACTAGAAAGCAATTGGGAACTGTTTGAAAATTGGGAATAGAGTTACATTTTGTACAAAAAATCCTGTACAGATATGGAGAGAGTATGGACCTTGAGACTAGGTTATAGCATCAACCCAGGAAACAGGCAGTGAAGGCATGTATTAAGCAAACAGCTTATTTGGGTTTGTCTCTGTCTTCTGTTGTGTACCATTAGTCTACCTGACTATTTTGGTGCCAATACCATGTGACTTTTGTTACTGTTGCTCTATGGTAGAGTTTAACGTCTGGTATATGATACCTCCTGCATCATTCTTCCTGCCCAGGATTGCTTTGGCTATTCTGGATCTTTTGTTCTTCCAGATGAATTTCATGACTACTTTCTCTATTTCTATGAGGATGTCATTTGGATTTGACTTAAGTTTCTGCTTGTTCACGTTCAAATATTAAAACAAAAAATTGTTAAATACCTAAGGCAATACTATAGTAGGAATCCCACGATTCCAAAGAGTTTCAAACATGTAGTCCTGTAGAAGGTAGGAGATGAAATTCCTTACTCTGTCAGCAAAGGACTTCCTGTTGGTGAGTACTGATAAAGTAGCAGGAACATAGGGAGCAGGGTATGGGACTTTTCCACAGTGCTTTTCCACTGTTGATGCTGGAGAAAATCTCAAAGAATAAATAAATGGAATTCCAAGTTTTAAAGCTACTATATCACCACATGGAAATGCTGGATCTGACACCAGGACTTCAAACTTGCCTTTCTTCAGCTTTTCCATCAGCTTTTCATTTTTAAGAACACCATCACAAATCTCTCTGGACACCTTGCGAATGTCCTCTATGACTTTGCTATCTCCTGATAGAATCTCCAAAGCAGTGATGGAGATGGTCTATGAGCCAGCCACCTCAAAACAAAACTTTCGATCACTCCTTCTTCTCTTTCTTTGCTGACAGTGCTTTATATACTTCAAAAGTCAGCGATGGGCTAACTGACAGCTTGATGAAAAATGCACCAGAGGCAAGTAGGATATTCACATTATGCTCTTTTGCAATTAGCCCATCTATAATTATCTTCACATTTAGCCATTGACTACACTTCATTGGTCAGATCAGAATGTTCCTGGCAAGTGTGGTTGGTAGAAGACTTATTTGAAGAGAAAACAGTAGAATGCTTTTGAACATGATGTGACTTGATGAGAAAGAGTTCAGGGAATGTGAGAAATGGATTTCTTTGCTTTTCAAGCAAAAGGAAAGGACAAAATTATTTCTCAGTATTGATTCAAACAATTGATAACCATAAGAACATTATCTCTGCTAAATGCTATTAGACATATTAGCTCCATATTTTATGTTAATTACAGGTTTAGGAGCAAGGTGTCACATTTCAAGTGGTTGCTGTGGTTTGGAGTACAATTCCTGTTCTCTGATCCTTCTCTTGAACTTGATTCCTTGACCCTTCTTTTGCACCTTATCATTGTTAAATTTGTCACATCAAAGTGATTAAAGCCATTGTATGTCTCAACTGTATACATGGGCTTTATTACTATCACCTCAGATAGGACCAGAATTCACTCAGACTTGTATGGATGCTAATGTTGTATTTTTTTTTTCTATTTAATAGAAAGTATCATTTCATTAGCAATAATTCAGCATCATTATAATAGTATTAACAAGTAAGATTATTATAAAGAATATATGTAAATGTGTGAAATGCATAAGAATGTGTAATACTTGTCATTACTCTAATAATATGTTTAAAATTATCTGTTAATCACTAGAAGCATAATTAAATGAATAAAATATGTACAAGTAATTTATGCAAGAAATTATGGAATGTGGTACTCATGAATGCAGTCTACTCAAAGAGAACTGGTGATTTGAAGCACACTTTACCAAAGTGCTCCTCAAAAGCTAACTAGCCTGCTGGGTGCAGTTATGCACATCTATAATCTCAGCTACTCAGGAGGCTGAGGTCAACCTGGGCAAATTAGTGAGGTACTCTCTCAAGTAAAAAAATAAAAATAGGAGTAGGGATGTGATTCAGTGATAGAGAATTCCTGGGTTCAATCTCAGGTACCAGGAAAAAAAGAATAATGTTGGTCTGGGTGAATAGCAAGTGTTTTACATCTATACTCAGCCTTTAAGGACTGCCAGTGTTTCTTAAGTCTTTTTTATGTGTCAGACACTGTACAAACTGTTTTACATATGTTAATTTCATTTATTTACTATTTTGAAAAGATTCAACTTGCTGTGAGCTATAATTATTCACATATCAAAGGAGGAAGAGCTGCTGAAAGAGATTGAGTAACTTGAACAATTCATACAGAATGTGAAAAGAATTAGACTAGTGGTAGCAACCTTAAGGATTTCTGTCTCTCAGAACCTAATGTGTTAACCTTGAATATGATCACATCTTCTTGTCAAATATAAGGAATCTATACAAACTACAGAGTTCCCAAAGCATGCTGACAAATGTACAATTTTGTCATACAATATATAGTATTACAATTCATGCAAGTAGAATTATCTCTATGAAAATTGTGCATGTGTGTGCCTGTGTTTCTGAATAAACAGAGAGCAAGTCATTAACTTTGGCAAAGTACTGTTTAAAGTTTAGCAGAGTGATCATACAATTTCTGTGGATGGATATCAACTCAAAGTTCTCTGCAAAAGATTTTATGGTGTGCCTGCCGATGTCTGCCTGCTCCATAGTTACTTAGCAGAAGACTTTGAAATAGTGGTCAGTGTCCACTAGAATGAACAATTGGTTGGGATTTACTGTTACTGTTTTATTCATTTCACTTACTAGCAGGAAATAAATTCCAGTTTTCAATTAAACTATAGTATATTATTTAATTCCTATATGTTTATTAGTTACTTAGGCACAATGTTATGCACAGGTGGAACGATAAATACAGGGGAGTTTCTCACATTTATTCTATGGTCTATCAATTCAAGATAAGACAAGCACATATATAAATGTAACAAAAATCAAGATAGTATATTTTAGTCAGCATGTTATGAAAACAATTTATATTTTAGAATCAATTAGGCCAAAGAATCATAGCATAATACTATTTTTCATAATACTTGTGAAAATTATTGTTCTCATCTATAAGATAGAAATTAAAAATGAATTTAAGATACTGTCATAAGTCACAATAAAATAAAAATGAATACCATGATATATTTCAATATATAAAAAATGAGTATATGATAAAAATAAAAAATTGCTATGTAAAATAATGCATGCACCATATAATTATATATGTGAATAAATAAAATTATATTTTTAAGTAACAAGAATAGTGCCTGGAATAAAGAGATGTTTAAAATTTATTATCTTCCTCAATAATTCCTTCTCCTTGTTCTACCTAGAGAAATTGACAAGAGTCTTCAGATGAAATGATACAGTTAAAATGTTAGAGTTATATAGGATAGGGATTGCTTCCAGCTTCTTATAGGGACATATAGGAAGGGTAAAGGATAGGAACATCATGAGTGAGGTGAGTTTGATAACTATTTTGAAATATGGAGCACCTAGTTTCTGCAGTGAACAGTGTTCCCAAAGGCAAGCAGTATCATGTCGTAAGGAAACTTTGATATTAGTTTATCTCAGAAACATGACTCATATTAAGAAATTTCTCAAACTATGGTTACTACATTTTATATTCGTGTTCTTGAATGAAATAGAAAAGTAAACATTAAATACTTAAATATTGAAAAATATTCAAAGAATCTAAAAAATATTTTGTCACACTTGAGGGTATGAAATTGTGATCATGACAAACTAATGTGCTCTTTCCAGAAAAATTTGAAAGAGGCTATGATTAAAATTATGACTCATGTGTTTATGAAATCTGATGAGTTCAGGAAAGAACTTCACATATTTGAGAGGAAGCTAGAATATTCAAATATTCTCATCAGACAATGACAGTAAAAGATGTACTTTGTCTAACGGAGCACAGAGGGAGCAAGAGTTGTATTTATATTGATAAAATTTGCTATTGATTTTATAATAGAATTTTCTTTAGAAACGCTTTTCTTCCTTTCCTTTTATTAAATAAACAAATGTGTCTTTGTTGAAAACTTACTTCGTGTGTATTTAAAGTATACGAATTCTAAAATAATATGAATATTAAAATCCATTATGTAATATTAAGGAAATAAAGTGCCCTAAACAGCTGACATCCATCTTTCATTCCTTTTCCATGCATCTCCATGTATCTTTTTAAAGACCGTGGTGATTAGTTCTGAGACTCATCCTCCCTTTATCATATATCAGAATACATCTTACACGTTAATTAACTGTCTATTGCCAAATGTAAGAATAAATTAACTCTTCACTAGAAGGAACTAAGGGTATAAGATGAATGTTTAAAAGAGCAATAAAGTCACACTTGAACAAGACTCTCAGTTTACTGCTCTATAATGCATTTACCTTGATATCTAAAAATTAATTTTGAAATGTAAACCCTGGGTATAAAACCCCTTCAAATTATTTCAGAACAGAACTGAGAAGTTTTTCAAGTGGGAACAATTTAATAAACCAAGCATTAACCCAAAATCATTTAATGATTGGTATTTGTTTTTGAAGAAAAGATAAAATAAGTCCAAATGTACATTGCATATTGATTTTCATGAGGTTTATAAATTTCTTAACAGAAATTTGCAGCAGGAAATTTAGTAGTTCTAATTGATCATTAGGAAGAATTTCAACATAAATAAATCCTAATAGGGTAAAAATGATTTGATGAGGAATGTGGTCTTCCATGAATAAAAGATTAAATATATTTGTTCACACCTAGCAATACTCACAATCACAGTACAAAGCTTGCTCATATTTCTAATATTTGTTAAAGGTGTATGCATCTCTTGGTTCCCTGGCAACTATTTGGATTGAATATTGCCTTTACTGTCTATTATGGACAGATTTGAAATAATGAGTGACAATGATTAGTAAGATTGGAATTATTATTAAGAAATATATGCCATTAATATCTTTCAAATTCAGACAATATAAAATTACTAGTATTATTCTTAAATATAAAATCATTTTAATGAAATGTGTTTATTTCACCATTTAGCTGGACTCTATAATGACAAGAGTGGATGATTTTATTGATCTTTTCTTATTTAAAAATATTTATTTTATTTTATTTATTTATTTGGTACCAGGAACTGAACTCAGAGGCACTTAAACAGTGAGCCACATCCCCATACCTTTTCTTGTATTTCATGTAGAGACAGGGTCTCCATTTGGACCTCAATGACCTGCTGAGGCTGTCTCTGAACTCATTATCCTCCTGCCTCAGCCTTCCAAGCCTCTTGATTACAGGCATCTGACTCTGTGCCCAGCTTAAAAGGTAATATTTTAGATCATTAAATAAATAATCTGTTTAAATTATACACTTTGATTTCACAACATCCTTGTGAAAGAATTTACCTTTTTTTGTAAAATATTTTATTTATTTTTTGGTATTAGGGATTAAACCCAGGGGTGCTTATCCACTAAGTCACACCCCAGCACTCCCCCACTCCTGTTTTCAATTGTGACAGAAGGTCTTGCTAAGTTGCTGAGATTAGTCTCAAATGTGCATTCCTCCTGCTTCAGTCTTCCAGTTGCTGGGATTACAGGTATGTGCCATCATACCTGGTTTGTGCAAATGTTTTAATGTAAAATAGAATAAATTAAGTTAGCATGTCTTTTGCATAACATCCCAAATATTTCATCTGTAATCATAATTAAGTTGTGGGGCAGAACATCATCATTTATTTAGTTGACAAACAAATGTGACAATAAATTTCATACAGATTCTACATAGGGAACAGTTCCCAGAAAAACACTCTTTGCGTGATGATCCTGGAGGAGACAACAAGGAATCACCACACAGGTCTTCAGGTCTGTTTGGATTGCACAAACCTAACTACAAATATTCTTGTGGATTCATGGAGTGCAAGTTCAAACTAGACAAAAGAGAATTGATGCATGTTGCATAGAATGATCTTCATCATTCAATTGCTGGCATAATTTAGTTATCAGTCAAAAGAATGAATCATCCAGAAAATATTTCAACACGAGATGTCAGATGAAAACTTGTGAGTTTTTGGATGGTTTGTAATAATTTTTTTGTGTTCATAACTGGAAGACAGCATGAGTGATAACTTTTTTGATACCTATGTTTTTCACTAAGTATCTCTTAGGTCATGCCTTATTGCCTTTTTATGATCTTTGCCACAAAAGATAGCCTTGAAGTCAACAGTAATTTTCCTGAGAAAATGCCACATATGTGAGACTATGTGTGCATATTGGATTTATATTTGTTTAGTCAGTTTTTTTTTGCTGCTGTGACTAAATGATCTGACTATCACAATTATAGAGGAGGAAGGGTTTGAGGGCTCTTAGTTTTAGAGGTCTTAGTCCATAGAAGACCAGCTCCATTCTTTGGGGCTGAAGATGAGGCAGAACATCATGACCTAAGAGCTTGCATCATCAGGAAGTAGAAAGACTCTACTCTCTAAATACCAAAATCATATCCCACAGCCATGCCCCAATTTCCACCCCCTTCAGCCACAACCTGCAACTTCAATTAATCCCATCAGGCATTAATTCACTGATTGGGTTAAAACACTTACAACCCAATCATTTCCCCTATGAACCTCCCTGCATTGCCTTGCATGTGAACTTTTGGGGGACACCTCACATCTAAACCATAAGAACATTATTCTTGTAAATCATTTTATCATAATGTGTCCAGGAAATAAACTTAC
This sequence comes from Glaucomys volans, assembly GCA_020662805.1. Taxonomy (NCBI): domain Eukaryota; kingdom Metazoa; phylum Chordata; class Mammalia; order Rodentia; family Sciuridae; genus Glaucomys; species Glaucomys volans. Next base: position 42,696 of record JAJEJO010003082.1, on the reverse strand, counting down.
TTAGTAATATGTATTCTTTTTAACACAAGAGATTTTCTTTGGGAACTTTGATTTTTTAAAAATTTATTTAATTTTGATTCATTGAACACAAATGGAGTACAGCTATTGTTTCTCTGGTTGTACACAAAGTAGAGTCACACCATCTGTGCATTCATGCATGTACACAGGGCAATGATGTCTGTTACACATTCTGTTATTATTACCTCCCACCCTGACCCCACCCTCCCTTTCCTCTATGCTATCTATCCTCCCTCCATTCTTGCCACCCTTCCACCCCACATTATGCATCATCATTCACTTATCAGAGAGACCATTCTGCCTTTGGATTTTTGGGATTGGCTAATCTCACTTAGCATAACAGTCTCCAACATCATCCATTTACCTTCTAATGCCATAATTTTATTCTTCCTTATGGCTGAGTAATATTCCATTGTGTATATGTACCACAGTTTCCTTATCCATTCATCTATTGAAGGGCATCTAGGTTGGTTCCACAATCTAGCTATTGTGAATTGGGCAACTATGAACATAGATGTGCCTGCATCACTGTAGTAACCTGATTTTAAGTCCTTTGGGTATAGGCCAAGGAGTAGGATAGCTGGGTCAAATGGTGGATCCATTCCACGCTTTCTAAGGAATCTCCACACCACTTTCCAGAGTGGCTGCACTAAGTTGCAATCCCACCAGCAATGTATGAGTGTACCTTTATCCCCACATCCTCGCCAACACCTGTTGTTGCCTGTATTCTTAATAAAAGACATTCTAATTGGGGTAAGATGAAATCTTAAGGTGGTTTTGATTTGCATTTCTCTTATAACTAGGGATGTTGAACATTTTATGCTAAGCCTACAGCTAACATCATTCTAAATGGAGAAAAATTGAAAGCATTCCCCCTGAGAACTGGAGCAAGGAAGGGATGCCCTCTTTCTCCACTTCTGTTCAACATTGTCCTTGAAACTCTAGCCAGAGCAATTAGACAGACCAAAGAAATTAGAGGAATACAAATAGGAAAAGAAGAGCTCAAACTATCCTTATTTGCTGAAGACATGATTCTCTATTTAGAAGACCCTAAAAATTCCACCAGAAAACTTCTGGAACTCATAAATGAATTCAGTAAAGTAGCAGGATATAAAATTAATGCTCATAAATCTAATGCATTTTTATTTGTAAGTCATGCATCCTCTGAGAGAGAAATTAGGAAAACTATACCTTTCACAATAGCCTCAAGAAAAATAAAATACTTGGGAATCAATCTAACAAAAGAGGCGAAAGACCTGTACAATGAGAACTACAGAACCCTAAAGAAAGAAATTAAAGAAAATCTGAGAAGATGGAAAGATCTCCCATGTTCTTGAATAGGCAGAATTAATATAGTCAAAATGGCCATACTACCAAAAGTACTATACAAATTCAATGCAATTCCAATTAAAATCCCAATGACGGACCTCATAGAATTAGAGCAAGCAATCATGAAATTCATTTGGAGGAATAAGAGACCCAGAATAGCTAAAACAATTCTTAGCAAGAAGAGAGAAGCAAGGGATATCACAATACCAGAACTTCAAATATACTACAGAGCAATAGTAACAAAAACAGCATGGTAACTTTGATTTTTAAAACAATTTGGGTCTAGGGATGGAGTTCAGTGGTAGAGTGCTTATGTATATTAGGCTCTGGCTTAAATCTCAGCACAATGGTGGCGGAGGACTCAAAGCTGGGGTTGAGGGGGAAGAACCAAATGTCAATTCAAATATATTAACTATAATGGAGAAGATTCTTTCTTTTTTTCCTCATCCAGGAGTATCACACGCTGTAAGTAGTTAAACGTCCATCTGGGCAGAATGACTCAAGATATTAATTTTGAAACTATTGAGTAGGGTGATGTCCAATTTGACAAAAGGAATTCCAAATAAGGATAACATATTATGAAAGTTGGTACCATAGACCTTAAGACTCCCCATGATTCTAATAAATTTCCAGTTGGAAGAAAGCACTGTTCTCCAAATCACACTGCCTCACAAACTTGTAGGTAAAGTCACCTAATTAACTCTGTCTAGCAAGAAAATTGCTGAAGCTGGTGGAGTTTTCCATGGAAATGATCCATTTGACCCCAGTCCAATGACACAGCAATATTTATTGCTTATCATGAAGAGGTTAAGTTATCTCCAGTATCGAGGTTCACAAATAAGCTGATTTGCAAGGCAGCAATATTTACCATGTGTAGCAATTTGCTTATCAGTATTTAAAAAACACTTGACAAACTCTCATCAAATATATTCATGTCAATTTTAGAGTTATGGTTTCTCATGTGTATAATTATCACTGTGAAAATTTCATCCCAAAATTTAGTAGCTTCAAACAATCATTTTACCTGCTACCAATTTTGAGGGCAATATTGTGTGTGGGAGCATGTGCACATAAACACACACACACACACACACACACACACACACACGCCACACACACTCTGGTGATTCTGTTACTCTATAAAATGCTAATTATTCCAGTGAGATGACCCATGCTTATAATCCCAGTGACTTGCGAGGTTGATGTAGGAAGATTGCAAGTTCAAAATCAGCCTCAGCTACTTAGCAAGACCCATCTCAAAATTTATAAAACAAGAAAAAGAGAGAGAGAGAGAGAGAGAGAGAGAGAAGAAAAGAAAAAAGAAAGAGAAAAAAATTCTGACCACTTAATTCAGATTATCTAAGATGGTCCCACACTGAGAGCGTCTGCTTCTCACTCTCTTGAAACAGTGTTCTGAGCCTGTTGTGTGAACAGCCACCACCCAGCTTGGACCTTGGCACCAATCTAAGAGAGTGAAGCAATATCACCAAAGCTTTCTAAGGACTCTACATTGAGGTCACATTTACCTCTGTAGAATTCTATTAGGTCAAATAAGTTCACTAGCCAACCCTAGAGGCACAGCAGGACAAGTTGTGAGAGCCATACCGCAAACATTCTACTGCATAATGCACTCTCAAGGAGCTCCTCAGATTTAACAGCTTCAGGAACAATTCTTTTCTCCTGTGAACAACTTAATACACTTTACTTTTTTCAATATGAATTCTCATTGCATTTCATTACACTTTCTGCTTTCTGTGCTGTAACATTCATGGAGCAGTTACATGTGTGATTCTAAGTATAGCATGTAAGTTAACTTAATTCTTACCACAACCTTTTCAATTAGGTAATATTAGTATTTATGTTTTCCACACAATCTAAGACATAGAAAGTTTATGTAACTTGCCCAAGACTTAATGTTTCAGTCAGGATTCAGAAGAAGGCTTTCTCATTACAAAGTCTGCATGCTTAACCATAATGTGATTAAAACATAAATTTTAAAACTTTATCTTATTTATATTTCTGAGGAATTTTGAATGCACCAATGGATAAAGTACTCAATGTCCACATACAATAATATCTGTCTGGACTCTATGACTGGTAAATAACTGAAGAGAAAATTGCCTTTGTCCTTTTTCCACTTGATGATAGCAAATACCTTTCTCTCATCTTTGTTACATCAAAACCCAAAAAACCAAAAATTTAAAACCCCAAAATAAAACAAAACAAAACCTTAAGTCAGCTTTTAATAATATATTCCAAAACTATTCTTAAAAATAAATTCAAATTAAGTTATATTCATTAACAGGAAATCCATTAATAAAATTTGTATGTTAATAGGACTAAAAATACGTTGATAAAATTAATTCCGTGGGAATAAAGGCAGTTGATGAAACCAACATTCAATTCTGAATTGACAAATAATGCATTCTGTAAGAGAGAAACTAATTTTCCTAAAATTACTTAATAATCCAGTTTTACAAGGAAATCTTAGAATCATTTCTGCTAAATTTAAAAATAAGACATGAATGCCATTATCTTCACTACTACTGTAAGCATAGTTTTGGAAATGCATATAATAAAATGAGATAAAGAGGGAAACTAGTCTAATAAAAATGGGAAGGGAGAACATAATTTATATTTAGTTTTAGTTCATTTGAACATATATATGAAAAACTATTATAAAGTACAAGTGAATACATAAAGAAAATTGAAAGATGTAAAATTTAAATTGAAATATGAGCAGACCTCTACACAAATAGTGAACAGTAGACATACTACAAGAAAGTTAAGGTATTCATAATACCAACAAAAAGATAAAAGTACTGGGTATTAATTTAACAAGATATATGCAAAAGCTGTATGAGAAACAATTGTAAACACCCAGAAATACAGATATGTGGTCCCTTTTTATTAAGTGAAATGAGTGCTTTTCTTTCCATCCCTTTCAAATTCTGTTTCTCCCTGCTTTGCCATTTTCAGACTCTTACTCTGATTATTCATGCACTCTATATTGAGAAACAAGGGAAGATGTTTGCCTATTTCATATAAATTACCAATGCTGCCTGAAAGTGGACAGGTGGTATAATGAAACATGGTAGAGGGAAGGTTAAAATCCAGGGTAACATTTGTATCTGTTCCCCTTTCAGCACCCAGGGAGGAAATTCCTGTGTTCACAAAGTAGCATTTCTGGATACCCTTTCTCCAGATGCAAGGTCTTAGATTTTGGCAATTCCTTCAGAATTCCAAATGAGACAAAATCTCCTGAGAACAAAAGGAAAAATATATTTGTAATATTATTCCATG
>JAJEJO010003082.1:0-30526 GCA_020662805.1 Glaucomys volans | reverse complement strand
TATATATATATATATATATATATATGTATATATATATATATATATCTTTATGGATATTTATCCTTTCCATTCAATTGGGGTCAGTATTAGTATTGGAGGTTAGCCTTATATACTGTGTGGCCTATAGGTGATGGCCTGTTATCTCAAATTAGCTTAGTTTGTCATATTAGAAGTTTTACTTTTTACAAAAGCACAAAGCTTATGAAATATACAAGGAAAATACAAAATGAAATTAATGAGAGTAAAAACATATTCAGTATGTATAATAACTTTCAATCAAGAAACATAATTCCTGTAATCACAAGACTTTAATTCAGACTTAGTTTGAAGAACATTAACTTGATAAAAGGTTTCTAAATCTTATATTATGAAGACTTGTATTCTTAGAAGGTATGAATACTTCTAGCATGCAAAGAACCAGTAAGAGCACCACAATTATGCTTTTCTTATATTAACTAAATTTAATTTTAATGGAAAATTCAGAAGCTGTATTTATAGCATAATACTCTAAAATAACATTTGTTGTTTAGCCAGAATTGTACAAACTCTGATTTCTTAAAGACTACTTTCTCTTAATAATAAAACTACACAGACGTGAGAAATTATTTTGTTGGTTAAGAGCAGATTAATATTTTAATGAATGCTTGTTACTTTGACACATAGAGGATTCAACTTTGGTTTATATCCATACATTAATATTTGGCCTAAGAAAAAAAACTCAAAACACTAACTGATTATGTTATGTATAGCCAACTTAGCTACAAACTTTTGGAGATTTGCCTTCCACAAATCATGTGTAACTTACTTCAACATTCTACAACATTTTCTTTAGTATATAAAAGATTTTTAATTTTTCTTTTTCTTTCCACTTTCTGCATTAAAATATATTTCCATACATAGGACATTTTTCTATTTTGCTCCTACTTGTTTGCTCCTTCCTTAAAATTTACATTTTGAAACAATCATTATAAAATTTTCAAAACATTCCTTTAATAAGATGAAATACTTCATAGTTTTATAGTACTTTAATTGAAATTCAACTGAAATATTTGTACTCTTTGTGTATAAGAGTACACTTGATACAATCTTATCTATTAGCAACCTTGTTTCTAGTGAAAATACAGAAACAATGCTATCTCAACCCTTTTACTGATTACCAGTTTAAAAACACATATTAAATGTTAAATATATTAATTTATGTATTTTAAGAAGTCAAGAGTCTTGATTTTATATTTGATGTGTTAGCATTTTAATTTTGGAAATTTATCAGATATCTTTTCTAAAATACATATTTGGGCTGAGGATATACTTCAGTTTGTAGAGTGCTTGCCTTGCAAGCACAAGGCCCTGGATTTAATCACAGCACTGCAAGAAAAACAAAAACAAAAACACAAACAACAAAAAAAAAACCCAAACATATTTATGAAGATTAATCTCACTTATGTTAAAACTAATTTACTCATTTTTTACTGTGAAAACCTAGATATCAGATAATTATCATTAACAGTAATAGCCATCTCTTCCCTATTGAATTAAAACCTTAGCAGCAATGGCTAGTACATTCTAAGTATTTTATTTAATTAATTAATTTATTTTTATTTTATTTTATTTTTTTTAATCATCTGATGTTTTATTAGCAGCACTTTGCTCAGCCTGTGGTTAAAAAGCAGTTCTTTGCAGCAACCCAGTTTTAGTTGTCCCCAGGGCTCTGACTTGAAAAGAATTTTGACATTATTTTTTCTAAGCCAAAGAGGCACACCTAACATAACAGCATCAGACAAGACACCTGGTCAGTAACACTATAACTCACATATTACCCTTTCTTTTCTGCACAAACTGCTATCCCCACATTCCATTCCCAGGGGTGATCTCTACCATCGAAATGCTCCACTCCTGGCATCAATAGGACCCCATGCCAAGCAGCAAGGAGGAAAAACATGGTTTGATATTCTTGGGGGAAATTCCTCTCCTTGGGGAAGGGCAGGCTTCCATTGCTCTGCTTTACCTCTCATTAATGTGCCAAGCTAGGTCTTTTCACTGCTCTATTTAACTGCATCCAATCCATTATTGATCATATTGTCTACAATGGTACATTGACTGAGGAAAATGATGATTATGCTGTAAAGATAGGGCATTGTATGGGATCTTGTGTCTATACTATTTAGTGATGCTATGGAGTCTGCATCAAATAAATGAATTGGAGATGTATTCTGGATGAAGGATGATAGAAGCAGAATCAGTTCTGAGATGGAGAAAATTTAATATTCCCTCTATGCTGTAAACCAAGACTATTCCAGCACAGATGTTTCATGTTTTGACGTAAAAGATTGAACCATGGAGGCCCCTTTATAATCTCTAAGAGCAGAGTCCATAATTTTGACCCAGGACAATGTGCCCACCTCAATACAATTTTGCATTGTCTGCATTACAAGTTTTTCTAATTTACTTCTTTATTTGGCATATGGTAAAATTACGAGTTTGGGTACATTCTTGCTTTTTTTAAAATTTATTTTGATTCATTGTACACAAATGGAGTACAGCTGTTGTTTCTCTGGTTGTACACAAGTAGAGTCACACCATTTGTGTAATCATACATATACAAAGGGTAATGATCTGACATTTTTCTCTTGCAGCCTTTAAAATTCTGTCTTTATTTTGTATGTTAGGTATTTTCATTATAATGTGCCTGGGTGTGGATCTGTTGTGATTTTGTGCATTTGGTGTCCTGTTAGCCTCTTGGGTTTGATTTTCCATTGCATTTGTCAGAGTTGGGAAATTTTCTGATATGATTTCATTGACCAGATTATTCATTTCTTTTGTATGTATCACTGTGCCTTCTTCAATCCCAATAACTCTTAAATTTGGTCTTTTCATGATGTCCCATAATTCTTGGAGGTTCTGTTCATGATTCCTTACCATCTTTTCTGTCTGGTTGCGTTTGTTTTCAAGATTAAATATTTTGTCTTCATTGTCTGAGGTTCTTTCTTCCATGTGATCTAGCCTGTTGGTTAAGCTTTCTATTAAGTTTTTAATTTGGCTGTGTCCTTCATTTCAAGGATTTCTGTTTTGTTTTTGTTCAGAATCTCTATCTCTTTATTGAAATGATCGTTTGCTTCCTGAAGTTGCTCTTTTAATATTGTCTGCATTTACTCTCTTGACTCATTGTTCACTTCTTAGATCATTTTAATTATATCCATTCTAAACTCTCTTTCTGACAATGCTTCTGCCATGTTGTCATTGGGTTCTTTTGGTATAGTGTCTGGGTTTGTTTGGGGCATTTTCTTCCCATATGTTCTCATTTTGCTAATGTATCTTCCCCTCTAGTAGTGTGAATCCTATGTATTGCAGTTTTTCCTTAAAGACTTACAGGGTTCCTGCCAATTTCCAATACCTCCCTCTTATTTTTCAATGGTGTGATGCCTGAGAGTTGCTTGATCAAGCAGTGATCCAAGAAGGGTGCTGTCTCACTACCTCCAGGTTATGAATAATCAATGCTTCTGGACAGAGGTGACCTGGTTTGATAGATGGTCAGTCGCACAATGGGTGTTAGCTCCCGGGTCAGGGTGTTGGTCTGGGCACTAGAGGGAGGTGGAGCAGCGGGGCGGAGACTTGTGCTCAGTGCTGGAGACATGGGCTTTATGACCCAGGCAGGCCTGAGCTTCCCACTGGGGACTCAAGCGGCAGTAGGTCTATGCTCCTCTGCTGGGAATTTCAGCCACAAACCTGATGGCACAGCAGGCCTCGTGCTCTCTGGTGGAGATGCTGCACCAGATGGTGTGGAAAGCCTGAGCTTGACAGGGGGCTCACCAGCAGACCTGTGCCTGGAGCCGGTGCTCCAAGGGTGGGAGGCATGTGCTCCTCACTGGGGACTCAGGCAGGGGCAGGCCAGTGCTCTCTGCCTGAGACACTGCACCTGATGGTGTGGAAGGCCTGAGCTCTGCGCTGGGGACCCACCAGCAGACCTGTGCCTGGAGCTAGTGCTCCAAGAGGGGTAGGCCTGTGTTCCTCACTGGGGACTCGAGGAGGGCACTCTGCCAGAGATGCTGCACCTGATGGCATGGAAGGCCTGAGTCCCCCTCTGTTTGAATCCTGAGTTGCGGAGCAACAAGGAATGCAACCTCCCTGTAGTCTGCCATCTTGGATCCCTCTAGATATTTTAAAGAAACCAAAATTATATTGTCTGTCCACCTAGAAACACTTGTGAATTTCTAATTTTAAGGGCATCTTTACTTTCATCTGTTTACCTAATTATAAGTGAAATTTATTTGAGGCACATTTATTAAAAGGGATTTGAATCCATTTTTTCTGCTAAGTACCCATAACTCTCCAAGAACTTTGGGTTTTTATCCCATAGACATCACCAGAAGGAGCCAGAGAAAGTTGATGCCCAAATACTGTAATAGAATTTTGGAGCCCAAAGTCCTTAAGGGGACAATGTAAGGGAAATAGATGAGGACATTGGGAACGCAAGGTTAAAAGAATAATTCTATAAAATGGTCCACTTTACTGACTCTCCATATGCTTTCTTTGCCAAAAAGCTCTCTATCTATAGCATCACCTGGCCTGAAATCAGGATATGTCACATTCTTCAAGAAACAAACTGAGGCAGGTGCAGAATGTCTGGCAGTCAGTATAGATAATGAATAATGGGGTTTCAGATGATGAGGGCTGGTTATCAAAGAAAAGGCAATGGTTTGCTAGCAGCTACCTGCCAGGATTTTACTTCCCAGCACAAAGATTTTCTAAGAGTTAGCCCCTGTGCTGCTCTTTCCTGCCCTTCCTCACATATATGGGAGAAGAAAGAAAAGCAGCGTGTTCTGGGGTCTCTAAAAGAACAAGATGGACCCACTCTCACAGACACCCAGCTAGTTAAAGCAGATGCAATGATAATCAAAATAAATTAGTCTTTATTTTCCATTTTTAAAATTGTATTGTTTGATGCATATCTAAGAAAGAATAAGCAAGATGAATGTAGTAGATTAGTTTGGGGAGGGAATTATATTGGGTAGTAAAGGACTATTTTAAGTAAAGTGAATTTAAGAAATAATATGAAGGATTAGCTGTGAAAGGCAACTCAGGGAAAGGAAACATGATATAAAAAGACCCTGAGATTTAGCTGTTTTTGTGCCTGGTAGAACAGGATTCCCCATAAGAATAGCATGGCATAGCAAGGGAGCGTTGTGAGTCAGACAGAATTGGTTAACCAGAATTTCATCATGCATAAGGTGCCTTAAAACACAAGATCCTGATGTAGACTATGTGGTTGAAGGGTTTGAAACTGAACAGAAATACATATGATTTAAGATTTAAACTATCACTTGAGTTGGGGACTGTGGAGAGGATTATGGGAAAACAAGGCTAATGTGGATATTCACTTCAAAATTGGCAATGGATAGACAAAATACTTCTGAAGAGAACCTAAAGGGACTTGATGCCTGTGGGCATGCAGGTGAAAAGTTTGAAGGAATGAATGGAAATTATGGGCATGTTGCAGTACGGATATTAGATGTTGAGAAAGTACAGTCATTTGGTGTGAAAATTTTTAAAAACTGGAATGCCTTTTGATTGATAAGTTTAAGCCATTAGCATTCAGGGTTATTATTGAGGTATGGCTTGTATTTCTGGTCATTTTGACTTATTTTTAACTTTTAACTTGACTTGGTTTCTCCTTTAATTGGTTATTCCTTTAGGGTAATTCCTCCCTTTGCTGACTTCCATTGTTGTTTTTCATTTCTTACTCTTGGAATATTTTGCTAAGAATTTTCTGTAGTGCAGTCTTTCTATTTTTGAATACTTTTAGCCTGCGTTTTTCATGGAAGGATTTTATCTCATCTTCAAATCTGAAGATACGTTTTGCTGGGTATAAGATTCTTAGTTGGCATCCACTTTCTTCTCAGCAGCACATGGATCATATGTTATGCCACAGATCGGCATGGATCATATGTTATGCCACAAAACTACTCTTTGCAAATACAAAAGATAGAGATACTACATTGCATTCTATCAGTTCATAATGGAATGAAATTAGAAATCAATAATAAAATAAAAAACAGAAACTACTCCAACACCTGGAGATTAATTAATACTCTACTGATTGATGCATGGGTAACAGAAGATGTCAGGGGGAGAAGAAAAATTTCTAAGAGGTACATGAGAACAACGATACAACATATCAGAATCTCTGGGATACTATGCAAGCAGTACTAAGAGGAAAATTCATTGCATGGAGTTCATTCAATAAAAGAATGAAAAGTCAACAAATTCATGACTTAACATTATAGCTCAAAGCGTTAGAAAAAGAACAGATCAACAACAAAAGTAGTAGAAGACAGGAAATAATTAAAATTAGAGCTGAAATCAGTGAAATTAAAACAAAGGAAACAATTCAGAAAATTGACAAAACAAAAATTGGTTCTTTGAAAAAATAAACAAAATTGATAAACCCTTAGCCACACTAACAAAGAGAAGGAGAGAGAAAACTCAAATTACTAAAATTCATGATGAAAAAGGAACTATCACAATAGATGCTATTGAAATTTTAAGCATAATTAGAAACTATTTTGAAAATCTATACGCCAACAAAGTAGAAAATCTCAAAGACATCGACAGGTTTCTAGAGACACATGATCCACCCAAACTGAATCGTGAGGACATACAAATTTAAATACATCAATTTCAAGGAACAAAATAGAAGTCATCAAAATCTACCTACCAAGAAAAGTCCAGGACCAGATGAATTTTCAGCTGAGTTCTACAAGACCTTCAAAGAAGAACTCATTCCAAGACTCCTCAAAGTACTCCAAAAAATAGAAGAGGAGGTAGCTCTTCCAAACTCATTCTATGAAGCTAATATCACCCTGATACCAAAACCAGACAAAGATGCGGAGGTGCCTGGCGAGCCGCCCAGTGTTTGACGAAAGTCCACTGGTGGATGTTTGCAAGGTCTCATCATAATTAGGATTGCCGATTGCTTGCCTTCAGCACTTGCTGCCTTTTCTGTTTCCTACATCTCATAATATATTTAATTCAATTTCAAGGTATTGCTAAGGGGAGTGAGTGAGGAACAAATAATACTTTTTTAATGACATATAATAGTCTTGCAACCGTGTAATGAGTCTTTCCCAAATGAATGCTATATACATTTAAAACAACTATCCTTAAACGTGTTGGGGCTTTCCTTGCCATTGTGGTAGTGAGGAAACTTTTCAGTGAAGTTCATTCAAATTCCTTAAAACTAATTATTAGATATCTCGCACTGTTACAATAAAATCGGTAATGCCTTTCTAAAGGCAGGTTTTAGTATCCATCTAAAGGAGAGTTTAATAAAAAGATAGATTTAGATTTGTCTCCTACAGGGTGGATTAATCTTGAAGATGGTGGGAAAAAGAATTTGTTAGCAAAATCTTCCATTTGTGACTAGGCTTAGATACACATTGGTGTTTGATGTTCTGTGCTCGTAAAAGGAGTAGGACAAAGTAATATAATACCTTCAAAAGCCTTGGCCACGGTAACCACAGAGACCATTACCCACGTGTATGCTTCAATCAACAATATTTTACCTTTTTGTAAAGGTTAAGTTCACATGTTAAAAAACAAGTTCAAATAGATAAAAGAAATGTCTGTTGTTTTAACTACGTATAATGAAAATTATATGGGTTCAGAGTAAATTTTGTTAGGTTACAGAATAATAAACATTTTTAAAATTAAATAATTACACAAGGTTAATAATTGAGGTCATTGCTTTCTCGTGTTCCTCGTAAAAAATGTACCCTGGAAAGTCCCTTGTTCTGTAAACTTAAAAATTGTCATTGTAGCAAAAAATTACTGTATAAAAATAGAATGCTAAATCAAGTAAAGCGTGAGCAATTGCATTAGACCTTGAGTCTGTGTCAATTACTCTCCGTCCATCGCCAACGCCATCCCACTCACCCGAGAACGCCACGACCCTTGTGCTATGGCTGGACCCCGGCACAAAGATACATCAAGGAAAGAAAATTTCAGACCAATATCCCTAATGAACATAGATGCAAAAATTCTTAACAAAATTTTAGCAAATCTCATACAAAAAGATATTAAAAAGATAGGCACCATGATCAAGTGGGTTTCATCCCAGGGATGCAAGGTTGGTTCAACATCCGGAAATCAATAATGAAATTCACCACATTAACAGGCTTAAAGTTAAGAATCACATGATTATTTCAATAGATGCAGAAAAAACATTTGATAAAATACAGCACCACTTCATGCTCAAAATATTTGAAAAAATAGGGATAGTAGGAACATATCTCAGCATAGTAAAGGCTATCTATGCTAAGCTCACAGTCAAAATCATTCTAAATGGAGAAAAACTGAAAGCATTCCCTCTAACAACTGGGAAAAGGCAGGTATGCACTCTTTCAACACTTCTATTCAACATCATCCTTGAAATTCTAGCCAGAGCAATTAAACAGACTAAATAAATTAAATAGATAGGAATAAGAAAAGAAGAACTCAAACTATCACTATTTGTACATGATATGATTCTATACTAAGAGGAGATGAAAAATTTCACCAGAAAACTTCTGGAACTCATAAATGAATTCAATACAGTAGCAGGATATAAAATCAACCCTCACAAATTTAATGCATTCTGATACATAAATGATTAATCCTCTGAAATAGAAATTAGGAAAACTCCTCCATTCACAATAGCCTCAAAAAAGATTAAATACCTGGGAATCAATCAAACAAAATAGGTGATAAACCTCTACAATGAGAACTACAGAACACTAAAGAAAGAAATTTAAGAAAACCTTAGAAGATGAAAAGATCTCCCATGTTCTTGGATAGGAAGAATTAATATAATCAAAATGGACATACTACCAAAAGCACTATATAAATTCAATTGAGTCAAATAAAAATCCCAATGGCATTCCTCATAGAAATAGAGAAAGCAATTATGAAATTCATTTGGAAGAATAATAGACCCAGAATAGCTAAAGCAATCCTTAGCAGGAATAGTGAAGCAGGTGGTATTACAATATCACACCTTCAAGTATACTACAAAGCAATAGTAACAACAAACAGCATAGTATTGGTATCAAAATAGGCAGGTAGATAAATGGTGCAGAATAGAAGGCAGAGAGACAAACATACATAAATACGGGTACCTCATGCTTGACAATGGTGCCAAAAATATACAATGGAGAAAAGATAACCTCTTTAACAAATGGTGTTGGGAAAACTAGAAATCTATATGCAGCAAAATTAAACTAAATGCATAACTCTCACCCTGCACAAAACTCAACTCAACTCACAATGGATCAAGGATCTAGGAATTAGATCAGGGACCCTGCAACTAATAGAAAAAATGTAGGTCCAAATCTTCATCATATCTGCTTAGGACCAGACTTCCATAACATGATTTCCAAACCACATGAAATAAAAGCAGAAATCAACAACTGGGATAGATCCAAACTTAAAAACTTTTTCTCAGCAACGTAAACAATCAACAATGTGAAGAGAGAGCCTACAGAGTGGGAGAAAATCTTTGCCACACACGCTTCAGATAGAGCACTAATATCCAAAATCGATAAAGAGCTCAAAAAATTTTACATCAAGATTACAAATAACCCAGTCATTAAATGGTCTAAGGTAATGAGCAGACACTTCACAGAAGAGGATCTACAAACAATCAACAGATATATAAAAAGTATTCAAAACTTCTATTAATAAGAGAAATGCAAATCAAAACTCCACTAAGATTTCATCTCAGCCCAATTAGAATGATTATTATCAAGATTCCAAGCAACAATAGGTGTTGGTGAGAATGTGGGGAAAAAGGTACACTCATACATTGCAGATGGGATTGCAAGTTGGTGCAGCCATTCTGGAAAGCAGTGTGGAGATTCCTTGAAAACTTGGAATGGATCCACTATTTGACCCAGCTATCCCACTTCTTGGCCTACATCCAATGGACTTAAAATCAGATTACTACAGTGATTCAGCCACATCAATGTTCATAGCTGCTCAATGCACAATAGCTAAATTGTGGAACCAACCTAGATGTCCTTCAATAGATGAATGGATAAAGAAACTGTGGTAAATATACACAATGGAATATTATTCAGTCATAAAGAATAATACAATTATGACATTTGCAGGTAAATGGATGGAACTAGAGAATATCATGCTAGGTGAAATAAGCCAATCCCAAAAAACCAAAGGCTGAATGATTTCTCTGATAAGTGGTTGAATACATAATGGGGGTCAGGGGAGGTAAGGGAAGAATGGAAGAAGGATGAATTTTGCAGACTGAAATGAGGGTGGGGAGGGGCGGGCAGGAAAGGAAAGATAATAGAACGAAACAAACATCATTACCTTATGTACATGAACGAATATGCAAATGGTATGATTCTACTTCATGTACAACCAGAAAAACGATAATTGTATTCCATTTCTGTACAATGAATCAAAATTTAAAAAATTAATATAAAAAAAAACTGGAAATGTCAATGATGTGTATACTGTATAGCTGAAAATCTAGAAATCATTTTCTTGTTTCTTTATTGAATAAGCTAAACTCTCCAACAATTTAAATATAATCTTATTTTTACTGCTTATACTCATAATTCCCAGGCTATCAAAATAATAAAAGTATTAAAGAAGATGTAGATAAACTGGCAAACTTTTCATTGCTGGTGGAAGCATAAAATGATGGAGTAACTAAGCAAACTTTATGGAAATTCTTCAAATGTTTAAAAATAGAATTACCATATGTTCCAACAGTCCTATGCTGATTACTTATCTGAAAAACTGAAATAAGAATATCATAGGTGTTATTTGCACTCCCATACTTATTGATGTATTATTCACAATAGTCAAGGCATGGCTTTAAGCAAAATATCCACTGATGAATGAATGGATAAGGAAAATATGGTATATAATTAAAATAAAGTACTATTCAGCTTTAAAAAAGGAGGATGTCTTGCTGTATGAAACATATGGATGAGTTTTAGGGTGTTTTGTTTGATGAAAAAAGAAAAGTAGAGATAAACAAATACCACAGAATTTCACTTATGTGAGATATCTGAAGTGGTAAGACCCTGGACTCACATAGTCTTTTGCCCAAAAAGTCCTTTATGCTCTTTCCTGATCCCTAGGCTACATAGCAAAATCAGTCAATTTCTTATTATTAAGTTTTGGATGAGAATGGAAATTTGAACATAATTATGCTACTTCTCATGTCCATGAAGTTATAATAAAGACATAAATTGAACTGAACATTAACAACATCTATTAGTGTGTGAAATATATATATGAATAGCCCTGAGAAATTCCAGAGAAATAAATTTTCACAGCTGACTTACACTTTCATGGAACCTTTTAATATTGTAAGATATATCTCAGTGTACCACCATTATAGACCATGGAGAAAATCATTATTATAAGCAGAGAAAATATTCCAGAACCAGGGTATGTATGCTTTGCATTATATTCACAGAGCAGCGGGAAGTGGTCTTGGATATTGTCCAATTAGGCAAAGTTACTGAAAGATTATAGTGAAACAAAATCCATTCCGATTGGCAGAATATGAAGCACCACATCTGCATTTTGTTTGGGGTCGGGCAAGGAGGCAACAATGGCTTGTATTACAAATCTACAGTCAGGACAGTGACTAATGGGTTGACTAGTTGAGCAAAGGCTTGATTTAGAGTGGAAGATAAGAAAATCTAAGATAGAATTGTGTCAATACTCATTGGATTTGGCATAGGTAACTAGAATGTTCACATTCCATGGCACTTCCCACTTGAAGGTGTGAAATCCAGAGAACATTATCAATAATGACGTGGACTGATGAGCTCTACATGGCTATCAATTTCTTTCTCCTGACTCTCTAGAATTTGGTATAAAACTCATGTACAAAAGAGTAGTGGTGACTGGAATGGGGGTTATACATTAATGTCCAGCATGAATTTTCTCAGTAAAGTCAGTCTAGCTTCTAAAACTGCCAAGTGCTTTATCATCTATTAATAGCAATTATCTACCCAATTGCTTCCCGAGAAGGCTCTACTCTCTAGAGTTCTAGTTAGCTACAGGTAACAGATTACCCTGGTCACCTATCCTAGAGGATGCATCAGAAGTACTTATACTCGCTTTAGTTTTCCTGCCATGAAATTCAGTAGACATAAAGAAGTCTTGTGAAAATCATGGTATCAATCTTAATGTTGAACATGACCAGGTAACATAGTAATAGAAAAGGAAATACAACAAGCTCAAATGTCCACAAAATTTGCAGGCTTTTATCAAGTTCTCATTACTTAATGACAGCTGTTTAAAATTTTATTTAGGAGACCATACCTTAGGTATTTGAAGGGATATGTTGAAGGATATATTGTATGTTTTAAATCATAAACTGCTATATAATGTCTTTTTATTTTAGTTAGAATACATGAGTCCAGAAATCAAAAAGTGAGAAAGGAGCATGGGGCTTCTAAGAACTAGGCTTTATTCTTTCTCTTAGAAAATTTTGTCTTTCATTATTATAATCTGGAGTCAGAAAGTTTGGGGATTGCAGATTTCAGGAAAGAAATGATTCAATTCAAGATTATGGCCACAATTGCTTAGATTGGAAGATATGAGTGTTGTGTTATTATTCTGAGTTTCCCTTTTTCCAATTCAGTTATAAAAGGCATCGCTATCTCGTTCATGTGGTGACTGATCCAACTAAGCTGCAGAAACATGTTGGGTGCCAGAAAAATTAAGTAAGCATGCAGCACGTTACTTGGGCAACTCAATTCTCTTATATTCAATAGTAAAGTACAATGGATAGTTGTGAGAAATGTCAAAAATCATGTTATCATGTTAATTTGGATTGATGAATTTTGTTTCATCCTGCCACATAACCTTATGCACTGGATAAACTGCCAGAGTATACCCTTCCATATATATGGAATATCTTTGAACACAATAAGGTAAATTATCAAATTCAGCCTCTTCTACACCTCCAAGGGCTATGAAAGAACTATGCTGAAGTACTTATATTGATGTGCGAGATCTCTGTTTAATGGTATGGAGAGTTTCTCCATCTGAATGGTTTTATGAATTGCATTAAATCCACTCCCAGACTTTTTTTTAAAACCTAGATACATTTTGTATTTACACTGATATCCTGTAGTTACCCAGGAATTTCGGCCAGCTAAAACTTCTTTCTGATGATATTCAGGCAGAGAAAGAGACAAGAAGGATATCAAAAAGCAGGGGGAGAAAATCAGTGAGCTGGATCTGTTGAGTAGCAGTGAGTTTTGTATACCTTGGTGGCCAGTCTCAGGGAACAAAAGGGGCCCTAAGCCTCAGCAGGGTTCAACCCCTGGAATATATAATCCACTACTCCCTGGAGAAATTCCAACTGCAGAAAACACCCTGATCATGAAGACAACATAAAAAACTCTTAATCTAATAAAGTGGTAAAACTCAAAACACATCAATATGAATCACCTTTTAAAAAGGTTGTTAAAATTTATCAAATGCATTTTCAACCTTCACAAACAAAATTATTTGCATTTTATGTAATGTATATATTCATGAAGATATACAAGTTATATAGTAATTTTTCATAATGAAGTCATTTTTGACATATCACATAAAAATGAATAAGAATTTTAAAAATTCACTAAGTCAATGAGTGTCATTCCTATGAATTTATCTATCAGATACTGAAATGAAAACAAACCAGGCATGCCCTTAAGTTTATAAAATTTAAGAAAGTACAATTTTAATATATTTGTTAAATTAATACAAAGTTAATTCAAATAGTGTTCTTTGCCTTAAATTGCTGATTTTCCTTGTTAAATATTAATTACTCCATATTGTTGTTCAAGTTTATAGGCTCATACATCTTTAGCATAACAATTAATAGACTAATTTGAATTTATAGATTAGAGAGACAGGACATAATGCTCTCAAATCTAAGCAAGTATTTTCTAACAGAAAATTCAATGATTATAAATAGTAATAGTAAGTTATGAATATTAATGTTTTAAAACATAATTAATAGATAATTATCCATTGTACTGTCACTTAAAAATTTCATAATATTAGTGATATTGTCTGTTTCATTCATCTTCTGTGGAAATGATCTTTTCACCTATAACACATTGTGGACTCTGAAAAAAAAAAAAAAAATTGATGCTTTCCTTTTCTGGAGACACTACCTGAATCCTTCCAGTAGACACACAAGAATATTTGCTGAAGAAAAGCAAGGAAAATACAAAGATTATCTAAATGTGTTCAATAAGGATTTTGTAGACCAACTGTGATGTACCATCAGTTTTAAATTCATGCTGTAATTACTATAACAATGGAGAAGCAGAAAAGTTGTTTGTTTTAATTTAAAAATAAAATTGTTAACTAATTTTCTGTGGTGGTTCTCAGATTTGTATAGTCTATAGGGAATTGTAAATTTGAATTCTGATTTCTCTACATCCATCAAATTCCATTAGCACTTTGTGCCTATCTGAGGATTCAGTATTGTTAGTCAGCATATAATTCGATGTTAAAAATTTTGAATTACCTTATGAAAAAGAACATATTTAGACTTAGTAGTGCCCCCGTGTCAGGAAAGTGAGAAAAACATGGTAAAGGTACCTGGGAAAGAAAGAATGGGACACACTCACTACTTAATGGTCATGTTGAACTCTAGGCATTTCTCTGGAGCAAGTCAAAGAAATGGAATTTTTGTTTTGTTTGTTCTTCTTTTGGGGGCCATGGGAATTGAGCCCAGTGAATGCTAGGTAAGCACTCTATCAACTGAGCTACTCCCCAAACCCAGAATGGGATATCTGAAAACAACATTCAGATGGGTTCTCAGTAAGCTCTTTGTGGCTGGAGTGAATAGGATTTCCCCATTCAGGACTTTGCCAAACTTAGAAAGGTCTGTTCCCTCTTTTTCTTCATCTATTCCCTCTTTTTCTTCTTTCCTGACTTACCAATTTTTTGACAAGTAGACATACAACATTTTGTGACTATGACTATAACAGTTGTCACACAGGCCAGCAAGAACCCAACCACATCTAAAGAGTGGTACTGGAACCAGGTGAGGTCATGGGAGGCTGGCCGTAGGTGCTTGGCTCCTTTGTGGCGCATGACAAACTCGATCCAGAAGACAGCTCTGTCCAGGGGCTTCACAGGCTGGTCATGATGAATTCTTGATAACCTCATGGCATTCTCTTTATAACTAAAGCACAAATACATAAAAATTCATTTTTATTTTTGCTTTTTACTGAAGGTAAGTTCGATGTTATACAAGCCAAATGTTACAATACATACATATATTGAGAAAAAGTTTATTTTGCATGAACTTAGCCAGTTGCCCAGGATTTTAAGTTATAAAAGGGTAGATGTGGTAGATTCTTAACACAATGTGGTCATTAGACATAGAAATGTAGACATAGAAAGAAATGGAATATTTAGTTGTGAATGTATAGTCTAATTTTTCAATAAAAAAACTTGATTTTATGTGAGCTATAGTGTCCAGGACTGTTTTAAAACCAACATTTGAATAACTCAATATTGTTGGATAATATCATTTAAAACATCAATATGCATGGCCACTAACATCTAACAAGTTCACATGACAAATATAGGGAACTGGTCATAAACATCACTGACTCACTTTACAGTGTTGAGATCTTTGCAGTTTGGTATTTATTCCTTTGCATGCATTTGCATATTTGTGATGAAAATGACAGTGTCTTTATTGGCAATGCCAGGACCAATTGAAAATACTAGGGTAGTTTAAGAAGTGGCATATCCAAGTGCATTGAGTTCATGGAGCAAATAAAAATGTCTCCCTAGAACTAGATCTTCTCATCACCATGGCAGTGTAATAGCAAGATTCATTGTTAACAGCTCTAATCATTTCTAAAAAAAAAAAAAAAAATGAACAGAAGGCTGCATATTTAACAGGTAAGATATGCCTTCATTTGAAGTTTCCTAGTAGCCTAGGCAGAATTAGCTTCACATTGGTTTGTGTCATAAGCAAAATTTCCAGACTGTCTTTCATGGAGGTGAGAGAAGGTACATGGTTTGTGAAGGTATCTCCTGGTGCTTTCAGGACATTGTTAGGATTGGAAAAAGGGAATGTAGTCATCTTTCACAAGTGACTATCATACACTAGATCCAGTGGCATGTTATTATCAACATGCACTCTTTGTGTGTAATAAAGTATCATACGGCCATTCACCTGCATTGCACTATAGGTAAGATCAACATAGTCACTTTGCATGGTAATTCTATTGCATTTTAGGCAAAGTATACTTGCTCTAAAATCCTCTCTCTGCTAATCAGACTTTTGTTAAGATCTTCCCTTTTTACAGATGCAGTTTATATTTGAAATAAACATCAATTTTAAGGATAAATGTATACATATGAATCCAGATAAATTATTTATTAATAAGATAGAACAATCAAGGATTATGTTCATAAATATATTATTTTATATTTTATGCACTGTTTTATAACTATGATAAAATATTTTGAATAATTAAATTTAGTATGATTTATGTATTACATATTTATAAATTAATCTTTTGTGCTTCTTAATTTCTTTTTGGAATAAGGTAATGGAATACCATAGACCCATAATTTTCTCTACACTATAGCACATTTGTTTTTTCAGATACTCTCAGGTGTAGTATTAGGCTTAATGTTACTGTTTATATATTTTTATTACACAATTTGTATTATATACATGGAAATTTCTATGAGTATTTATGATTCTGTTTTCTTTCACAATTTTAAAATCAGTAATAAAATTCAATGGAAATTCTATACATTAGAGATAAAAAGAATTACAAAATCTATCTATTTTGTGTTTAATAAAATGAATTAAATTGTCAGTAAGTAACATTCTAATAAGAATAACTGATGAGATATCAAGGTCAACATTTTCAGGAAAAAAATTCTACTATGAGTTATTGAAGTTCCTAACCCCCAGCTATCTTGTAAATTATAATGCATACAATATCCAGAAAATTATTAATCATTCAGATATAGGCATTCCCTAAGAGCAGTGTTTAAAAACACTGTTGAACACTGAGTATTAGTAGTTATTTTTAATGTTAATATTGGTAACATTATTGCTTCATTTTGTACTTAATAAATGGTTTATAATATTTAATTTTATTCATGAAATTAAAAAGATTATCCAGAAAAACCATGCAAGTACTTCTATTATACAATGCTTATTTTGAGAAACACTGGTAGATTAGTTGAAGCCAGGGTTATTTTTGGTGTTGTTATTTTTGTTTGTTTGTTTGTTTGTTTTTTATGTTGTTGCTGTATTTTCACCTCAGAAAATCAATTTAGCAGTTGAGAATGAAATAAGTGTTTTTACATTAGTCAAGATATATAATTTGAAAATAAACCAATTACAAAGCTATGAGGTAGTGGAACATTCTTCAGAATACCAATAACATCATCAATGGCAGATAAGTCTTTAAAAGTAGCAGTACTCACAAAGGTTCATAAATGACTGTTCTCAAGGCACTGAGCAAATCTGCACTTGTCATTGTGTTTAAGTTCACCTCCACAGCTGCTCCTTTGGCCTTCATGTGAGCGATGTTATCAGGTTGATCACCAAACAGGGGGATTCCCACCATTGGGACCCCATGATAAATAGCTTCATAGATTCCATTAGTTCCACCATGAGTGATAAAAGCTTTGGTTTTAGGATGACCTAGTTTGAGAATGGAATGAGAAGTGGGCATGGAATTCAAGCTAATATATTAGCAACATTTCAGAGATGGAAGAGACAAAATCTTATAGTATATAATTCACTGAAGAAGGCAATAATATGGAAAAGCTAACCATGTAATGCAATGCTACCCCAGAAAACTGTGCTCCCAGAAAGAGAATAAACTCCTTCTTCATTGTCTGGGAAGGCATTACTGAGGTGGTGTTGTCTGAGCTGGGATTGAAACCTGAAGTATGATGAGAGTCTTAACTAAAAACTAGGGGAGACATGAGTCTATGAAATTAATGGCCAATTGTTTAATACGCCTCTTTTCAATCTGGAAATCAAACATGGAAATGTTTGATTATTAAATATTTGTTAAATACATTTTCTGTTACTTAACAGCAATGTTAAGTGACAACAAACTGCCTCAACTAATTACTTATTTTTCTGTTACCCATTTGTACAGCTTTTTTCTCCCACAGTCTTACCAAGTAGGTCATTCTGAGGGAGCCAATCAAAAATCCGAGTATTGGCTCCTAATGTGACTGGCTTCTTTCCTTTGTATCTCCATAAGACCTGTGGAAGACAATGCCATACTGTTGCAAGTACACACAGTGAGGGAGTATTAAGTCTACAGACATATTTGGGAATCACATACCTCCAGATTGCAGGTGACAGCTGAGAGTGAGAATATGGGAAGAGTTTGCAACTTGTAAACACTGAGGTATATATTGGCACTGCTCATGTCTATTTGTAAAGGCTTGTTCTCAAAGTCTATTAAGTGTAGTATACATATTGTGAGGATCATCACTTAAAAAATTCTGAAGTGATTCTTTGAGTAAAATGTAGAACATAAAAAGGACTAATCTATAAAATCAGAACATGGAGGTTAAACACATTAAGAGAAACACAAATTCTGTGTAAACCTATTCATTTCATTCTACCTGTCATATTTTAAATGTAATTTTTTCAAAAATATAATTAGATTTAGGTTTTTCATCCTTTTCTTTCTTGATGATGGTATTTTCTTCCTCACCTTCCTTCCTCCCTCCCTCCTTTCTTCCTTCTCTCATTTCTTCATTCTTTTGCTTTTCCCCTCCCTTGCTCCCCAGCATTCCCTTTTATTTTTAAATTTTTTTGAAGGGGGATTAGATAAGGATATTCTTATATGCCACTTTTCAATAAAGCGTTTGATAATTAGGATATTAACCAATTTAAACATATTTTTCTTCTGGGGAAAAAGGCAAATTTTAAGAAACAAGTATAGAAAAAAAATCCCAAAGTTCTATCATACTTAATTAGTATACATACTTTTGTAATGTCCTATGTAGTTTAACCAATATATAACTATAAAGAGTACCAGGAGAGTTCATTAGGATTACAGAGAGAATATAAAATAGACTTCTAATTGTAAATATCAAGGTTACTTGAACAAAAAATTAGAAATACCTATTGCTTGACAATAATGTTATACTTTTGTTTATAGCTGTAGCATATTCACTTTGGAAAGAATAAGTGAATTACTAAACAAACTACACTTTGGTCGAGTTTTAAAAAAACTCGTAAATTTAGAATATGGTTTTTCTCTACTCTGTGTGTAATCTTTCTCTTTTCCTGGACCATTGAGCTAACATACTGCAGAATGGGGAGGAGTCCATGCAAGCCAAAATGTTACAAATGGCCAAATATTTACACCTCTAATTCTATTAAAAAGAAATGATTAGAAAGTGAGTTCCCTTGGAAATGCCAAGGTGCCAGTAGGCAAGTGATCAAACATACCAAGCACAAGATTTTAATGTTATATGAATTTTTACCTAAAGCTGGTGTCAGTTATGCTTAGTGTTTATGAGTTGCAACATCCATCTGGAAAGAGTACCATTAGGCATACTCTCTGTCCCATTGGTAATAAGCTGTGGACCAAGGTTGCAGGTTATACCAACCTTCTGTGGAAGCTGGGCAAGGGCAGAGGCAATGCAATTGGCCTTTTCTTCAGTGAGATTTTTGACCATTGACCCCAGAGAAAATACAACAACACCATCTTCACCTGAGCTCTGGACGAAGTCTTCCATTTCCTGCAGACATACATACTTTCCATTAAAAAGTGTAGCATTATAAGGAAAATAAAATGTTTGCCTGTACTTCTAAATAGAAAAAGTAAAAAGTAACTTAAGAGTAATTATTAGAGTGGTTCTGTCTGACACATAACTTATCTAATCTATTTAAAAGGAAGTATATGCTGGAAATTTATGGTTAAAGTATATCATGAGTAATTACAAGTACAAATATGAATCAAATCACTACAGAAACAAATAGGCAATGATGGCAGCTCTTCTCATGGTAGGTAGAAAGTTTTTTCTCAAGCTATCATTTTCCCAAAAAACAGAGGTGTCTACGAATTTGTAAAAATATTTCATGGCAGGAAACCAAGAAAGGAACCAGATCTAGGCTTTTAATATCATCAATATGCCTGTTACATCCAAAAATGTACCTTCCTGTGAGATAAATTTCAAGATAATGTTTCACAAGAATCCACTTTCCTGATTAATGGGGCTATGAAGAAATTTGTTGAAAATGTGATATATAGTAAAATATTTTGGAAGAAGGTATCACAATTTATCTCCTGCTGTATTAATAACAAATTCGTAAGGTTGTGCATTTGATTTGAGCCTTTGAGCAGAAGTAAAGCACAAATTCCTATACAAATAAAATTCCCTGAGACATTACTTACAGTTTTGCAAATTGGGCTCTTCAAAATTCAGGACTGGGACATTTTACATAATAATCTATGTGAATGGCACCCTCTAAAGATATGTTCTGTGCAAATATTTGTGGTCATACTGCTATCAGTCTATTTCTCAGTTTATGGCTTATAAAATTATCAAGGGAGGGAAAATGTGATGAGTGGGAGTGCGCTCTCATGTCCAGCTTGTTGTCAGGAGATGTTTCTGAGGTCCTAATAATTGTTTTCTCCTAAACAACTGTTTATGAAGCAAATCAAAACACGTACAAATACACACAAGTCAAGCTGATTTTTTTTCTTAACGGTGTCCATTGGTTCTTTACTCTATTTATCTAGTGACTAGCATAATTCATTCATCAGATATAAAAGCTATCATTGATATTCATACTCCTCAAAATCTATATCAATAGGTGAGTTTGGAATTGAATCACTATCACTTCTTCCTGTAATGCATATCTAAGTTGTTTTTATGTAATTATACATATGAAAGTGGAGAAAAGAGGATAAACAGTATGGTACGGTTATTATATAGTGAAGATGGATGTGTTATATCTCTCTGTGTATTTATTAATTATTGTTTCATGAATTCCTGTACTGACAGTACTCAGCAAAGCTTCTCTGCATCCACAAACTTGACTGGTAAGTAAAGTATATTCAGAATCTTGAAATGAAATCTTAACTTACATATGCTTTATTTATGTTAAATAAAGATTAAGAACTCTTCTGGGCACTCCATTTGACCTGCAGCCTACTAAGGAGATTATAGTCATTTTACTACAAACCAGGTAAAAAAATGTTTTGTCTCCTCAATTACCCTTATAATAATTAACAATAATGTTCTTAACAAGGTTATCTAATAGTTTCGGTTGTTTTTAAAACATTTCTGTCCAAAATTTCTGGGATTCCATATATATTTATTGAAAAATTTGAACATGGCATACAATTTCATTATTCACTCAAAAATCAAAAACAGATATCATTCTTACAGAAAGCAATACAATATTTGAATCTCTCTCTCCCTCTCTCTTTCTCTCTCTTTTTTTCTCTCTCTCAATAATGATTCACTTTATTTTGACCACATGTGTAAAGCTGCCAGTAAATGTGCACCTCACCATGCAAATGGAAGGACATATGACTATGTTTTCCTCTTTCTGCCCCACAGAACAACTCTAAAGGTCATGAGCAGGATTGGTGGGGTTGTTCAACTCCTGGGAAGTGGATCTCATATCTGGTATGATTTCACATACACTGACAGGGACATATTTTGTATTGAAATTACTGCAATTCAATTTGACATGAAATTTTCTACTATATTTATTCTTCTCAGGCATAGTTTTGGAGAAAGCTTATCTTTTCTCAAAGTTGCTTCACAATATCTTTCTTTAAGAGAATTCCATAAGGCCCCAGTCTGCCTCCCACATCTTCAAGGGACAAGACTGAGGCCCCATAGCATAGCTCGGAGGAAACATTTGGAGCAGCCACTGCTCAGGTACTGAGGTTCTGCTGTCTCTTGCCTGCTTGCTGTGGTGTCTGAATGACCAAGTGCTACCACAGCCTAAGGACTAGGCAGCAGGACCAAGAAGGAGGGCAGGATGGAGGTAACTATTCAGCTGGTTGTTCCAAGTAACTCATGGAGTGAAGGCTCAGGCCCATGACTGTCTAGCATTGTGTCAGCAGTTAGCCCAGAAGTGGGGGCCTTAGGCTGAGGCTAGCTTTGAATTTGTAATCATTCTGCCTCAGCCCCCTGAGCAGCTGAGATCACAGGCATTGCCCTGCAAGTTTTTGAATTTTATTATTATTTCTGTGTGCCGATGACTGTTGATCTATTTTTAATGCTTTCTACAAATAAGGAGACCTTGTACTACTCAAACAATTTTCAGAAATCCCATGAAAATCCTTTATGGTCAAAAACTAAATTCATCATCAACTCAGTGAAGTTTTTTTCACAGCATGTTACCTCTGACAGTAAATGTTACCACTAGGCAGTAACCCCCAGGATTAAAATCTAGGAATGCTACCTTATTCCATGTATTCCTATAATACATATTTCCTCTTATTGATCAAATCCTGTGCAATTCACAAGGAAGTCTCATGAAGGTATCTTTCTCTAGCAACCCTTTCGAATATGTCCCTGGTGATGGATTTCCAAATATGTCCCTGGTGATGGCTTTTCCAAGACTATAGTCTTCTCTTTGGTGATTCCCATGGTTGTACTCCCTGTTCTGTGCTCAGTATTCATACTAAAGATACAGGCATTTTTATTATACCACTGGAATTATTTTATTTTGGGGCCAAATTCTCAAGAAGTCTGTAAGACCTAATATAACTCAAAAAAGATCACTATCATAAAGAAAATAACCTGGGAGTGGCAGAAGAAAGATATTCAACAATGTATCTATGTTATTAGAGCTGTGAAGATTAAAGGACTGGGACAATTTTCATTATCATAGACATACCTTAGGTAAAGGTTTGGCAGGTTTGCAGTGCAATCCTCCAACAAACTCAAAATTAGGTAAGTATGGACGAGGAAATTCAAAATCCCAATATGTCCGGATTAGCCAAATTTCAGCTTTGCCCATAATCTCACATAATGTAGTAGGTCTTCCTGGAGAAAATGAAGATTAGGGTGGAGAAAGTTAATACACATATTTGCTAAGAAAAAACAAAAAGTGCACCAAACATCACATTATAAACTATTATGGAAAAGAATGAAGACTTCTAGAATACTTACAATACTTACAATACTTCTAGAATTACTTACTTCTAGAATACTTACTTCTACAATACTTACAAGACTTCTAGAATATGTGTTGAAGGGAAGAAAAGGACAAAGGAAAGGAGAAGGAAAGGAAAGAACAGGTAAGAAAAGAAGCAAGGGAGGAAGGAGAAAAAAAGAAAGGATTTGGGGGCAGTGAAAGAGAAATGATATGTGAGCATATATTCATATCAGTAAAGGATACAACAAATTAACTAAATCTATTGAGAAGTTTAGTACTAATTGTTTCTCTCTGATTAAGTGCAGAAAATAGATTAACTCCTCTCAACAATTTCCCAGTTTTTTCCAGGAATATACCTATGTCTCATTCAAACATATCACTGAAGGACCTATACTTAATTTAATCCATTTTTTTCTTCCTGAATCAAGTCTTGTTACTTAAATTGTTTTGTCATTATGTTTTAAGTAAATAGTTCCTGATTAACTCACACTCAATTCAATCCACTTATATTTGAGATACACATATAAAAAGCACTAATGCCATATACTTATTCTAGTGTTAACCTTAAATGATTGTTTTTGAAAGGGGCAGATTCTAAGTTTTAACTTTGGGAGTTTTTTGAAAAAGTATTTGACTATTTGTAAAGACACTCAACCTTTTCTGCACATAAGAAAATGTGTTTTGCTACTGAGAAAAGAAAAACTCAAATAAGAATGTTGTCTTACTAGAATTCTTATATAATTAGTAACTACATGACCTGGGATAGAGAGCCTCTGTGAATAGTCATTACTTAATAGTGTTTGAAGATAGGTGTGAAGTCACATAGCCAATGTCTTAATTTGATAATGAAGAAAGATGGTCAAAAGATTCTCAGCTTGAAATTTACAGAGATTGGAAGAGAACTTTTCCCCACCTCTTCCACATCAGAGTGTTTATGCCCTTTAAGTGCCTTATTTTGGTCTGAGGACATAGCTCAGTGATAGAGACTAGCTGTGCAAGGGACTGGGTTTGATCCCTAGCAGTTCAAATAATGGATGCCTTATTTCATGTGTGCTTCATCCTGCCTTGCTCACTAATTCTCTAGTGAAGTTAATGGTCATAAATTCTAGACCAAATATTTAGGAAGACCTAATTGATTCAGTAAAATTGTGTTTTTGAAGCAGAGATTCACAAATACATACATAAAGTCAAAGAGAAAATAAATTTGAACAAATGCACACAAATTTGACCAATAATTTCATAAGACATTTTAAAAATTATATTGAAGAATTATGAATAAAAATACTGAAATATAATTTACTATCAATTCTTTTCTTGTAACTATATTATTTATATAAAGTTATATAATTATACAATTTTATAAGTAGTATATAATTAGAAGCAAGAATGCCTACTATTTTATTTTAAATTATTTTTTGTTTTGACATTGATATAATCTAGTTTCATTCATTGCCTATGGACTAAAGGTGTTGAATCTTTACAGATTATCAAGGAACCTCTTCGTAGAGAATATTATATTTTTGTGGTATTGTTAAAAATACAAGATTTGTTAGGAGAAAAAGAGATAACTATTAGGAAATCAGAAGAGAAACCATAACTATATCGTGAGAGACCAGGGTGAAAACACAGGGAGAGATACTCATTTGTCTTATGCCAGTGTGAATGTCTTATGGAAAAAAATGAAGGACCATTCCTTCTTTTCACCAGAGGAATTATCTGGAAATGATTTACTAAAACTTTGCTATCATGAGATCACCTCCACATGCAAGGATGTGTGATATTTCCAGTATATACTCTGCTTAATGGAAGAATTCTCCCCATTTTATTCTGCTATGATAAAATTTCTGCTTCTGCTTGCCTTCAATTTATGTCTTCCCAGAAGGATTCATTCCTAACCCTGTACCCCAAAGTTTCACAGTGATGTATTTATGATTCTATCTCTTCCATTTGTCTCTGAAGGCAGAGTTAAAGCCAAGATCATGGTCTTAATAAACTTAAGTCCAATTTACTAGATGTTAAGTTATTCCCTGAGAAACTATTACAGTATAAATTTAGTTTAAAACCTTGTCTAAAGCTAAGAATTTTTAAATGGGGTGACTTTAACATTATTAGTTGTATGAAATTCAGTGTCATATGCACAAATCAATGAATGTAATACAAAACATAAACAGGGTAAAGGACAAAAAACTACATGCTTATTTGAAGATGTAGAAAAGTTCTCAACAAGATTCAACATTTCTTCATGATAAAACTCTGAGAAAACTAGGAGCAGAGGGAACTTGCCTTGCAATAATAAATTAGGCTGTGCATGACAACCAGGTACTGAATTGGAAAAATTGGAAAGTATTTTCTTTAAAATCAGAAAAGGAACAGGATGTCCACTTTTACTACTCATATTCAATGTATTACTTGAAATTTTAGTCATGGGAATTAGACAAGAGAAAGAAATGAGATACATAGATGATAAGAATAAATCAAATTATCCATATTTGCAGATAATATAACAGATAACCCTACAGGTTCCACCGAAGACTTAAAGAGCTGATAAACAAATTGATCAAAGTGACAACGTACAAAAATCAATAACTTTTCTATACATCAATAATGAATCTGCTCATAAAGAAATCAGGAAAGCAATTCCATTCACAGTAGCTTCAAAAAAATAAAAAATCTAGGAATAAACTAACCAAGGAAATGATGACTTCTATAATGAAAATTGCAGAATGCAGAAGAAAAAAATTCAAGAAGACATTAGAAGATGGAGACAGTTCCAATGTTCATGAGTAGGTAGAATTAATATTTAAATGACCAGGTTGCCAATAGGAATCAGAAGATTCAATGTAATTCTCATCAAAATACCAATAATGTTCTCCAAAGCACTAGAAACAACAGTCAAAATCCTTGTGATAGAACAAAAGACCCAGAATAGCCCAAGCAAACCTAGGCAAAAGGAGCAGTACAGGAGGCATCAGAAGACCCTCTATGAAAATATGCTATAGAGTCATAGTATCAAAAATAGCATGACACTGACCTAAAAACATATATACAGCATGGATGAACAGAACGGAATAGAAGACAGAAAGACAAACTCAAGCAGATGCAGTCATCTGATCCTTGACAAAGTTGACAAAATCATATATTGGAGAAATAAACCCTCTTTAACAAATGACCTGGGAGAACTGAACACACACATATAGAAGAGTGAAACTAGATCCCTATCTGTTACCATGAACAAAGGAGAACTCAAAATGTACTAAAGAACTAAATATAAAACCAGATGTTTAAAAATGTTAGGAAAGAAACAGGAGAAACATTTCATCATATAGGCACAAGTAAAGACTTACCTATGACTCAGTAAATAAAAGCATGAGTTAGTAGATGGATAGCATTGAATTAAAAAGACTGCACAGCAAAAGAAACAATGGACAGAGTGAAGAGCTGACTGACAGAAGGGTAGAACATCTTTGCTGACTACTCTTCAACAGAGGATTAATAACAAGAGTACATAAAGAACTGAAAAAACTCGAAACTAAAAAAGCAGTAACCCATAACCAGAAGAATGAGAAATTTACTCCATTATATATGCTGGGTCAAAGTGCATTCTACTTTAATGGTTAACTGATTAACACAAATTTAAAAAATTTAAAAACAAAAATCCAATCATTAATTCGATGGGCAAAATTAGATGAAAAACAATTCCACATCTTTAGTCACCAGGGAAATGGAAGTCAAAACTACACTGAGATTCCATCAGAATGAGAATAGGCCAGTGAGAATGGCAATTAGCAAGAACACAAATAATAAATATTCATGAGGATGCAGGGAAAAGAAATTCTTATGCACACTTTGTGAGATGTAATTGGTATAGCCATCACAGAGATCAGTGTGAACATTCCTCAAAAAGTTTAAAGTAAAACTATAATATGAGCCAGCTATATCACCCCTTGTCAAATATCCAGGAGAATTCAAGTGGGCAAACGACGATGATATGTGAATTCTCATATTTATTGCAGCATAATTCACAACAGTCAAATGAGGGAATCACTCAACATTTACTATGTCACTGGCAGGAAAATCGGTGGAACTGCCAACCATAATTCTGAGTGAAATAAGTCAGATTCAGAGAGAAAAGTATTATTTGTTTTCTATCATATGTGGAAACTGGAGTGAAAAAAAAATTGGAAAAGTGGAGGGGATGCCATGAAAGTAGAAGAGAGACTATGGGTAGAGGAAGAAATTCAGGAGAAGGAAGAGAAGCCAGTGAGGGAGGAATTGGAGAGTAAACTTGATCAAATTACATTGTTATGTATATACAAATATGCCACATTGACACCCACCATTCTGTATAAATAAAAAATACCAATCAATGCCTATAAGCAAAAGAAAATCTACATGAGGGACTCAGGTGTGTTTTCCCAAATTCCCTTGTTGAAATCTGACTCCATTTGTAGATGTGGTCTTTAGAGGTGATTAAGGTTAAATGAATTAAAGGGTGAGGACCTAGTCCAATATAACTAGCATCATTTTGAGGAAAGGAAAACACAGCAGGCACACAGGTAGAAGAGATAAGGTCTCGTGCAGACACAAGAAGATATGAAAGTGCGGGAGGGGAGAAACCCCAAGAAAAAGCCACCCTAGCAACCATGGATGCCAGACTCATAACCTCCCAAACTGGAAAAAAGTACATTTTTAAATTCACCAGTCTCTGGTACTTAGTTTAGCAGCCCTAGCAATGTAACACAATTGGAGAGTTAAAATAGGTAGTATGTTTTAATACCCACTATCATCTTTGTATGGTAGTTTGTATTTCCTCATGATTCTTAAAAACAGTTGAAGTGCATGACTTCAATTGATGGATTCTGGAGAAAATTGGAAAGAAGCATCAGTCATTAGAATTAAGGTAAGCAACTAAAAATACGTTGAATAAATATTATCAGTGAAGTTAAAAATTTATGTTTTTAACCTCTCCAGAAATAAACTCTATTAGAGTTTTGTATTTAAGTTTTCAACTCTGCATTATACTCCCTGAAGTATAAAGCATCCTAGGACATTTTTCATTATGACCAGCTATGGTAAAGCAGTTCACAGGACATACTGAAGCTTCCTACCTGATTTAGGAAAAACACAGAAATAGTGAGTACACTGGTCCAAGTAGAGAATAGTATAAATTGGAGAGTAGTAAGAAGTTTTTCACAAAAGTTTAGGAAACAAAATTCAGATAAAGTCAAAATTCAGATTAAATTCTTAATGAAATTAATTTCATTCTCCAAATGGCTCACATTTCAGTTTCTTACTGGTATAATGCAAGATTTTCTTGTTATGTCAAACACTGCAATTTTTCTTTTTCTTCTTTCCTCCCCTTTAACCAATAAGAATTTGAATAGCATAGTAATGGGAAGTTCAATGTCTTGGAAGTATCTATAAATTGAAAATATATCTGGCCAAAGAAAAAACTTCTTCCCTTGGCCTACCTTTGATTTTTATATGATTTTTATTTCTTGTTTTGATAAGAACACATTAAGTTTCAAGGTATCTAACAAAATATTCCTAGAATTATAAAGAAGGAGTAACCACCCAGGATTGTCCTGCATACTTAAGTCCCCTGTGAGGCAGGAGGATCACAAGTTCAAGGACAGCCTCCACAATTCAGGAAGATACTCAGCAAAATTTAAAAATAAAATTAAAAGGAAGGGGATTGTACCTCTGTGATAAGATATCCCTGGGTTCAATCCCAAGAGCCTCACCCCCCAAAACACAGAAAAAATAAAGAAAAGGAATAACTAGGGCAATAGAATTCTTGTCTTCCCTCCCTAATTAGCTTAACAATTATCCATTAACAATTAGTTTAACAATGAGCAAAACATTGCTATCTAAGTGTTTTATGTGGCAGTTAATGATTTGAAAAATGTATTCTTTACATTTCTGTAGGCTTTTCTTTGATTTCCTAAGGGTGTTTGGTTACTAATATACAATGAGAAACAGAATCTCTTACCTAATGCTTCACTGTAAAATTGATCCCAAAACTGAAAGTCATATTGCTGGAGCACGAAGTCAAAGAGCAATGTAAACATCATATTTTTAACCCTTTGCAGAAAGGTCATTCTGTCTGTTAATCCTCCCATGGGAACAGGCACGTAGGAAGGTGGAACTGGAAGATGCCCACAGTATTTCTCTATAGTGTTGCCCATGGAGAGCCTTATTGTGTTCACAAAAGGGATCCCAAGAATCTCAGCCACCAGCTCCCCACAGGGAACCACAGGGTCTATAACCATGACATCATACTTGGTTTCCCGGAGCTTCTCCATGAGGGACTGATTGTAGACTGCTTTCCGACAGAGTTCTTCAAACTGTTCGGTTGCTTCAAGAAAGAAATTTTGAAGTATATGTGCTGATTGCCAGAGTGACAATGACGGCAGGATATTCACAGCTACATCTACGAACTCATTTAATTTTTTCTCTGCTTCATTGTCTTGTGACACAGGGATCACCTCAAAATTGAATGAAGAAGGTTTGTGATAGTCAATCAACAAAGTCTGTGAAGAAGTCAAAATTGTCACTTCGTGTCCCCTCTGCAGGAGTTCTTCAAGAATGGTCTTTAGGTTAAGCCAGTGGCTCATTTCACAGGGCCACACGAGGACCTTCCCACAGAATCCACAGCCAACACAGCAGAACTGCAGCAGAAGAATTGTTGAAACCCATTTCTCATACGTCATGTCAGTATCTCTCTGCACTGGTCTATAGTGCTGGAGTGTTCACTGGGTTAAGATCTTTTGTAAGAAGCAAGTCAAATATTAACTTCTGAAAGTAACAAAGAACACATGTGCAGAGAACTTTGTCAATCTTATTGTCTGGGTGCAGCACCTATATGGCATTTGTTAAATGATAAGAACCTTTTAAACATTTGTGGAGAATTTGTTCAGGTATTCTAACAATTCTGCATTAACTACGCTAAAATAGGAAAAAATTTTGAGATCTTCCAATTAATAATTCAAAGTACAATAAAAGAATGCTTTTAAGGAAGTTCAGTAAATAGTATGGTGTATCTTATGGAAAATGATAATTGATAATATGTGGAAATGTAAATACAGGTCCTGCCTTAAAATAGGTTGCATACTAGTATGTAGAAGACACATAATATAATGAGAGGAAGGAAATACTAATTATCAAAAAGTGTTATACTGTTTCAGGACTCGAGAGAAAGATGTCTCACTCTTAAATGAAGGAAATCAGAAAACCTTCTGGAATTGGAGCAGGCAGAGCAGCTGTGCCTAGAAGCAAAGTTGGCATATCACAGCTACTGAAGAGGAGAGGAAGAACACAATATAAAGAATGATTGGAGATTCAAGATGGCGG
>JAJEJO010003081.1:282083-300306 GCA_020662805.1 Glaucomys volans | reverse complement strand
TTCTTGGTGTAAAGATTTTTGAGTACTTTGTAGATTCTGGAGATTAGTGCTCTATCTGAAGTGTGTGTACCAAAGATTTTCTCCCACTCTGAAGGCTCTCTCTTCACATTGCTGATTGTTTCCTTTGCTCCCAGCCCTTTTTTATGCTTTATTAGAGACAGGGTCTTGCTGAGTTGCTTAGGGCCTTCCTAAGTTGCTGAAGCTGGCTTTGAACTCCAGATCCTCCTGCCTCAGCCTCCCGAGTTACTGAGATTACAGGCGTGTGCCACCATGCCTGTCTCAATTGCTAATCTTGGTATCCTCGGATAGTCTACAGCAAATGGTGGTAACAATTTCGGACTTGTTAACACATTCCAGGGGGTTCTAAGTCTACTTAGGCACCCATTCAACTTGCTGCTTGTGTTAGTCAACTTTTTAATTGCTGTGACCAAAAAACCTGATAAAAACAGTGTGGAGTAGGAAAGATTTATTTGGGGCTCATAGTTTTGAGAGATCTCAGTCCAGAGATGACCTCTTCTATTGCTCTGGGCCTGAGGTGAGGCAGCACATCATGGCAGAAGGGCATGCCAGAATAAAGCAACTCAGAGTATGGCACTAGGAAGAGTGAGCTCTGTTCACTAGAGACAAAATATAAATCCCAAAGGCACATCCCCAGTGATCTATATCCTCAAGTCACACTCTACGCATCTTCAGTTACCATCCAGTTAAGCCCTAGCAGGGAATTAATCCACAGATTTGGTTACAATGCTCTTCTAATGGTTTCACCTCCGAATCTTCTTGCATTGTCTCACACATGAGCTTTTGGGGGACACCTCATATATAAACTATAACACTGCTTCTGTAGGTATCTGCCCCCCAAAGGATATAGAAATCACTCAGAAATAGAGGTAATGGGCATACCAAGGTAGGAAAGAAGAGTGAGTGTGCTTGATACAAAACATGCCATGATGATCCTACCTACAAACTGCTTGCCAGCCTCGGCAACTTAGAGAGCCTCTGTTTCAAAATAAAAAATAAAAAGGGCAGGGGATGTGGCTTAGTGGTAGAGTGACCCTCAGTTCAATCCCCAGTACTGCAAAACACAAACAAACAAACAAGAAAACAAAGCAGTGGATCGTGTTGGAAGGAGGAGAATGCGTCCCTCTAGGGGAATAGATTGGAATTTCTGGAGTTTGCAAGTGTAGTTTGCAAAAGTTGCCTTGGTGATTCTGATAGTTCTACCACTTAAGATGCCTTTGCTTGAGAATCACAGCTCTAAGCTTCCTAGAAGACAATGCAAAGAGGGAAACCCAAACTGGAGTCTCTCTCTTCCAGATACAAAGACCACAAATAAATTCCTCCTATGTCATGGAGGGGGCACTGTTGTCAATGAACTCTTTCTCAATGGCATCATTATGGCAAAAGCCTCAAAGAGTTTCATAAGGTTGAGTTACATAGTGCTGCTTAATGTCAGTCAATGATACCATAATCAAGCCGCAGTAAATACAATAGTTTATGGGAAGTTGTATGGGAGAGGTAATAGCATGTAGAATACAATAGTATGCTAATACATGCCAGATCTCTGCTGGTCTGATTAGCTGAAGGGGACCTTATAGATCAGCTAGTGTATATGTTTTCTGATGCTGATGTAACAAATTACCTAGTAATTTAAAACAATGCAAATTTATTATTTCACAAGTTTGAGGATTAAAAGTCAGACATGGGTGTCACTGGCTAAAATCAAGGTATTGATAGGGCTGTGTTCCATCCTGGAGGCCCGAGGGAACAGAATTCGTTTTTGCAGTTTACAGCTTCTGAGGCTGCTTTTGGCTCGTGGTCCCATTTCTCCGCCTTCAGAGCCATAAGCAAGCATCGTTTCTCTCTGAGTACAACTCTTCTTCTTCTCTTCCTTGTTTTCCTCCTTCTTTTTCTTCTTTCCCGGGATTGAACCCAGGGTGCTTAATCACTGAGCCACACCACCAGTTCTTTTTATGTTTTATTTAGAGTCAGGGTCTCCCTGAGTTGCTCAGGGCCTCACTAAATTGCTAAGGCAGGCTTTAAACTGGCAATCCTCCTGCCTCAGTCTCCTGGAATTATAGGCATGCACTACTGCATCTGACTTTCTCTTCTTTTATTTTTACACCTTTTTCTTTGCCCCAAACTAGAGAAGATTCTCCAATTTTAAGGTTGCTGGGGCAAGAAACACCTAGCAGTTTGCGTGGCAGGGCCTCTTTCCTTCTCTATGTAATCTCAAAGTCTCTCCTCTTTGTGCAGTCTCTGGGAGAGCACTCTACTCCTAAGCTACCACTCCAGCCCTGGAATTCTTGCTGGTGGCTCAGAACTCCTGAGAGCTCAAGGGCAATGCTCCCATGTCTTCCTAAGGCTTAGGCCTGGAACTAGCACAGAGCCATTTCTGAAGCATTCTTTTGAGTAAAGCAAGTCACAACCCAGCCCAGATTCAATGGCGCTGGGGGCAGCCATCAAGGGCAGGAGTACGAGGAGGCATGATTCATTTGGGGTCATCTATGGAGATGAGCTACCATTGGCTGTAAAAGGTAAGTCACAAAAAGAGGGTACCTGGGCCGTGGGTGTGACTCAATAGTAGAACAGGTGTTTAGAACCATGTAAAGAGAGGATAACCAGACTGGAATATACATATAATAAAAAGTTGTT
This sequence comes from Glaucomys volans, assembly GCA_020662805.1. Taxonomy (NCBI): domain Eukaryota; kingdom Metazoa; phylum Chordata; class Mammalia; order Rodentia; family Sciuridae; genus Glaucomys; species Glaucomys volans. The sequence goes on along the minus strand of JAJEJO010003081.1, from coordinate 297,654 downwards.
CAACATCACCTGAAAATATGCATCCCAAGCCTTTTTTAAAAATTTATTTTGATACAGTATCTTGCTAAATTGCTGGCCTCAAACTTGTGATCCTCCTGCCTCAGCTTTCTGGATCACTGGGATTACAGGAGTATGCCATCATGCCTGGCATAAAATGCAAATTTAAACTATCAGAATGGCTAAAATTAAAAAGGCTAGGGCTGGGGCGGTAACTCGGTGGGAGAGCAGTTGCTTAGCATGTGCAAGGCCATAGGTCAATCTCCAGCATTCAAAAAGCAAATAAATAAGAAACAAATAAAAATATTGGGGGAAAGAAAAGCCTGAAAACACCAAATATTGCAACTGAAATTCTCACACAATGCTAGGAGGTGGGTAGGACTGTAAATTGGCAGAAGAGAAGCAATTTGGCAGAAGACGTTAGAGCTAAACATATGCCTATATTATGACCAAACAATCAGACTCCTCTCTGTAGACTCAAAGAAATGAGCGCATCAAAAGAGATGTGTGAAAAGAAGAACGGAACGACACCAAAAGTAGGAAGACAGGAAATAATTAAAATCAGAGCTGAAATCAATGAAATTGAAACAAAAGAAACAATTCAAAAAATTGACAAAACAAAAAGTTGGTTCTTTGAAAAAGCAAACAAAATAGATAAACCCTTAGCCACACTAACAAAGAGAAGGAGAGAGAAAACTCAAATTACTAAAATTTGTGATGATAAAGGAAATATCACAACAGACGCCACTGAAATATAAAACATAATTAGAAGCTACTTTGAAAACCTACACTCCAATAAAATAGAAAATCTTGAAGACTTTGACAAATTCCTAGAGACATGATCCTCCCAAACTGAACCAGGAGGACATACACAATTTAAACAGATCAATTTCAAGCAATGAAATAGAAGAAGCCATCAAAAGCCTACCAACCAAGAAAAGTCCAGGACCAGATGGATTCTCAGCTGAGTTCTACAAGACATTCAAAGAAGAAATTATTCCAATACTCCTGAAAGTATTTCATGAAATAGAAAAGGAGGGAACCTTTCCAAATTCATCCTATGAAGCTAGTATCACTCTGATACCAAAACCAGACAAAGACACATCTAGAAAAGAAAACTTTAGGCCAATATCTCTGATGAATATAGATGCTAAAATCCTCAACAAAATTCTGGCAAATTGCTTACAAAAACATATTAAGAAGATAGTGCACCGCGATCAAGTGGGGTTTATCCCAGGGATGCAAGGTTGGTTCAACATCTGGAAATCAATAAATGTAATTCATCACATCAACAGGCTTAAGGTTAAGAATCATATGATTATTTGGATAGATGCTGAGAAAGCATTTGACAAAATACAACACCCCTTCAAGCTCAAAATACTAGAAAAAATAGGGACATTTTACTAGGACATTTTACTATTTCTAGACAAAATACTAGAAAAAAGTAGGAACATACCTGAACATTGTAAAGGCTATTTATGCTAAGCCCACTGCCAACATCATTCTTAATGGAGAAACACTGAAAGCATTCTCTTTAAAAACTGGAACAAGACAGGGATGCCCACTGTCACCACTTCTATTCAACATTGTGCTGGAAATGCTAGCCAGAGCAATTAGACAGACCACAGAAATTAAAGGTATACATATAGGAAAAGAAGAACTCAAGCTGTCACTATTTGCTGATGACATGATCCTATATTTAGAGGATCCAAAAAACCCCACCAGGAAACTTTTAGACCTAATCAATGAATTTAGCAAATAGCAGGATATAAAATAAACACACATAAATCAAATGCATTTATCTACATAAGTGATGAATCATCTGAAAGTGAATTGAGGAAAACAACTCCGTTCAAAATAGCCTCAAATAAAATAAAATATCTGGGACTCAATCTAACAAAAAAGGTGAAAAACCTCTACAACGAAAACTACAGAACATTAAAGAACGAAATTGAGGAAGACCTTAGAAGATGGAAAGATCTTCCATGTTCTTGGATAGGCAGAATTAACATAATCAAAATGGCCACACTTCCAAAGATGCTATACAAATTTAACGCAATTCCAATAAAAATTCCTATGACATTCCTCACAGAAATAGAAAAAGCAATCATGAAATTCACAGGGAAGACCCAGAATTGCCAAAACAATCCTGGGCAGGAAGAATGACACAGGAGGTATCACAACACCAGACCTTAAACTCTACTATAGAGCAATAGTTATAAAATCAGCATGGTATTGGCACCAAAATAGATGGAGAGACCAATGGTACAGAATAGAAGACACAGAGACAAATCCACGTAAGTACAGTTATCTCACACTAGACAAAGGTGCCAAGAATATACAATGGAGAAAAGATAGCCTCTTCAACAAATGGTGCTGGCAAAACTGGAAATCCATATGCAATAAAATGAAATTGAACCCCTATCTCTCACCCTGTACAAAACTTGACTCAAAATGGATCAAGGATCTACGAATTAGACCTGAGACTCTTCACCAAATAGAAGAAATAGTAGGCTCGAATCTTCTTCATATTGGCTTAGGACCAGACTTTCTCAACATGACCACCAGAGCTCAAGAAATAAAAGGAAGAATCAATAAATGGGACGGAATCAAACTAAAAGCTTTCTCTCAGCAAAAGAAACAATCAAGAATGTGAAAAGAGAATCTACAGAGTGGGAAAAATTCTTTTCTACACACACTTCAGACAGAGCACTGATCTCCAAAATTTATAAAGGACTTAAAAACTTTACACCAAATATGCAAAGAACCCAATCAATAAATGGGCTAAGGAACTGGGCAGACACTTCACAGAAGATGATACACAGGTGATTAGCAAATATATTTAAAAGTGTTCATCATCTCTAGTAATTAGAGAAATGCAAATTAAAACCACCCTAAGATTTCATCTAACTCCAATTAGAATGACTATTATCAGGAATACAAGCAATAACAAGTGTTGGCGTGGATGTGGGGAAAAAGGCACACTTGTACATTGCTGGTGGAGTTGCAAATTGGTATAGCCACTCTGGAAAGCAGTATGGAGATTCCTCAAAAAACTTGGAATGGACCCACCATTTGACCCAGCTATCCTGCTTCTTGGTTTATACTCAAAGATCTTAAAATCATCAAAGTATAGGGATGCAGCCACATCTATGTTCATAGCTGCTCAATTCACAATAGCTAGATTGTGGAACCAACCTAGATGCCTTTCAACTGAAGAATGGATAAAGAAACTGTGGTATAGATACACAATGGAATATTACTCAGCCATATAGAAGAATAAAACTATGGCATTTGCTGGTAAATGGGTGGAGTTGGAGAATATCATGCTAAGTGAAATAAGCCAAACCCAAAAAAACCAAAGGCCGAATGTTTTCTCTGATCAGTGGATGCTGATACATAACGGGGGGCGGGGCGGAGGTCATGTGGGGGATAGGAAAGAATGGAGGAAGTATGGATGGTGTAGAGGAAAATGGGATGGGAGGGGATGGGGGATGGAAAAATAGTCGACTGAGACAGACAGTATTATCCTATGTATATGTAAGATTATATGAATTGTGTGAATAAAAAATAATAAGAAGAAGAAAAGAAAAGAAAAAAAGAGATGTGTGACAGGGGACAGTGGCACATTCCCATAATCTCAGCTACTTGAAAGGCTGAAGCAGGAGAATCACAAGTTTGAGACCAGCCTGGGCAATGTAGCAAGATCCTGTATCACAATTTTTTTTCTTTTCTTTCTTTCTTTCTTTCTTTTTTTTTTTTTTTTTTGTGGTGCTGGAGATTGAACCCATGGCCTTGTGCTTATGAGGCAATCACTCTACCAACTGAGCTATATCCCCAGCCCTGTATCACAATTTTTTTTTTTTTGGAACCAGGGATTGAACCCACTGAGCCACATCCCCAGCCCTATTTTGTATTTTATTTAGAGACAGGGTCTCACTGAGTTGCTTAGGGCCTCACTAAGTTGCTGAGGCTGGCTTTGAACTCGCAATCCTCCTGACTCAGCCTCCCAAGTCGCTTGGATTACAGGCGTGCGCCACCACGCCCGGCTACAATTTTTTATAAAACGCTGGGGATTTAGCTCAGAGGTAAAGGGCCCCAGGGTTCAGGTCCCTGGTATCACACACATAAAAGATATGTGCTTAGCATAATTTCATAGCAACTTTATTAAAAATATCCAAAACCCAGAATGTAAGTGTCCAGCAACAAGAAAATTGATGAATTGTAGTATATTTGAACAATGGAATAATGTAGCAATAAAAAGAATGAATTACGGCTGGGCATGGTGGCACACACCTGTAATCCCAGCAACAAGAGAGGCTGAGGTGGGAGGATAACATGAGCCCAGGAGTCTGTGGTGAGCCTGGGCAACATAGTAAGACCCTAACACACACACACACACACACACACACACACACACACAGACACACACACACACACAATCACTGATATATGCAACAGCATGGATGAATCTCACAGAAGTTATGTTCAATGAATATGAATATTAAGTTTCGTACCTATGATTCCAATTATATACAATTTAGGAACAAGCAAAATTAATCAATTGTGATAGAAGTCATAGGAGGAAAAGTGACTAGAAGGAACACAGAGGAACTTGCAGAGCACAAGGGAGTTCTGTATCTTGTCTAGTTAGTAGTTACGCACATAATTACAGCTCAAAATTTCATTAAGCTGTACCCTTAATATTAGTATACTCTAGTTGATTGCTGCTTCAATTGTCTGAGGATGTTGGACTCTTGCTTCTTCACTCTTCCAAAGTGGACTCTGCCAGTGATTCTCCAGGTAGTTTCCAGAAGCCTTGGTCTTGGACTAGGGAAGCACTGTTGATCTTTCTTGTTCTGAGGCTTCCACGTCTTGAACTGCACAACTGCTGGTTCTTCCAGCTCTCCAGCTGCAGACGGCCATTGTGGACTCTCCAGCTTCTGGTTCTGTAAGTCAATCTAATAAATCCCCTTTTTGTAATCATAAAAAAAAGATTAGTATACTCTATGCACAGTATACTATAGCTGTCCACCTGAATAAGAAAAGACAAAACACACTTTGCAACTAAATGAATGGTAGGGTCAGTTAAGGAAAACCTAAATAACTCAGTTCCAAAAATGTTTTCCTTGACTAAAAAGGTTGGTAAAGGGCGAGTCATTACATCAGATAGCACAAGGTATGTATGTTATGTAGTTTCTAAAAGTTTAGCTGAAAGAATGAAGCAGTTTAGCATCTGGGAAAACAAGAAAGACATGCTTAATCTAAATTGTTGATATTGTATTTCCTGATAAAAGAAATAGTTCTTTTTAAAAAATTTGATAACAGGTTACTTTTTCTGAATTAGCCTTTTCACTAAAAAGATTATTACTGACCTAGAAAAAAAGATATTCTTAGCTAGGTGTCATGACAAATGTCTGTAATTCCAGTAGCTCTGGAGGTGAGGCAGGAGGATCACAGGTTCAAGGCAAGCCTTGGGCAATTCAGTGAGACCCTGTCTCAAAGTACAAAAAAAAGGGGGTGGGGGTGCTGGGAAGATAGCTCAATGGTAAAGCATCCCTGGGTTTTTTGGTACCACAGAAAAAGAGAAAGACAGGAATGGGATTGTAGCTCGGTGTAGAGTGCTTGCCTAGCATGTGCTAAGGCCCTGAGTTCAATCCACAGTGCTGCAAAAAAGAAAAGAAAGATAGAAAAGAAAAAGGAAAGAAAGAGACATTTTAAAAAAGACATTTTCAGGTAATCTTTAAAACTTTTTGTTTCCAGTCTGGGGGTGTAGCTCAGTGGTAGAGTGTATACTTGTTCGAGGCTCTGGGTTTGTTCCCTAGTACTGAAAAAATAAAATGTCTTTCAGCAAAGTGATCAAATAGTGCTGAACAGAGGGAGTAGGAGATCATTTCAGGGGTTAGTTAAGGGCAAAGGTGTTATGCTCGGCCAGGCTGCTGCATTTCCTTTTGTTTTGGAACCAGGGATTGAACTCAGGGACACTTGGCCACTGAGCCACATCCCCAGCCCTATTTTGTATTTTATTTAGAGACAGGGTCTCACTGCGTTGCTTAGGGCCTTGCTAAGTTGCTGAGGCTGGCTTTGAACTCGCGATCCTCCTGACTCAGCCTCCCAAATCGCTTGGATTACAGGCGTGCGCCACCATGCCCAGCTTGCAATTCCTTTTGAAAGGAGCATTCCCAGAAAGTGGGAGTCACCCACTTCTGGTCAGCGTTGTTGTGTGGTAGATCTTTTGGGGTAGGGTCATATATCTCCTCAGAAAAGAAACTGGGTATCTGCTCTAATGCATACAAGAATAGGTACCATCACAGAGGAAAGTCACATTTTAGTTTGTAAAACTGTTAAAACAGGTGTAACTTCTTCTAGAGGTACCAGGTAAACATGAATTAGAGATAATGAGGAATTTTTATATAACTATGTTCCATGAAGTAAGTTGGACATGTGCTAAAAATCATCTGTGTTTTCCAGGCTCAGTGGCACAAATCTGTAATCCCAGAGATTCGGGAGGCTGAGACTGGAGGATCAGCAAGTTTGAGGCCAACTTGGGCAATTTAGTGTGACACTTTCTCAAAAAAAAAAAAAATGGTTGGAGATGTAGCTTAGTGGTGTTCCTGGGTTCAATCCCCAATGTGATTGGGCAAGCTGTATTTTTAATTACTAAATTTGGTAACTTTATTCCCTTGGCCATAACGTTATCTGGCTAAATTACTGTATTTTTGCCTCTCTGTTTGGAAGAATGAGACTGTCTGGGTGTTCCAAAATGACTTGGACTGAGGGTTTAGCATGCACATGCCACATTACTCAATGGGGTGAGGCTCTGGATGAGGATATTTGAGAAATTTGATGCAAGTTGGGAACATCCTGACTCCATTCTTGACTGGTACGGTCAAGAGTACCCTTGGAGCTCCCCCTCATGGCAGGAAGAGTAACTGCTCCTCCTTTCATCTCACTCTGCCAGACACACCCACTCCCCTGCTCAAGTCACTTGGTCTCCAGGGGCCAAAGTCAACAGGGACCAGGTCACCGCCTCTCCCATCCTTTCCCCCAGTACATTCCCTGAACAGTTGCAACCTACTGGAGCCAGAAATTGCCTTGGGACTTAGCACGTTGATGTTAAATGAATTGTTCTACTTCCAAAGCACCTCACTTTAAGTGAGATGTATTGTACATTGTATGGCATTGGGAGGGTGGTTCCTAACAGATGGAAGGTTCTGGGTTGGAGTCTGAGGAGGTGCTAGCTTCCTGTTGGGAGAGAGACCCTCTGCCTCTGAAGAAAGAAGTTACAGGGTGCTCCCCCACAAACCAGATGAGTCTGGTGCAGGTTTTAGGTGGTGAGAGGAGGCCAGGAGAGGGTGAGGGTGAGAGACGACAAGGCTCTATGGCTTTGACTTAGTAGCACAGAAAAATTTCTGGATGCCTATGGTAGACATGGGCGCGAGGCATTGTGGGCCCTGACACTCAGGCCCTAGTCAGTGCCTCATGTATGCTAGACAAACATTCTACCGCTAAGTTACCCGCACAGCCTTGTTTTTTGAATTCTCAACATTTAAAACAAGAATCTGTATGAGAAGGGAAGTTGTAGGTAACAGAAAGCCATTCAGATTAGTTTAATCAAAAACAGAGGGACAGTCAGGTGTGGTGGTACACATCTGTAATTCCAGCAACTTGAAATGCTGCGAGGCAGGAGGATCATAAGTTCAAGGCCAGCTTCAGCAATTTAGTGAGACCCTGTCTCAAAGTATAAAATAAAAAGGGCTGGGGATGTAGCTGAGTGTTAAAGCTCCTCTGAGTTCAATCCCCAGTACTAAAAAACAGAAACAAAACAAAACAACAGACGGACTGCTGGGTATGGTGTCACAGGCCTCTAATCCCAGTGAATTCAGAGGCTGGGAGGATCCCAAAGTAGGAGGCAGGAGGGTCACAAGTTCAAGGCAAGCCTCAGCAAATTAGTGAGATCCTGTCTTAAAATAAAAAAAAAAAATTAAAAGAGCTTGGCATGTAGCTCAGTGGTAAAGAGCTCATGGTTTCAATCCCTAGTACCAGAAAAAAAAATTGTTTTCTCCCACTTCAAAGTCTTCTGTGGGGCTAGGGATATAGCTCAGTTGGTACCTTGCAAGCACAAGGCCTGGGTTCAAACCCCAGGATCGCAAAAAAAAAAAAAAAAGAAAAGAAAAAAGAAGTCTTCTGTGGCTGCTCAAGGCTCATATGATAAATCTAAATTCCTCAGTATGGTCTATATGCTCTGCAAAAACAGGTCTCCAATTGCTTTTTTTCAATCTCTTACTCTCAGCCACTTTTTTTTTTTTTTTTTTTTTTGTGGGGCTGGAGTTTAACCCCGGGGCTTTGTTTGTGAGGCAGGCACTCTACCAACTGAGCTACATCCCCAGCCCTCTCAGCCACTTTGAAAGACACAATCTCACCCTTATGGCTGGTTCTTGGATCATGACTGCTGACACAAGCTGGGCCAGAATGTTAGGAGGAAAGATGTCTGCTGATGACCTTGGTTGGTCCTCCCTTCTGATGGATTACTATTTGTTATAGTGGCACCCATGTTGGATCTTGGTTTTAAAATTGACTTTGCTCCCTCAGTAGTTGACCTTTCCCTTTAAATGGTCTTGAATGTCTTGCCATTAAGCACCACTACCCTGGTTAGGTTAGTAGACAAACTATCTAGGTTATGACTGGCCAACTTGTACTTAGAGCCCCAGTCGGCTGGTAGAGGAAACCATGTTGCTTCCTGATTCTTATATGCTAGGGACCATTCTGTAGATGGCTGTGTTTTAGCAGATTTGGTTACAGCTAGGGATCTTCAACTTACTTTTTACCCTGCTTCCAGATTGCTGTGTGCCGTGAGGTAGGTGCTGAGAATTGAACCCAGGGTCTCCTGCATGCTAGGCAAGTGCTGCATTACAGAGCTACATCCTCAGCTCTTTAAAAAATTTTTTTTCAAATTTATATTTTGAGGCATGGTGTCAGTATGTTGCTGAGGCTGACCTTGAACTTGCAATCCTCTTGCCTCAGCATCCCACGTAGCTGGAATTATAGGTGTGAGCCACCATGGGGGCTCCAGACTCATTTTTCTAATGGGTCATAGTGTGGTGGCTTTAATTCTAGCTTAGGAGTTGGCTTTATGTTTTCTGACCCTCTGACCAAGTCTAGACCACAGTTTGTTTTTGTAAATGAAGTTTTATTAGAACACAAACACTTCTAGTCATTTACATATGATCTATGACTGCTTTTGTACTACAAAGACAGAGTCCAATAGTTTCAACAAAGACCTTTACAAAACCTTAAAAAGCTGGGCATGGTGACAAATGCCTGCAATCCCAGCATCTGGGGAGGCTGAAGCAGGAGGATTGAAAGTTCAAGGCCAGACTCAGAAACTTAGGGAGACCCTGTCTCAAAATAAAAAATAAAAAGAAAAGAGCTGGGGATGTAGCTCAGTGGTAAAGCACCGCTCAGTACAATCCTCAGTACCACAAAAGTGGGGGGGGGGTTGCTGAAGATGTAGATCAGTGGTAGAGTGGGTGCTTAGCATGACGAGGCCTGGGGTTTGATGCCTGGCACCAAAACCGAAACAAAACAAAACAAAACAAAACAAAAACAAACAGAAAAATGCTAATTTACTTGACAGACAAGGAAACTAACCAGTGAAGAAGAGGTTTCACCAGGTCAGGTGAAATGGCCCACACCCATCCATAATCACGGTGACTGGTGGCTGAGTCAAGAAATTTTTTTTTTTGCACTGGAGATTTAACCCAAGGGCACTTTACCACTGAGTTACATCCCCAACCCTTTTTGTGTTTTATTTTGAGACAGGGTCTCACTAAATTGCTTAGGGCCTCACTGAGTTGCTGAGGCTAGTCTTGAACATGCAATTATTATACCCAACGAGAATGAGATCATCCAAGCCATTCCTGTAAAGCCAAAAGAAGTCTTTATTATAGCTGGCCGGTGACGACCACCCATACAACTAAAAGCGGTGTGGAGGGGAATCACCTGCTAGTTCCTTCATTGTCAGCATTTACAGGGAAAATGACATGTGAGTGGGATGGGCAGTATAGTCACTGTTTCTAGCCAATGCGAGCAAGCCACGCTACAGAAGCAGATGTTAGCGATTAGCAGTTAGCTATCTCTCCCTCCTGATGGCACATTTAAGCCTTTAGGGACTTTCCAACTTCCTTAATTTAAAGGTCACCCCTCGGTTTCCGGGAATTGTTTCTACATTTCTGGGACATGGTATTTGAGAATTTTATTTCTTGGGGATTGTAACACAATCCTCCTGTCTCAGTCTCCCAGACCGCTGGGATTACAGATGTGCACCACCACATCCCACCAGGAAATCATTTGAGCCCAGAAGCTCAAAGTTAGCTTGGACCATGTACCAAAACACTGTCTCAAAAACAAAACAGAAACAAAACAAAACAAAACAAAAATCCAAAAGCAAGCCAGGCACTGTGGTACACATCTGCAATTTGAGGCTGAGACAGGAGGATCCCAAATTCAAAGTCAGCCTGGGCATTTTAGGGAGACCCTATCTCAAAATAAAAATAAAAAGGGCTGAGGATATAGTTTAGTGGTACAGCACTCCTAAGTTCAATCCCCACCACTGGAAACAAAACAAAAACACCCAAGAGACCATAAAAGTAAAAACTAAAGAGACTCACTGAGAAGTTTTCTGAGAGGGAGAAACTGAAACCCAGGAGGACAGGCTTTATTGCTTGTTGTGTTCCAATAAAACTGGGAAGACAGGTTGGCAAGTGAACAGGTTTGTATTCAAGCTTGTTTTGAGAAAGATAGAGTAGAGCTTTTTTCTTTATCAAATTTCTATCTTCAGGGACTCAGGAGCATGGAAAGCCTTCATAAGAGGAGAGGAGGCACAGTGGAACAAAAGGCATCTTTAGCTAGGTGAAATATGTCAGTCTTTCATTTCCTTGGCATCTGTCCTCAGCATAAGGAAGTTTTAATTCTCAGCAGGAAGAAATTCAGGAGCTATTTCAAAATCAAGGGAGTTTTAAGCATTAGGAAAGGGTTTTCATGGTAATGCTCATTAAGAATCAAAACTGAACGCTTTATTTTTTTATTTTCATTTTTTGGTTCTGGGGATTGAACCCAGGGGCACTCCACCACTGAGCCACATCCCCAGCCCTATTTTGTATTTTATTTAGAGACAGGGTCTCACTGAGTTGCTTAGGGCCTGGCTAAATTGCTGAGGCTGGTTTTGAACTCATGATCCTCCTGCCTCAGCCTCCCAAACCGCTGGGATTACAGGCATGGGCCACCGCGCCCGACCTTAAAACTGAACACTTTAACTGGGCACAGTGGCCCATGCTTGTAATCTCAGCGGCTTGGGAGGCTTAGGCAGGATCATGAGTTCAAAACCAGCCTTAGCGAGGTCCTAGGCAACTTAGTGAGACCCTGTTTCTAAATAAAAATATAAAACCTTCTGGGGATGTAGCTCAGTGATTAAGTGCCCCTGAGTTTGATCCCCAGTACAAAAGAGAAAAAAACAAAACAAAACAAAACAAAACCCTGAACACTTTGTACAGAATGAATTTGGAGGTCTGACTCAATTGGTTAAAAAGAGTCCCATTGTTACTGGTTGGGAAGGAGTCTTCAGTTGGGTCTGATAAGAGTCTGGCATCCAGAGGTCACTTAAAGTCCACATTTGTTTACTGGCTTCAGCTTTCTGGTGTCAGTTATGATGAAATGCAATTTTCTGTTTTGACATCTCCTTGGCAAGTGACATCATAAATGGAAATATTTCCCTTACCTACCTATTTTTATATATTGTTTGATATTGGTATTATGAAAACAGACCAAAATGAAAATGAGAGGGAAAGATGATAATAACTCCTCCTTTTTCTCTTTTTCTTTTTGCACTGGGGATTGAACCCAGGGGCACTTTACCACTAAGCTACACCATCAGTCCCTTTTTTATTTTTTGAAAAATTTGAGACAGAGTCTCCGCTGTTTCTAAGGGCCTTGCTGAGTTGCTGAGGCTGGCCTTGAACTTGTGATCCTTCTGCTGGGATTATAGGTGTGCACCACCAGGTCTGGCTCTCTTTCTTTCTTGTTAACCAGACCCCAATTTTGTTTAGCCATTGGGTGGGCAACAAACTGTTCTAGGATATAGGTCCCTTGCTCAATAATGGGTTGATGACACTGCTCCTCTTTGCTAGTAATTAGTTTAATTCTGACCCAGGAAAGGTCTGCTGGGGCTTCTAAAACTTTTTCCTTCTTATTAAAGCCAAAATCTTGCCAGGTGTGGTGACAAATGCCTGTAATCCCAGTGCCTTGGGAGGCTGAGGCAGGAGGATCACAAGTTTGAAGCCAGCCTCAGCAATTTAGTGACACATGTCTCAAAATAAAATATAAAAAGGGCTGGGGATGTGGCTCAGTGGTTAAATGCCCCTGGATAACAATCCCTGGTACCAATAAATAAATAAATAAATAAATAAATAAATAAATAATTAAAATGTCTGGGCTGGGGATGTAGCTCCGTGGTTGTGCACATGCTTAAAAACATGAGGCCCTGGGTTCAATCCCCAGTACCAAACAAGTAAACTCTTCCAGGAGAAAGGATCATTTTCACCTTCCTGCTTCTTTCTGTCTAGAATGCAATTGTGGGACATGTGATCTTTAGAGTTACATCAAATATGTTGTTCAGTTAGGTGGCAAGCTCAAGGATGAACTATACCTCCTTCCTATTGTTGAGCTCCTCTGCATTACCCATGGAACCTCTAGATTTTTAACTTGAGACAAATAACTTTCTTTTTTGTATTAGAGATTGAATCCAGTTTTAATTTTGTTTAGCCATTGGGTGGGCAGCAATGTATTCTAGGATATAGGTCCCTTGCCCTATATCCAGGGATGCTTAACCACTGAGCAATATCCCCAGTCCTTTTAAAAAATTTTGTCTAGAGACAGGGTCTCACTGAGTTTCTTAGGGCCTTGCTAGGTTGCTGAGGTTTGCTTTTTATTTTTTATTTTTATTTTTTTAGTTGTAGGTGGACACAATACCTTTATTTTATTTTTATGTGGTGCTGAGGATCAAATCCAGTGCCTCAGGTGTTCCAGGAGAGGGCTCTAACACTGAGCCACAACCCCAACCCCTAAGGCTGGTTTTGACTCACAATCCTCTAGCCTCTGACTCCCAAGCTGCTGGGATTATAAAAAAGTGTGCCACCTCGCCTGGCTACAAAAAACTTATTTTGTAAGCCTTAAACACATATAGTGTTGTTGGTGAATTCTGTTATGTATAGCTAAAAGTATCATAATTTACATAAATAGCTATTTGGGTCAATTTTGATATTAGAATTTACATTATATCTCACTATGATCTCCTATATAACTTTGGTAGTCTTAACTTACTCTAATTGTAGAAAATCATTATACATAAATTTTTATATATAAATATAAATGTGTGTATATATGTATTTATTTATGTATCTATTTACACTCTACACCAAGTATTTTCCGTCAAATATTCTACACCAAGTTTTCACTTCTTCTGGACACATGGCGGGATTGTACTTCCTGCCCCACCTTGTGGTTTGGGGACAGCCATGTGACTAGTTCTGGCCACTGAGTTATGACTGGGAATGACATTTCCCCCATATATTTGGTTTATAACAAGTAGTGTCACACAAAATTCATGTATACATTACAGTGCTACCTTGAGATTTGTATCTTGTCCTTAGGGGAGCATCACTGCCCAACCCATTTTGAGCTTCAGGTGTCCTCCTATAATTTACAGAGCAGATGGCAAGTGCATTCCCTAAAGCAGGGTGTCAGTTCTGCTTTGCCATTCTCTTCTTGTTCCTTTTCCCCTCCATCTCTTTCCACAACCCAAGCAATCAGAAAAAGATTTCACAGCATGCAGGTCCCAGTGGGGTTCCAGCGAGCACATAAGTCATTTATGGCCATAAGGTCCTCAGCATCAACTGGGACCCCTGCTGTAGAAACCTATTTTTACATCATCCTGCTTATGAAATCATAGAATCTCTCTGTTTTACGAAGCTTCCTTTCTCTAGTTGAGGGGAATAACTTATATCATCGTATTTTATTTTACCATTTCTATGTAAAAATTATCTGGGTTTCATTCAGAACAACAAGAGAACGTGGTATGTCTCTAAGCCTGTCCCCATTTGCTCTCTGTCTTCTCCGGAGACTGAGATTAAAAATTAAAAGTCTTATTCCTCAGAAATGTTTGAAGCTAAAAAAAGAAAAGAAAAAACAAAAAAGAAAAAACAGACAGAAACAAAGCTGGGTGTGGTGGTGCACACCTGTAAGCCCAGTGATTCAGGAGGCTGAGGCAGGAGGATTGCAAATTAGAGGCCAGTCTCAGCAACTCAGAAAGACTCTTTCTAGAAATAAAAAATATAAAGGGCTGGGGATGTACCTCAGTGGTTAAGTACCCCTAGGGTCAATACCCCAAATTCCAAAATAAAAAACAAACAAACAAACAAAAAAACAAAATACCAACAAGCAAAAAAGTATATGTTAGAGGCTAAAGTTAAAAAAAGAAAACCCTGAATTATAAAGAATTATTAGGTAAGCAGATTCTGCACATCTTTTTGTTTTTGGAAATAATTAAATAGCTGAGACTAAAGCCAGAGGAAAGTTTCCTTTGATCCTGAAGTTTCTCTGATATATTCTAATTACTCTGTGATCCTTTGGTATATTTGAATGCTAAATATAGTTCTTAGATAAAACCATTGGGAAGAGTTATAGAAATGACTTCAAGAGCTAGGCAAGGCGGGCGTGGTGGTGCACGCCTGTAATCCCAGCAGATTGGGAGGCTGAAGCAGGAAGATTGTGAGTTCAAAGCCAGCCTCAGCGACTTAGTGAGGACCTAAGCAACTCGATGAGACCCTGTCTCTAAATAAAATACAAAATAGGGCTGGGGATGTGGCTCACTGGTGGAGTGCCCCTGGGTTTAATCCCCAGTACCAAAAAAAAAAAAAAAAAAAAAATAAAATAAAATAAAATGTTGTCTTAAAAAAAAAAAAAGAACTAGGCAAGTTGGCACATGCCTGTAATCCCAGTGATTCTAGAGGCTGAGAAAGGAGGAATGTAAGTTCAAAGACAGCCTCAGCAACTTATTGAGTAACTTAGCAAGGCCCTGTCTCAAAAAATAAAAAATAAAACAGGTGAAACAGGTGGGGATATGGCTTAGTGTTTAAGCACACCTGGGTTCAATCCCAGGTACAAAAAAAAAAAAAAAAAAAAAAAGAAAGAAAAGAAAAGAAAAAGAAAGGCATGTTTTTAAGATTACACAGGACAGGTCTCAGGTCTCAGTGATAGAGCACTTGCTTAGCGTGTGTGAGACCCTGGGTTCCATCCCCAGCACTCTAGAGTTTATTTGAACCATTTCAATATCTATACGACTTCTTGTCATAGACCAGAAATAGGAAGTCCTGAACTACAAAAACCCTGGTGAGGGTTTTTGTTACATTTAGAAATATTTTTTGTTACATTTAGAAATATTTTGGCTGGGCACGGTGGCGCACGCCTGTAATCCCAGCACTTGGGAGGCTGAGACAGGAGGATCGCAAGTTCAAAGCCA
>JAJEJO010003081.1:213856-276311 GCA_020662805.1 Glaucomys volans | reverse complement strand
AGCTCAGTGAGACCCTGTCTCTAAATAAAATACAAAAAATAGGGCTGGGGATGTGACTCAGTGGTGGAGTGCCCCTGGGTTCAAACCCCAGTACCAGAAAAAAAAAAAAAAAAAAAAAAGCAATGCAATTTAAACAATGGGCTGTGGTGGGCACGGTGCTGCACTCTAATTCCAGCAGCTCTGCAGGTTGAGGCAGGAGGATCACAAGCTCATGGCCAGTCACAGTAACTTAGGAAGGCCTTAAGCAACTTGGCAGACATTGTCTCAATATAAAAAATAAAAAGGACTGGGGATGTGGCTCAGTGGTTAAGAGCCCTTAGGGTTAAATCCCTGGTACCAGAAAGCAAACAAACAAAACCCCACCGACCTAGCTCAGTAGTAGAGTGCTTGCCCAGCATGGGAAAGGCCTGGGTTCAATTCCTAATTCCTCCCTACCCCACCCTGCCAAATACCAAAAAGAAGATAGGACGGAAAAGCTTTATGGCATGTGTTCCAGGAGTAAGCTCCTTTGTCTTAAAAATTTGTTTTGTTCAATGTTTGAAACTAATTTGAAATTGCCTTCTACAAGCAAGGCTAATTTGAGCACAAGTTGCAACTTATTTGAATTTCACTTTTTGTCCTTGCTCTCCCAGGAAGCGAACAGGGTTTCTAATCCTAACCCTAACCCTAACCCTAACCAACAAAAGGAGTGTTTTGCAGTCACACAGACACAGATTTCAACCCGGAGTTGCTCTAGTCAGCTTTTTCACTGCTGTGATCAAAAGACCTGACAAAAACAATTTTAAGTAGGAAAAGTTTATTTGGGGGTTCATAGTTTCAGAGGTCTTAGTCCATCGACAGCCAACTCCATTCCTCCGGGCCTGAGATGAGGCAGAACATCAAAGCAGAAGTTTGTGGTGGAGGAAAGCAGCTGGGAACAAGACACCACAAAGCAGAGACTGGGCTCCACTCAACAAAGACAAAACATAAACCCCAAAGGCCTGCCCCCAGGGCACTTCCTCCAGCCACACCCTACTTGCCTAATTACCACCCAGTTAATTCCTATGGATTAATGCATTGATTAGGTTAAAACTCTCATAACCCAATCACTTCACCTCTAAACTTTCTTGCATTGTCTCACACATGAGCTCTTGGGGGACACCTCACATCTAAACCATAAACTTAAGTCTTGACCCTTAGCTACCCTATAATCATGGATTGTTCTTGGTCTGAGTCTCACTTATCTATAAAATGGAGATCCCTTTGCTTTCTGCACAAGATTGTGATGGGAAAGACATCAATGGTGCATTTTGAAACCACTAGAACTTTGTACAAATTCCTGGCATTTCCACACTGGCTCCCTGGTAGTGCTTCAGAAAAATAAAAAGTAAGTCCTTATCAGTAAAACGCTGGGGACTCAAAATCAAACGTCAATGCTCTTTGAGGTAGAAGGAGGGCCTGGGCTTTCCCTATCGACGACTAAGTGGAGATGATCTTGCTTAAAATTTCAGGTCTGGACCAGCCTGGGACCCAGGAATCCAGGTTAACGTACATGCTTTCTTTCAGGTCAAACGTCACAATCTACAGATCCTGGTAAAGGCTAAAGGAAAGGCACCCTGAAATGGTGAAGTGAAAAAGCAGGCACACGGAGAGAGGGTGGGAGTGGGCGAGGGGAGAAATGTTAGAACCAGGTTGGTGGCCGGAGGGGACGAGGCGTCTCATAACTGTAGAAGGGCAACGGGAGGACAAAAACACACCCCGGAGAGTGAAAGTGGGGCCAGCGAAAGGGCCCACCCACAGAAATTTCGGTTCCCACACCAGGACTCCGGGCCTTGACTACAGTTCCGCCCTCAATCGCCTACAGGCCCCCTCGCCCCGCCCCAAGCGGGCAGCTAGACCGTACCATTGTGTATGTATGTATGTTGACGTGAGTAGAGGGCTAGTCCTTCACAGCCAACAGGAGTTTATTTATGAGAAAAGATGATAATACCTATTATTATATCAATTAGAAGTTAATCTATTTCCTTTTTATCGGCTTGGACTCCCTTCATTCCTCGGAAAATGGTAGGAATACGGCCCTTCTTCCCCTTTCCTTTTCCACATTTGGTACATTCCGCCGCGGTACGTAGGCGGGGAAGCGTACATAAACCTCGACGCAGGAGGCGGGGTTGCTCAGTCCTCGAGGCGGCGGTGCTCAGTCGTGTTGGAATCTTGTTGCTTGTCGGCCTGTGCGCGCGTGCGCGGACATGGCCTCAAACGGTATGTGAGGGCGCGAGGCGGCGGTGGTGTGCCTGGTCAGGGCCTCGTTCCTTCCCAGTTGAGCTTTTGATTTTCGATGGGCTTGCGGGTGGCGATGGCGTGTAGGGTCTTTTCGCACCGATGTGGCGGGAAGTGGCGGAAAAGGGTAGAAGAGGGAGGTCGATGTCGCCATTTTGTTTCGCTTCTTTGGCCTCTCTCGCGGAATTGAAAGTCCTGCTTTTATAGTGCGTTTGAGGTGAGTGTTGGGAGGGAGGCGGCCTGGTGTTTGAAGCATAAAGGAAGGTTGGAAATGCCCTGTCTTTCTAGCGTGGGCCCCCTCCCCCAAACCCCGCGCTGTGGTCCGCTTTGTCGCAGTGCTGCATCCGGGCATTTGGTGCGCGCACGCGCTCTGTTGGCCCCTCCCCCTTTCTCGCCGCGCTTATCCCACTTCCCTGCCTCGTGTTGGCTCGACTTTTTGTCGCGAGACCCTCGGGAGACACCGCAACGCGCGTCCGGTGTGGGCCTCGCCCCTCAGAGTCCCTAGGGAAGGGGTGGGACTGCTAGGTTCCCGCCCGGGTTGCCACGCGGCCAGGGCGGAGGCTCGGGATCGAGGCTGCGCGCCCGCTTAACGGTTAGGGGCGGTCAGGGAAATTGATCAACGGACTAGGGGACGGGGTTCGTACGGTTTCCCGCCTAAATTTCTTTTTTGCTGAGGTGAGAGCCGAAAGGAGAGGGCACCCGAGGCCACACCCTCTCCCTGTCGTTTTGCCTTTTCCTGCGGGGGAAGTGCCTTATTTCCTGTACTGAGGAGATGAGCCGATCTTGCTAGTGCGTTTTTAATGTAACGTCTTAAAAGTGTTTTTTCTGCTTTTGGTTTGATGAATCTCTTCACATCTCTGAGGGAGACGGGTAGATAATAAAACGTAATCCTTGGGCGCTATGGGTTTGGGGATTTGATTATCAGGTGACTCTTGCCTCCCAAGTTTATCACTTTGTCTTTGACGTTTGGGGTCAAAGGGCTCTGTTGCGTTGGTTGCCTGACTGCATTAAAACCCCGCATTGCCGTTCTCCAGCGTTGGTCAAAGGACGGCTTTTTTTGAGAGCCAGATCTTATTTGGGTCTTGTTGAGGGTGCCACATCCTGAACACAACTGCCTTGGAGTTGAATTCATACCTGTGCTTTGACTTTGGGCGAGTTACACTATATCTTGACTAGCAGCATAATAGCTTTTTTCTAAAACGGATGTGAAAATGGAATGGATGTAAATTCAGAGCTGCTTGTGGCATTGAGTTCACCAAGATCCTTGTTTTTTTTTTTCAGTAGTTTAGATTTCTGAAGAAATTTCTATTGTTTTTCTTTTTTTTGGAACCAGGGATTGAACTCTGGGACACTCAGCCACTGAGCCACATCCCCAGCCCTATTTTGTATTTTATTTAGAGACAGGGTCTCACTGAGTTGCTTAGGGCCTCGCTAAGTTGCTGAGGCTGGCTTTGAACTCGTGATCCTCCTGACTCAGCCTCCCAAGTCGCTTGGATTACAGGCGTGCGCCACCACACCTGGCTTGTTTTTCTTTATTGTAAGAAGACTTGTGTTGCCAGCTTGTCCTCTCAATTAGTATCTCATGGGGGAATATATGCTTTTTCTTGAAATAAAGTTTTGTTGATTTTCTTGGGTCTGGGGACCCTAGTGCTTATAAGTTGAGGACTGTAGTTCTGTTTCTCTCTATTAGATGGACCGCTGAAGGTAATGTGATTGTATTTTTCTTTTGCAGATTATACTCAACAAGCAACCCAAAGGTGAGTGCCATTTCTGGGCTTCCAGAGTTTGTAAAGGGCAAGGGTGGTCAAGGTAATTCTATCTCCCTTTTGTATTTTTTTGTTTTTCATTTTCCTTTTCTAAGGTAATTTTTCCTCATTGCAGTTTTTTCTTTTCTCTAGTTACGGGGCCTACCCCACCCAGCCTGGGCAGGGCTACTCCCAGCAGAGCAATCAGCCCTACGGACAGCAGAGTTACAGTGGTTACGGCCAGTCAGCAGACACTTCAGGCTATGGCCAGAGCAGCTATGGTTCTTCTTATGGACAGACCCAAAACAGTTGAGTCACTCTTAATCTGGGTTACTTCTTTCTAAATGCTGCTTTTCTAAAACATGAATAGTGCTGAAATGTTGAAACTGCCTCCTGTTTTCCTCTCAATCTCTAACTCTTAAAATTCTTTGGGGACTTAATCTTTTCAAACCAAAAATGTTATGGTTTGTAATTTCCTTTTTTTGAAAATTAAACTTGGCCGGTGTGGTGCTGCACACCTGTAATCCCAGCTCGGAGGCTGAAGCAGGAGGATCATGAGTTCAAAGCCAGCCTCAACAAAAGTAAGATCCTAAGCAACTCAGTGAGAGCCTGTCTCTAAATAAAATACAAAATAGGGCTGGGGATGTAGCTCAGTGGCCAAGTGCCCCTGGGTTCAATCCCCACCACCAAAAAAAAAGTTCAAACTTTCTCAGTATGTTGACCTTTTCTATTTCCTTTCTTGACATGAAAAGGAGATGTCTTAGGCTGATTCTTATGTGGAGGAAATAATTTGGAAATGCTTTAAATCAGGTTACTGTACATCCTTGGGTAACACAAGAAGGTCAAATTTGCCCTAACTTTGGACCTTTAAATAATATGGTCTTGTATATGTTGTGCACATACCAGCACATTAAAAGCAGCTACAAATAGGGATGTTTTTGTTTTGGTGGGATAGGTGAGGGAATTGGAACTGTCCTAAAGAGTGAAATTGGAGCATTAATTTAGGATTTATTTATATATTTATTGGTACCTGGGAATTGAACCCAGGGGTGCTTATTCATTTGAGCCACATCCCCAGCCCTTTTATATATTTTACCTAGAAACAGGGTCTCGCTGAGTTGCTTAGAGTCTTGCCAAATTGCTGAGGCTGGCTTTGAACTCTTGATCCTCCTGTCTGTCTCCCTAGCTGCAGGTTTACAGGTGTGTGCTGCCACACCCAGCTAATACTTAGGATTTAAAAGAGGGTAACTTAATTTTTTTCCTCATAGCTTTTTTTTTTTTTTGGAACCAGGGATTGAACTCAGGGACACTGAGCCACATCCCCAGCCCTATTTTGTATTTTATTTAGAGACAGAGGCTCACTGAGTTGCTTAGGGCCTCGCTAAGTTGCTGAGGCTGGCTTTGAACTCGCGATCCTCCTGACTCAGCCTCCCAAGTCGCTTGGATTACAGGCGTGCGCCACCACGCCCGGCTCCTCATAGCTTTTTTTGATTTCCATTCTCTTTTTGTAGCAGGCTATGGCACTCAGTCAGCTCCCCAGGGATATGGCTCCACTGGTGGCTATGGCAGTAGCCAGAGTTCCCAATCGTCTTATGGGCAGCAGTCCTCTTATCCTGGCTATGGCCAGCAGCCAGCTCCCAGCAGCACCTCTGGAAGGTAAGGTGGTGGTGGGGGATGACACAAAATTTAGAGTGAATTGTTGGTGTTGGGTAAAGAGAATGGGGTAGATGGGAAGTGAAAGGGAATAACGGGTATACTAAGATTATGATTTTCTCCCCCACATAGTTATGGTAGCAGTTCTCAGAGCAGCAGCTATGGGCAGCCCCCAAGTGGAGGCTATGGCCAACAGTCTGGCTATGGTGGACAGCAGCAAAGCTATGGACAGCAGCCAAGCTCCTATAATCCCCCCCAGGGCTATGGACAACAGAACCAGTACAACAGTAGCAGTGGAGGCGGTGGAGGTGGTGGTGGAGGTAAGAAGAGTTCTTCAGCTGTGTCTCCTACTTATTTTCTGTTATATTGTTTGGCCTTTATCAAAGATTTTGTTTTTTTCCTAACTTTCATAATTTTTATCCCTCATTTTCTTTTACTTCTATTATCTCTGCTTTGTTTGGGACTGTTTGCCCTTTTCCTAATGTTTAACTCCCCCTGCCCCCCCTTTTTTTGGTACCTGGGAGTGAACTCAGGGATCCCTAACAACTGAGCCACATCCCAGCCCTGCCCTTTTTATTTAGACAGGGTCTTGGCTAAGTTACTGAGGGCCTCACTGAGTTGCTGAGGTTGATCTGAACTTAGAATCCTCCTGCCATGGCCCCCAAGCTGTTAGCCTTAAAGGCAGAGGTGTGCATCACTATGCCCAGCCTGGCTCCCTCCCCCAAACCTTTATGATGCTGGGGATTGAGCCCAGGGTCTTGTGCATGCTAAGTACCCACACGCTACTACTAAGCTACATCTCCAGCCTGATTTTGCCCCCCAAAATAAAAGTGTCTTTTCTTCCCTGACAGGCAGCTATGGCCAAGATCAGTCCTCCATGAGTGGTGGAGGTGGTGGTTATGGCAATCAGGACCAGAGTGGTGGTGGCGGCGGCTACGGGGGAGGCCAGCAGGACCGTGGGGGCCGTGGCAGGGGCGGTGGCGGTGGTTACAACCGCAGCAGTGGTGGCTATGAACCCAGAGGTCGCGGAGGTGGCCGTGGAGGCAGAGGCGGCATGGGGTAGGTGTCTTGTGAGTCAGGGAGTGTCTTTGGGGGGAGTATGGAGGGTGCATGAATCTCCCTTGAAGCCAGTCCCTAGTGCATGGTTAGTATTCTCCGGGGATCTGTGAGGGCTTTGATATTGGGGACAGTGATTTTCTCTGTACTTTCCCGTTTTATTTTTATGAGAACTTGGGACCCTAAATCCTATCCACACTTGTGAGTAGATGTTTGAGTACTGATACTTTTATTTCCAAAGAAAAAGTACATAGATGTGTATGGATTGGAGTCATTGATATCCTAGGCAAGAAACATGGAAGTAAAGACTTCTTTCTCTGCAAGGGAAACCGATGATCCCACTCCTGGGAAATAGGGGAAACTTGGCATGTGTATTCCCATGTGTTCTCCAAGGGAGTTGGTAATGGATAACCTGACTTCAGCTTCCAGGAATTTTGGCTACTTATTCTTCCCGTATTCTGTAGTCATTTGAATCCAAGAATGTGATTTACACTAGTTTGACTGACTGATTTTGTGTGTGACTTGGTTTATGGGGTCATCTGACAAGTGTGCAGACCTTTGGGGCAAGATAATGCTTGATAGTGGAATCCCACCTATTTATTCCACTGTCTCCCTTCCCAAAAAAGCATCAGCTTGTCCAACTGAATTTTCTTTCCTTCCCTTTCTGCTGAAGTAGAACCTTAGATTTGATGTTAAATCATTGTCAAATCTGTTGGGTATATAGGATTTGAAGGACCCTACTGTCTCCTTGAAAAGGGGAGGAATGTCAATGTTACTTTATTTTGAAAAAGTAGGTTTTTTTAAAATGAGGTTGTATATGGTAAGTATTCATAGGTGGGAGGGGGCAGTCTCAAAAATGTACAAAAATAAGGAAAACTCTTGTGTGCGTGTGTTTATTGCAAAACTTTAAAAAGAAAAACAACTGTTATGTGACTGTTAACTTGCTCTGCATTTTATGTGCCACAGGTATGAAAGGTGACATTGCAAAATACTCCGCTCTTCTCGCAGTGTAGAAGGGGTGACCCCGGGGGTGGAGAGTGATCAAAAACCAGCTCAGTAGTTAGGATAGGGCTTAGCTAAGTTTGTCTTGCTTTAAGGGGAAATTGCCTTTGGTTTTGACTTTTTATGGAATGGGGTTGGGTCTGCTTGCTGCTTTCAAAGCAAAAACCACAAAAATGTGTTCAGGGCTACCCCAGCCTGGTGTGAAATGTCTTCTGGGTACATTGGCGGTAGGGTTTTTAAACCAACTACTGGGTTGTCACCACTCACGACGAGGAAAAAAAACATCTGCTACGTCGGAAGAACAACCAAGGAAAATGGGTCATTTTTTTTTTCCAGAGGAAATAGATATATAATCCTTTAAAGCAAAATTCTTAACTGTGTCTGAGAAATTGCACACGTGTGTGTGACATGCTCACAGGTCAGACAAGGGTTGGTCAGGAAGGGATGTATTTTAGTAGCCACTTGTATCTTTTTCCTGAAACACCTACCCATGTTTGGGAATGTTAAAATCAAAAACACCCTTTTGTAGCCGTTGGAAGCTTCATGTCCTTTCTTCTAACTTGTCTTCTCCAGCGGAAGTGACCGTGGTGGCTTCAATAAATTTGGTGGTAAGTGAACAGAGTTTCCAAAATTCCCAACTCCCAGCAATGCTTTGTCTGATTGTTCATTTGCAGATGTCTTAGCGTGTTAATTTAACTGTCAAAGGTTTTGAAGTGTCCATAACCACCTCCAGAAAGGGGTGGGGTAGAATGCCACCCTGCTGCCAGATGTGTGCTAACCTGGAGGCAGGCAGGGGTAAGACTCAGCAGTCTTCTGGTATCAAATTGGTTTGACCCAGGTTAATAGAGGTGTATAGTAGGCCTCTTGACAGGGGTGTTGCCATACATGGCATTTAGTGACCACCATTTTGAGAAACTGGAGGGAGTGTGCTGGAACATGTGATGCCAACTTGCCTTTAGGATCCTTTTGATCAGTGTGTGTCCAAGGCTAGTGTGTGTATGTGTGTGTGTAACAACCTCCAAATGTTTTAATTCTGTGAGGACATGAAATATTGCCCTGCCCTGAGGACGGTGAAGTTGGTATATATTTTTATAAGTACCGAGTGGTGTCAATGCAATTCTACATGTACATAACTCAGATGGGCAAATAGTATCTAGCTCTGGGAAGGAAGGTGTGGACTACTTCAAGAAAGGTTTGGGAGCATGTGTGGCTCATGGGAAATAACCAGGTCTTAACAGCACAAACTGAATTCATGGAAAAATGGCAAATTTGAGAAGTCTCCCAGTAAGCTGGAACTTTTCTGGTTTGGTTAACTAACAAAAGGTTTCTTGATTTGTCTCAACATTTAAAGCCAAAGGTGTGGGTTCATGACTTAGGTGTCATTGTGTATGGGTACAATATTTGTATATGATGAATTCAGATAAACATTGGTCAAAGATGGTCTCTGGAAAAAAAAAAAAAGAGGCTGCATTATGGAAATAAGATTTCTGGTCTGTTCCCTGGGACATGCTTCAAAAATACAATAGTTATTATGTATGTTTAATTTTCATGTGGTTTTGGGAAAACTTAACATGGTTTTAAGAATGGTTTCTAAAGATGAAATTAAAAATTGTTCCACAATTGATAAGTGTTTTTGGTGTTAAAGTTTGGAGAAACTGGATGGATGCACATCACATTGCTGGTGGTGAGCCCATGTCTCTCTGGGTGAGAGAACAGGGCCAAGCTATGAGTTGGTTTGTTAACTTTAATGGGTAATTCCCCTCACCCCCCCAAATCTGTGCTGAGGACATTTCCCAGCCTGAGCTGGGGGAGGCAGCATTTTCTGAAGTGTGGCGTTGTCCCTGTAGGGACTCAGGTTACAGAACTTAAGAAATGGGCCTGTGTCTCCCCCAGACCTGCTGATTTTCTCCTCTGGGCAGGCCCAGGACAGGGTTTGGAGTAGGCTGTGAGCACTTTACTGATACTTTGTAAGAATATGAATTTGATGTTAATTTTTTTCTTTGTCTTTCCTGTTGACTGACGGTTCCTTTTTTCCTTGTTTTTGTTTTCTTCTTTGTTTTTTTGTTTTTGTTTGTTTTTTTGTTTTTTTGTTTTTGTTTTGTTTTTGTTTTTGATTTTTTTTTGGTGTCACTTAAGGCCCTCGGGACCAAGGATCACGTCATGATTCTGGTGAGTCCACTGGTGGCATGAAAGAGTAGTTAAAGTGGTATCTGGACTTTACCTAGATGCTTTTGAAATGAAAAAAAAAAAAAAAAAAAAAAAAGAACAAAAAAAAAACCCTGGAAAAATAGTGATGGGGAAGAGTTTCGATGTACTTAATAGTTCATAAATGAACATATCAGAAATGTTTGATAAACAAATGAATTGATCTTTCAGTAGTTTAGTAGGTCTGAAATGAGACTGAGAGTTCGTAACAATTCATAGATGATGCCAATTCATCTGTGGCCCATGCTCCAGAACTGCTGATTTAAACAAATGGTGGTTTTTTCTTTTTTTATTGCAGCTTGTGTCTAAATCTGTCAAAAATCAGAAGGAAAGAACTAGTCAGGACAGTTTAAAAAAAACTTTCTTTTACTTGTTTTTCATGTTTGGTATATTAGGTTTTAATGTGAGTGTTTTTAGTAAGGGATCTTCAGTTGAAAGTTGATAAGCACTGGTGGGTTTTGTTTGATTTTGGGCTGTTAACACCTGAGTCATGGTTTCTGTACTGGGTTTTTAAAATACTCTAATGAATAGTTATAAACCTGTATAGACATTCAAATATGAGAATTACAGGGCTATTAATTTTTCTTTTTTTGGTCTTTTTTCCCCCCCTTTAAAATTTTCACGTACTCATGTTTTCAACAAGCAGAACAGGATAATTCAGACAACAACACCATCTTTGTGCAAGGCCTGGGTGAGAATGTTACAATTGAGTCTGTGGCTGATTACTTCAAGCAGATTGGTATTATTAAGGTACGGTGCAGCAGAGTTGGGGGGCTCCAATCAATTGGCAGGCTTTTGGATTTCAGAGATTAGTAAAAACCAGTCAATGGTTGCCAGTAGTAAAAGCGAAATTCTTAATGGTTGTTGCCAGCTTAGTTTGTTGAGCAAAGAACAGTAGCTTTGCCATTTTCTAAGAGAAATTGCACAAAAAGAGTAAGTGATGAGAGAGGTACCCCAAGACTGTGGTTTTAATTTAGGGTAAATGTGAGATGAAGAAGTAACTGGGAAGGGGAGACCTGTAGTTTGAGAATGATACAAGCTTCAGGTTCTGGAAGAGAACAATGGAAGGTTGTATATTGCTGTCTGGATCCACTGGTTCTGCATTTGAACTAACCTCAGATCAAAAATATTTGGAAAAACAAATTGTGTCAGTTTTGAATTTGTCCAGACCATTTTTTTTGTCATTATTCCTAAACAAGATAGTATTACAACTACATAGCATTTACATTGTATTAATAAATAACTTAGAGATGATTTTTGTGTTTTGTGTGGTACTTGGGATCTAACTCTGGGCTTCTGTATGCCAAGCAAGTGTTACACCATTGAGCTACATGCCTAGATCCTAGGAGTTCAGAGTTGTTCAGTGTAGGGTCTAGGAGATAGTTTAAAGTGTATAAAGGAGATGGGTGTTGGTTATATGCAAATACATGCATTTTATGTAAGGGACTTTAATGGGTGGGAAGATCCTAATCCACTAAGGATATCAAGAGAAATTTGCATTGTATCCTCCAAAATTGATATTTTTCAGACAAATAAGAAAACTGGACAGCCTATGATTAATTTGTACACAGACAGGGAAACTGGCAAGCTAAAGGGAGAGGCAACAGTCTCATTTGATGACCCGCCGTCTGCCAAAGCAGCTATTGACTGGTTTGATGGTATGTATGAGGAAGCAGGTTGGGTGGGCATAGGGCATACAGCCTTAGGAAGCTTGCTACATTTTGAGGGTTCTTTTGAGTCTTCCAGCATTTATAATATAGTCTCGTTTCTGCTTGTTTCATTTAGATTATAAGCTTTTTGAGGAGGGTATACTTAGATTGTACGAAATGTTTTTGGATCAGCAGTTCTTGAATCTAGTGTCTTTTTTTATGATGCCAGGGCTATATTACCCAGGTCCTTGATTATCCTAGGCAGATATTCTACTTCAGAGCTACATGCCTCAGTTAAAACTTTTTTATAATTTTCTTTAGGGAAAGAATTCTCTGGGAATCCTATCAAGGTTTCATTTGCTACGCGCCGAGCAGACTTCAATCGGGGTGGCGGCAATGGTCGTGGAGGCCGAGGGCGAGGAGGTAAGGAGCTACTATGGCTTGGTATAAGAGAGGTGATGGAGATAGTGTGGAAAATGATAAGGGCTTGCACAGGAAAAATGTTTAACCAAACTTGGAAGGGGGACAGACTTCTTGTATCTGTACTTAGGACCCATGGGCCGTGGAGGCTATGGAGGTGGTGGCAGTGGCGGCGGTGGCCGGGGAGGTTTCCCCAGTGGAGGTGGTGGTGGTGGAGGTCAGCAACGAGCTGGGGACTGGAAATGTCCTAATCCGTGAGTGAAAGTTTATTTTTTTTAAATGATGTGTACTTTGTTATGGTAGAGTTGTGTGGGTAGTTTTCAAAAGTAAGGAATAAGAATGATTGAGGGAGGATTCAATTTGAGTTTATTAGGTAAGGTTGGGATATAGTCTGCTGTTACCTGTGGGAGGAAACTATTGTTCTAAGACCCTGAGTGGGTGCTGGAAACTAGAGAGTACCAAAACCCCTGTGTGCTTATTTGAATATAAGCACATTTGAATATTAATTGTGATACTGAGATAGTGGATCTGATAGTTGAGATTGTTCTTAAGTTGGTAGGGTAGGATATATGCAGAATAAATCTATTTCACAAAACATAAGGTTTTTTGGGCAGGATGATGTGGAATTGTGAGGTTCCATCATGCTACTCAGAAAAGCCTGCAGTTTAAAACATAGGAATTATGTGTGGAGTTTTGCATCATTTTCAAGCTGTTGATCCATAGGAAAAGAACTGCATTGGGGGGAGTACTGTATGGGGGAAGCTGATGGACTGGGTTCAGTGGTTGTTCAGTGGTAATCACAGTGGTTGTTCCTGGTTCTGTTCTTGAAGAAAGACTTTGGAGTCTCGCTAATTCTAGGTCTTGCCTACTACCTGTTCTTCCAAAATAATTGTCTTCCTTTTCCTTAGTACGTGTGAGAACATGAACTTCTCTTGGAGAAATGAATGCAACCAGTGTAAGGCCCCTAAACCAGATGGCCCAGGAGGGGGACCAGGAGGCTCTCACATGGGTAAGAAAGAGAGAGTACTGAGGAGTTGGATCACAAACCCCTTAGTTTTGGAGCAGGGAGGCTAGGGGGAAGGTAGGAGGATAGAAGTCTAACGTATATCTTTTATCCTAGGGGGTAACTATGGAGATGATCGACGTGGTGGCAGAGGAGGCTATGATCGGGGCGGCTATCGGGGCCGTGGCGGGGACCGTGGGGGCTTCCGAGGGGGCCGGGGAGGTGGGGACAGAGGCGGCTTTGGCCCTGGCAAGATGGACTCCAGGTAAGTAAGACTCTTAAAAATAAAGCAAATGAACATGGGTTGTGGGGTAACAAGATTGTGTTGAGAAGATCGTTTCTTTGGAAAGAGCTGAAAGTTGGGCACAGTGGCATATGTTTGTAATACTGGCAGTTGGAGGAGCCCGAGTTTGAGGCCAGCCTGGGCAACTTAATTGAGATCTGTTTCAAAGTTAAAAGGGTGTTTGGGGTGGAGCCAAGCATGGTGGGTGGTGTACACCTGTAATCCCACGCTGAGGCATGATTTCAAGTTCAAGGCCAGTCTCCGCTACCTTGTGAGGCTTAGCAAGATTGGGGTTCATTGGTAGAGCAGCACTGGGTTCAATCCCCTGATTATCAAAAGAGCTGAGATGCCTAATCTTTAGAGGGGAGGTAGGGGCAGGGAAATCAGGGGAACTAGTCTTTTTAGATCCACAGCACTTACAGAGATATGGCATTTGCTTGGGTGAGATTTAAGAGGGTCTGATAGAATATTTGGGGGTATGGGATTGGAGAAGCTGGTCATTCAAACCTAACAGATGCTTTTTTTTTTTTCCCTCTAGGGGTGAGCACAGACAGGATCGCAGGGAGAGGCCGTATTAGCCTGACTCCTGAGGTTCTGGAACAGCTTTTCTTCCTGTACCCAGTGTTACCCTTGTTTTTTTGTAACCTTCCACCTCCTGAACACCCATGGATTTGTGTTGGACTACTTGATTGTAGCCATACCTCTGGTTCCCATTAAAAACCATCGTTTTAGTTAAAATTTGTTCCTCTTCCCCCTCTTCACTTTTCCTGGAGGATTGATGTCCATGTCAGGAATGTGGAGAGTTTGCCTCTGAGATCATGCTGTGTAGCAGGGATGTAATGATTTGTTCCTGCCCAGCAGGAACTAGAAATAAAGTATTTGATACTTGATCTAGGGGAGAAAAGGGCAAGTGGTATCCTTGAGAAGAGTTTAAATTTGTCATGGCAAAATTGTGTGTGTCATGGGGTAAATGAAAATATGGGATGTGATGAATATTGCTCCAGGTTTGCCTGTCTGGGAGTTTTACCACAATTTACATGTTGGTCCTCGTTTACCATTTGTAGCAGATTTACTGTTTAAGAATTCTCGACTCTTGAGGCGCAAATAAATTAGCTTTGCCTTTGGGGCAGTATTCAAATCTGACCATGATAGACTGGGATGTAGCTCAGTGGCAAAGTGTTTGCAAAGCCCTGGTTGGATCCCCAGTTCCAAAAAAGGCCCCCCCCCCCAAAAAAAAAAGACAAAATCTGATCGTGATGTAGAGCACATTGCTAAGTTGGGAGAATAACTAGAGTGCCTACTTTCATGCCTGTTTTGTACCAGTGGAGGTTTTATGGAGTTGTCTAATTGTAAACCCTAGAAAACAAGGCCATTCTCTTTACAGACTGAAAATGAAGTGCAGCAGTTATGTTGCTGTCTCAGAATCAGATTGGGAATCAGGATTGAGTTTACTCTTTCAACTCCTTTTCTATTTTTTAGTATTTTAATCATTTTGATTATGAAACCACTGTGCAGGAGGTCTTGAATGGGCAAACTTCTGTCCCAAGTAAACTTTTGTTTACTTAGACCCTAAGAGGATATTAAATGTGGAAGAGGTCTGGAGATGGTTTGTGGGGTGGGTAGGTGACTGGGAAAGGAAGGTAGATATTGTTTCTTGTATTCAAAAGAGATGAGGAAGTGGACTAGAAGATAACTGGTCTAGTTGGATCATTTTCATATTTGCCCTATGGTATTTTGAGATTCTAGACTTGAAGCTTCATGATTGGTGGGGATGAAAAGCCCTCATGGAGGTTACTGAATGATTAGGGGAAGTGTGAGTTATAACACTGACTTCCAGTCTCTTAACATATGACTGCAGATCCTTAAAGACTTAATTTTTCTTGGGCAGGGGATGGGGCTCAGTAGTTAAGTGCCCCTGAGTTCAGTCCCCAGTCCAAAAAAATCATTTTCCTCTCACCTGTGAAATTAAGTAAATTTGTTCATGCCTGCTAGCCAGTTGATCAAGTTGATCAGCATGAATTTTGGTGAACAGAAGTAAAAGTTATAGCCAAGAGCAGACAGTTTGGTTGGTGATGCTAGGGATTGCACCTAGGGCCTGACACACGTTGATTTACACCCTCCCCCCACACAGATTTGGTTCTGGCACATTGTCATGTTTTGTAAGATAAGTACCATCAGAAACCTTGCAAATGTGCCTGAGACCCATTGGGCAAAAATTTTTCCTCTTGTGAAAGTTCCTCTTTGGTTCTGGGGATTGAACCCAGACACTTGGACATTCTAGGCACTTGGTATTATCACTGGAGGCATGTCCCTTGTTGCCTCCCTTGAAGCTATTCTGAAGTATGTTCTCTGTTCAAGTATATAGTCAAGAGAAGCTATTTAATCCCTGGCGATTTGAGGCGAGAAAAGCATGGCTTTTAAAGGAGTTAGCTGCTTAATATTTCTGCAGGAATGGAGGAGCTGCTGTAACCAAGAGTAGTAGTTGAGAGTGGCCTGATGTCTCCAGGCTATTATGACTTGGATTATTGAACTTGAAACATGAGAGAACCCTCAGATTTAGAGTCAAGGATGTGGCAGATTTTGTCCCTCGTCTGTGCTATTTGTTTCGTTGATTTATTTGGTTTAAGTAACCTGGTTGAAGTCTCTTAAGACATTATTGTTTCTGTGCTAGGTTCCCCACCCCCCTGAATCTTTGAGGTACAATGGAAGTACAATAAAATGCACATATTTGAAGCATACAATTTGATTAGTTTGACGTGTGTAATCAATACAATCAATATAAAAAGCATTTCCATTACTTTTTTTTTTTTTGGAACCGAGGATTGAACTCAGGGACACTCGGCCACTGAGCCAAATCCCCAGCCCTATATTGTATTTAGAGACAGGGTCTCACTGAGTTGCTTAGGGCCTCGCTAAGTTGCTGAGGCTGACTTTGAACTCGCAATCCTCCTTCCTCAGCCTCCCGAGTTGCTGGGATTGCAGGCGTGCGCCACCGTGCCTGGCTTCCATTACTTTTTAAGATTTGAAATGCAGACTGTTTCCTGCATGATTTGACATTAGAAATCGATCACCTTAAGATATAGAACCCCACCCCCGCATGCCCACCATTTCAAAATTAAATAGCACACTTATAAATAAATCTCAGGTCAAGTAAGAAAGCACAAGAAAAGCAAGAAGTGCTTTGAACTAAGTTACAGTAAAAGCTCAAAATTATCAGGATCTCTGGGATGAAACAGTATTCAGATGAACATTTATAACTAATTAGAAGGAAGCTACGATAAATTATTTTCAAATCGTAATAGGAAAAAATATAGAGAAAAGATGCAACTAAAATTTGACAATCAGGAAAAAAGAACAAATTGTCGATGGAAAGGGAGCTCTCTAACCCTACAGATGCTAAAAATAGGTAATAAAGTAATATTACAGTTGTAGCCCTTACATGTGGTAGCTTATATAACATGGTCTACTAGAGAAGCATCTGTGTTGTTAAATACTTAAGTTGTTGATGGATGAAATATTCTATATATTGTCAAACAGTTTTTTTTTTCTTTTTTTTTTTGTTACTTCTGTAGCTTCTTTGTTTTTGTTTGGAGGATCTATCCAGTGGAGATAGGCATGTTAAAGTTACCCATTATTGTGTTGTGGTCTGATTCTTGAGATTGAGAAAGATTTGTTTGATGTACGTGGATGCTCCATTGTTTGGGGCATAAGTATTAATGATTGTTATGTCTTGATGTATAATTCTCTTAGGCAATATGAAATGGCCCTTTTTGTCCCTTATGATTAACTTTGGCTTAAAGTACACTTTATCTGAACCCTTGCTTGTTTACGTGATCCCTGTGAGATATATGTTTTTGTCCATCCTTTTCGTCTTCAGTCTGTGGATATGTTTGCCTTGTTCTAGGGTTTTAATATTAAAATTTGATCTGGTTAGAAGTGAAGGCAGTTGAAGCTTGTGAGTGGATTGCAGGGACTGTCAAGTGTTAGTGTCTTATTGGGCCTGGGAATTGAACCCAGGGACACTTTAATACTGAACTACGTCCCCAGCCTTTTTTCAGGGGGGTTGGGGAGTACTGGGGCTTGAACTCAGGCACTTAACCACTGAGCTGCATCCCCGGCTGTATTTGTATTTTATTTAGAGACAGGATCTCACCGAGTTGCTTAGTGCCTCACTTTTGCAGAGGCTGGCTTTGAACTTGGGATCCTCCTGTCTCAGCCTCCTGAGGATTATAGGTGTGCACCACTGTGCCAGGCTTGTCCGCAGCACTTTACTGTTTTGTTTTGAGACAGGGTCACACTAAGTTGCTAAGGCTGGCCTCAAGCTTGGGATTCTCCTTCCTTAGGTTGCTCTAGTGACTGGGATTTCAGGTGTGCAACACTGCATCTGGTTTGATGGCTTTCAAAAAGGGTTAGGTGCTTGCTTAACAGCTCAGCAACTGGGGAGGCTGAGATGGGAGGATTTTAAGTTTGAGACCAGCCTGAGCAATTTAGTGATACCCTGTCTTAAAAATTAATGGGCTGGGTGCATGGCTAGAAAAGCAACTTGGGAGGCTGAGGCAGGAGGGTACAAGTTTTAAAGGCAGCCTCAGCAACTTTGTGAGACCCTGTCTCAAAAGAAAAAAAGACTGGGATTGTGGCTCTTGGTTAAGTGCCCCTGGTTTCAATCCCTGGTACCAAAAAAGGGGACTGGGTATGTATGTATTCCCCCTCCAAAAAAACCTTTTGCAGTTGGCCATATCCTTTAAATGAAGTAGAGTTACAGTGAGTAGATATAGCTTGGAACAGTGGGGGTGCTTTTCCACATTGAAGAAGACCAGAAATAACTGGAGAATCTGTTTCTGGTGCCAGGTCGTCATTGGTGGGAAAACTGTGAGGCCCACTGTGTTTGAATTTTGAAACTTCTATTTGCTTCATTACCTAGTAAAAGTCAGACTAACAGCCAGTCTTATTTCTCTAATTGATAAGGATTTTTGGACTAGTTCTTTGTGTGTTATTTTTGGGCTAGGGATATAGCTCAGTAATAGCTGGGGAGTGCTTGCACAGCATACATGAGGGCTTCAGCACCACACACACATTGCCAAAAAGCATAAACTAATTTGGGGGTGGGGGATCAGTGCTGGGGGTAGATTACACCCAGGCCCTTATCCATGTTAGGCAAATGCTCTTTCATCAATTTTTTTTTTGGTACCAGGGATTGAACTTGGGGGTACTTAACCACTGAGCCATGTCCCTAGTCCTGTTTTATATTTTATTTAGAGACAGCCTCACCGAGTTGCTCAAGGCCTTGCTGAATTGCTGAGGCTTTGTTCGAACTCACAGTTCTGTCTCAGCCTCCCAAGCTGCTGGGATTACAGGTGTACACCACTTTTTTAAAAAAAATACTTTAGTCAGTGGACCTTTGTACATGTGGTGCTGAAAATCGAGCCCAGTGCCTCACACAGAGCGAGTGCTTTTACCACTGAGCTACAACCCCAGCCCCAGCCTTTTGTTCTTTTGAGAGAGGGTCCTGTTAAGTTGCCCAGGTTGAATTTAATGTCATGCTTCAGCCTCTTGAGTAGCTACTCTTAAATAATAAGTGTGCACCACTGTGATTAGCAGTAGTTTGCTTTTATTTCCCTCATTCTGGGGAATGAATGCAGAATCTTGCAGCATGCTAGGCAAGCATTTTACCACAGAACCACATCCCAGCCAACTGCATTCTTGAAGCACTTGGATGTTCTGTGTGTTGGGACAGACTAATGACTGAGCAGGGTGGGTTGTCAGTGGGGAAAAGTATTCAGCAGTTCTGTTTGCCTACTTTGTTCCTTAGTTTAGTTCTTGATTAGCCCTTTCTGCTTTTTTCACCCCATCACATGCAGGGACTCCCTGGGTTTTAGTATCTTGAATACAGGTTGGGGTTGTAACAGATGGACAAGAGTTACAAGATCTGGGGTCCAGTGCCCTCTGAGACCTGACAACATTGATTCTACTTTGAGGCATGTGTCTTCACATTTCTGGTCTCATCCTTCTTAAAACTTCACTTGTAATTGAGAAATAATCACTTGTGGTGTGTAATGTAATGTTTTTGAAAATGTGTATACGTTATATAATGATCAAATTAGGCTATTTAACATGTCAAGTACTTTTAAGTTTTTTTCTTTTTTTTTTTTTTTGTACTGGGTATTTAATCCAGCACTGAACTACATCCCACCCCTTTTATGATTTATTTTGAGACAGGGTCTCCTTAAGTTTTGAGGATGACTTCAAACTTGGGATCATGCTATCTCTCAGCCTCCTGAGTAGCTGGGAGTACAGGAAGTGCCACTGTTTGAATTCTTAAAATCCACTCAGCAATTTTAAAATACAAGAGAATCCATTTGCTTGTTTCATGGTGCAGGGGATTGAACCTCAGGTCCTCCTGAATGCTAAGCATTTGCTCTACTGCTGAGCTTCACCCCCATTTCAGCAGTCCATTATTTTGCATAGTATCCATGCTGTTACTCCAGCATTTACTCTTCCTGAATGAAAGTTATACCTATTGTCCAACATCTCCCTTTCCCTATCTTCTCAGATTCCACATTTGAGATCATCTAGTATGTGTCTTTTTGTGCCTGCCTTACCACTTAACATAATTTTTTATATTCAGGTCACTGGGTACTTTGTTTGCATTATTTTGGCTACATTGTGAATAGTGCTCCAGTAAACATGGGATGCAGACAGGTATCTCTAACATTCTGGTTTCAGTTCCTTTGGATATATACCCAGGTACTTGTATTGCTGGATCGTGTGGTAGGTATACTAATTTATATTCCTACCAACCGTGTATAAGGATTCTTTTTTCTACATCCTAATGCTTGTTATCTTTCATCTTATGATATAGCCATCCATTCTGGGGTCTAACCAGGTCTCACTTCCTATTGTAGTCTATTAAGCGGGCTGGTAGAGCTCTTGCCTCACATGCCTGAGGTACTGGGCTTGATCCTCAGCACCACATTAAAAAAAAGAGATTTTGTGTCCATTTACAACTAAAAAATTTTTAAAAAGAGGCTACTGTTAGTCAGGTGTAGTGGCTCACATCTATAATCCCAGTGGATTGGGAGGCTGAACCAGGAGGATCACAAGTTCAAAACCAACCTTGGCAATTTAGTGAGGCCCTAAGCAACTTAATAAGACCCTTTCTCTAAATAGAAAGGGCTGGGGATGTGGCTTGGTTGTTGATCTGTAAGTCATTCTTTTCCAGTATTTCTGTAACTCAGACTCCTGAGCCTCTTTTCCCTTCATGTTTTTAAACTTTTATTTTGAAGTTATTTTAGACTTGAAAGTTTCCACAATAGTTAAGTTTCATCTCTCTGCAGATAGAATCTTGATAGTATTGGCATAGAACACAAAATCAAATGCATCTTTTTTTTTTGGAACCAGGGATTGAACTCAGGGACACTCAGCCACTGAGCCACATCCCCAGCCCTATTTTGTATTTTATTTAGAGACAGGGTCTCACTGAATTGCTTAGGGCCTCGCTAAGTTGCTGAGGCTGGCTTTGAACTCGCGATCCTCCTGACTCAGCTTCCCAAGTCGCTTGGATTACAGGTGTGCGCCACCGTGCCTGGCTAATCAAATACATCTTGCTAACAGAGGACATGTAGTGCTTTTTGATGGTTATCAAGTAGAAGTTTTGGAGATGATTCAATCTAAAATTCCCAGTGTTCAAGAGTCAGAAACACTTGGAGAAAGGAAGTCTTTATGAGCAAGAATGTGGATCTGGAGGAAATAGTGCCCTCTGTTGATGTATAGTGCTCTCATCTCACATTAGGATTATGTCCCAGAGAGAAGGGCTCTTTTTCACTGGGAATTGAGGACAACCCAGGTAGACTGGAGACAGGGAAGGAGCTTGGATTGTAGATTTGAAGATTTGGGATGTGATGTGCCAACTTGATAGTGTTTGCTGTAGTGAGGAGCCAAGCTAGGTTTTTTTCTTTCTTTTTTTTTTTTGCAGTGCTGGGGATAGGTTTCTTTTTAAAAAAAAAAATTCTTTTTAAAATTTTTATGTGGTGCTGAGGTTTGAACCCAGTGCCTCACCTGCGCAAGCCTACTACTGAGCCACAACCCCAGCCCGACCCTAGGCATCTTTTAAGTGGGCAGTAGGGTCCAAGGGGTGGGTGGTGGGTGGTAGTTGGGAGTGTGAGAGAGAAGCTTTGAAGGCAGCAGGAGCTATTTTCCAGGTACAATCCTGACTGTATGCACTTCACCTAGAGGTGGCAGTGTTGCACAATTGGAGATTTCTGTAGGAGTTTGAAGTATCTTTAGGGCTTTACTGTAGCCCATTCAGACCTTACTTGAAATGTTTTAGGATGACAGGACTTCCCCCTCCCCTCGCCCTGCACCCCTAGAGTTTGAGGTGAAGCTGAGCTGTTTATAGTGTCCCTGAATGAAAGGCAAGTCCCAGTTCTGGTGGCCTGTGTAAACCTGTGAAGTCTGAGATGCCTTTCCAAGTTAAATGTGTAGGTTTACTAGCGTATCTAAAATGCTTGGCACCAGAAGTGTTTTGGATTTAAGATGTTTTCAGGGTTTTTTTTTTTAAAAGGTTCAGATTGGACTTCAAAAAATTTTTTGTTATTTTCAGGTTTTGGAATATTTGCATAGAGAAGTATCTTGGGGATTAGATGCTAATCTACACACAGTTCGCTTATGTTTAATATGTACATTGTGCACATGAGTTGTTTTTTTTTTATGTTTATTTAGAGGCAGGGTCTCTTAAAAAGTTGCTTTAGGGCCTAAGTTGCCGAGGCTGGCTTTGAACTTGCCTTTGCCTCCTGCCTCAGCCTCCCCAGCCACTGGGATTTGAGGTGTGCACCACCATGCCCCATACACATAATTTTGTACAGCGTTTTCAGTGTGCATGTGTTTTGACTGATCTGTTATGAGGTTGGGTTTGGAATTTTCTACTTGTATCACACTAGGGCTCAGAGAATTTCAGACTTTGGAGCATTTCAGATTTTTGAATTTTGGGGTGATCAACCTGTGTATGTGTGTGTGAATCACTTGTCAACCTAGTTAAAATGTGAATTCTAATTCAGTAGGTCCAGGAGGGCCTAACCTTTTTTTTTTTTTGTACTAACTATTGAATCCACCATGCTCTACTACAGAGCTACATCCCCAGGATCCTGCCCTCTCCTCGCTTTTAAAATTTTCTTATTTTTCTGGTGGTACTGGAGATTGAATCCAGGGGCACTTTACCACTCAGGTACATAGCTAACCTTTTTTATTGTTCTTTTTGAGATTGTGCCTTGCTAAGTGGCCCAGGCTGGCCTCAAACTATTGATGCTCCCTTCCTCAACCTCCTGGGAACTGAAATAACAGTTGTGCACCATAGCATCCAGTTTGGCTGTGTGTTTCTAACACGTGCTCTGGTAATATTGAAAGTGCTTGAGTATAAAAATTCCAGCACCACAATCATCTGAGGGGTATACTGATGAAGATTAATTTTGCCATTTTTATTTGCCTTATAGTATTTGAGAATGGCCAGTTCATTTATGCTTGTTCTTGGAGGTGGTTATTAGACAATTTCATTTTCTTAGCACCACTTCAGCACAAGGTGACGGGTGGACTCCTTTTGATTGTTGTAGTATGTCATCTTCTGGTTGCTTAATACCAGCAAAGGTTAGTTTTGGCTGATCAGGAGGAATTCCTTATTCTGGTTGGTGGCCTTTATATTTTCTCTAGCATCTGAGGATTCAACCCTATTATGGTTTTTAAGAAAATCTGCATCTTTTGTGGTTCTACTGCAGATGGTGGATTGGAAAGCAGCAGCCCACTTAAAGAGTAATGCATTAAAAAAACCAGTTAGGCAGAGTCTCAATTCTTGCCCATTTCCCCTACTTCACCCTGAAGGGGGAACTTGACTATGTATGGAACTTTCTATGCAAACAGTGCTCTAGTGCTGTTCAGGAGCTAAGAAAAAAGGAAGGTGTGTATCCTTCATGTGGTTTCTAGATACAATTAGTATAGGCCTGTCCAGCCCTGGCTTTTCTTCTTGTTCTGAATCTTGAAGATTGAATGTAAGGTTTGAAGAAGATACGTATATTTTACAGAAGTTCCTTTTTATTTCCCTTCTGGTTTTAATTTTTGGGCGAGGTCTGGGACATGGAGGGAGTCTTTGACATGGGGCTGTAATTTGGAAAATTTTTGCATGGCTCCAATGAGAATTGTGATAGTGTGCCAGGTATATAGAGAAAGGTTCTTTGAGTTGCTCTTTGGTTAAATGTCTCAAAACCAATTCTGGGTCTTGGCAGAAAAGTCTGCTTGTTGTGGTTAATTGCTACTTGGTCCTTGTCTCCCAGGGTGTTTCCAGACTCTTCAACTTAACCTGGGATGTGCTTCATTATGCTAAAGATGTGTGGGGCCATCTGAAGCGGGGCTGGACTTTTGAGAGCTCTCAAGAAACTACCACCTGGTCTGGGAGTGGCAGGATGAGCCAGATGGTGGGGTTAGAGGTGCACTCTGAATTGCTCTTTGGACAGAGTGGATGCTCAGATGCTATTCTGAGGTATTGGGGAGCTAGGAACAAAACCCATCCCATTGAAGAGAGTTGCTAACACTTCAGTGTGTGTGCTGTGGAACAGTTTGCTGTTGAGTGACAAACTATGTCACGTTAGTTCCCACCAACTAGCTTGTGTGACTCGTTGACCTAGAATTTCAACTTCTATCTTTAGTAAAACTGCCCTTAACCACTATTGTATGCTGAACAATCTGAGGAGACTTTGGGGTGGAATGAAGTCCTCTTTTTCACCTCACCAAGGGAAAAGGAAGTCCCCTACTGCCTCCCTGGAAATATTTTAAGGAAGCTTTCTTTGGTTCCACCTAGCTTGAGGACTGGCTCCATCTCATGAGAACTATCCTGTGAAGTTTTCTTTAAAAGTTCTGATACTAGAAATAGTAACTACAATTTATTGATTACTTTTAACATTTTAAAATAGTTGTAGTTGGACACTACCTTTTATTTTATTTTTTTTTATTTTTGCTTATTTTTAGGTGGCTCTGAGGATTGAACCCAGTGCCTCACAGGTGCAAGGCAAGCGCTTTACCACTCAGCCACAACCCCAGTCCCTGTTTGTTTATTGGTACCAGGGATTGAACCCAGGGGCACTTAACCATTGAACCACACCTCCAGCCCTTTTTCATGTTTTCTTTAGAGGCAGGGTCTCACTCAGTTGCTTAGGTCCTTGCTAAGTTGCTGAGGCTGACTTTGAACTCAAAATCCTCCTGCTTCAGCCACTGCACCCGACTCAACATGACCTTTTTTTTTTTTTTTTTTAATGTTTATGGACCTTTATTCATTTATGAGTGGTAATGAGAATTGAACCCAGTGCCTCGCATGTGTTAGGCAAGTGCTTTACCACTTTACCACTGAGCCACAACCCTAACCCTTAACATGGCATTATATATATAGGCCTTGAAAAGATGTCTCTTTTATGGGACTTAGTATAATGAAGGAGTCCTAAGTGAAAGTACACCATGACAGTGGTTTGCTGTGTCCCAGATTCCACTGGAGCCAGAGGAAAGTTCAATATTGGGCATGTAGGGCCAGGCAAAAGATTTAAAGGTTGGGATGTAGGTGCTGGATGTATGGTGCTGACAAATAGTGTTGCTGAGATTGTGAGGTATGGGAAAGGAGAGATTGGATAGGCTAGGTTGGAAGGAAGATTAGGTTAAGGTTATCTTACTGTTGTATAATTGTGGGTTTGTTTGGGAGGGGGGTTACATACCCAGGGACACTACCCCACTGACTTACATCCCAGCCCAATTTTTTTTTTTTTTTTTTTGAGACAGGATCTTGCTAAATTGTGTAGGGCCTCATGTTGCTGAGGCTGGCCTTGAATTTGATCCTTATGCGTTACCCTCCTGAGCCACTGAGATTACAAGCATGTGTCACGGTGCCCAGCTCCTCTCACCATCAGTTTTATTGTTTTTGGTACTGGGGATTGAACTGAGGTGTGCTTAACCACTGACCCACATGTCCAGATCTTTTTATGTAATATTTAGAGACAGGTTCTTGCTTAGTTGCTTAGGGCCTCAATAAGTTGCTGAGGCAGGCTTTGAGCTCCACTATCCTTCCTCAGCGTCCCAACCTGCTGGGATTACAGGCATGTGCCACCATGCATGGCTCACCATCAGTTTTGATGACAGCCACATGGAGGTAGACTAGAGACGGGAGAGGAGGCCAGTTGCAGGTAAACCTGGTGGGGCAGTGAAGTAGGAAAATGGTTAAAGATTCAAATCCAGAATAGGACTTGGATCTCTCTGGTATCTGGTGTTTGGTTTGCAAATTACTCCCTTCAGGGCTAGGAAGGTTTGGGTTCAAAGTGTACTCAGATGCCCTAGGGTTCCCTAAACAGCCTCTGGAAAGGCTCCTTCTTGCTCTTCCCTGGAAAATACTCTCATATTTATCTTAGGAGTTAAATATGGCAGCAAGAGAAGAAACAGCCACCAGAACTCATTTCCTGAAAGTTTGCTTTTGTGGTTCGAATGTTTTCTGTGCAAAAGTGTAACTCACAACCTGTCATTCCAGGGTTGGGGTGTACCATAGGAAAAGCTGCTTGTGTCAGTGCCAAAAGGAACTCCAGAATTAACATGTCCCTGTGCTCTTTCCTGTGTTAAGATATGTAAAAGGCTAGTCTTGTTTCTAAATGCCTTGGACAAATCTGGCCCCCCATGACCCCAGATCCTTTATACTTGCCTCTTAACTTTGTGATCTTGGCCATAGGCTTTTGGTTTGTTTTTTGTTGTTTTGGTGCCAGGGATTGAACCCAGGGGTGCTTAACCACCAAGTCACATCCCCAGCCCTGTTTTATATTTTATTAGAGCCAGGGTCTCACTGAGTTGCTTAGGGCCTCACTAAGTTGCTGAGGCTGGGTTTGAACTCTATCATCCTGTCTCATCCTGGCAGGGATTACAGGTGTCAACTATCACACCCAGTTTAGGTCTTTTGTGTATAATCATAAGAGCAGACTCTGGGGTAGTACAGAAAGAACCACAAAATGGTGAACCAGGAAGCACTTGGTTAGCTTGATGCCCTATGAACATGAATGGTCACGTTAGCCTGTGGACTGTAGAATTCTGTTGGGTTGTGGGGAGAGCTGGGGATTGATTCCAGGGCTTTGTGTATGCAAAGCACAGGCTTTATGACATGTCCTTGTGGCTTTTGGAAATGTGTGGCTCCGCATGTTTTTGTGTGCAGAGCAGGAGGGAAAAAAATCACACAACTACAAGCTGTTTTTTTGTATATTGTGTATCAAAAATTAAGAGACTTGAAATGACTTATCTGGAACTGCTAGGGGTTGAATATGGCCACTCCTGGGAAAGATGCCTCAGCTTCGCTCCAAGTCAGTCACCAGGTAGGGCTGGGTGTCCCTCAGGGCCTCAAGGAGCAGGTCCTTGCAGGCCAGGTCCCAGGCTGGAACAAAGCTGAAGAGCTTCCTCATCTTTGATGGGTTGGTAGTCTCTGCCCGCACTGCCTGGTATTGTCCCTCGGTCAGAACCTTGCCATACAGGGCATCTAGCACCCCGTCCACGTCTGTAACCCGGGTGATGAGTGCTGCTCGGTGTTGGTCCACAAAGTGTACTGCAATGGGAGAGAACCAGGTGAGCCAGTACCCAGGGTAGGTGCTGGAGCCTGTCCCTGCTGAACACTGCTCCCAGAAATTCCTGGGAGGCAACTCGCCAGGACTCCAGATGGAGTGAGACAGACTGGCTCCCTCCCAGAGATGTGGGGGTGGGGACAGGTTGCTCAGTCTGGTTCAGGTAGGGGTGTGGTGGGGCAGGGCTAGAGGTGCCCCCCCCCCACCCCAATACAGGGTGTGGAGGCCTCACCTGGCTTGACTGTCACCTGAGGAGCGGCCTTGATTCCAGCTGGCACAGATCCAGGACCTGAAAAAAAAATGATTCAGATGAACTCGATTTCTATCCTATCTAGTTTCTGGAAGTCTGAGGGCCCCCTTA
Organism: Glaucomys volans; assembly: GCA_020662805.1. Classification (NCBI taxonomy): domain Eukaryota; kingdom Metazoa; phylum Chordata; class Mammalia; order Rodentia; family Sciuridae; genus Glaucomys; species Glaucomys volans. The sequence goes on along the minus strand of JAJEJO010003081.1, from coordinate 249,065 downwards.
GTCAGAATGCCAAGTTCTGGGCTAAACGGGAAGGTGCCTTTCCAGCAGAAGAGTTTATTTTGTAATGAAGGGGAACAGAAAGTAGAAGAGCGGGAGAGGCAAAACATGTTTGGCTGGGTGGAGGAAATTGGTAGATGAGGGGGCTGGGCGTGCTCACCCTTGGGCATGGTCTCCTGCAGCTGCTGTGCCATCTCCTGCATGCCCATGTCACGAAGCACAGCCGCCGTGAGCTCGGTGCCATATGCTTCCAGATAGAAGCTAACGAGCTTGTCAGTGAGGTCCACAGCATCCATGGGCATCAGTGTCCCCCGTGGGATGCGCCCATAGCCATCACGCAGTGGCACTGATAGCAGCTTCATCTTGAACTTCTTGAACTCATCAGCAGTCAGGTTTTCCAGTGCCTCCAGGATGGCGTCCCTCCCGCGCCCCATGGCTCTGGGGTTTCAGGCTGCTGCAGCTGCCTTTCACCCTGCCTGCTTTCTACAGACCAGGAAGTCTGCGAGGGGCGGGACCTGGAACTTGCACCTCCCACCTTCCATCACTTCCCCTGCTGCTTGGCTTTGGGCAAGAAGCACTTGACTGTCCCATTGATTCCTGCCCGTGAGGCCTTGCCTCCTTGGGGGATGCAGGATCACATCTTCTAATTGGTCTGTGAGGTGGGTCTTGGAAAATGAGATGCAGAGGGCCTCGAGTGATATGTCTCTGGGCTTGCACCAGCTGGTACAGAACAGGAACTTCCACTTGCTCATTTACTGTAGCACAGAGGTTTAGAGTCTTGGAATTCTAGAGCTCTGAAATTCCGTTTTCCTGAACTTTAGATTCTGACTCACATGTCGTCATCCTTTTTCTTTTTTAAATCTTAGTTGTTTATGGGCACAATGCCTTTATTTACTTTTATGTGGTGCTGAGGATCAAACCCAGTACCTCACACCTGCTAGGCAGTGCTCTACCACTGAGCTACAACTCCAGCCCCACTTGTTCTTTTTTTTTTTTTTTTTTGAGACAGGATCTCATGTTGGCCAGGCTGTCTGGTGATCCTCCTACCTTAGCCCGTGGAAGAGCTAGGATGGGCCACCTGATTGGTACATGTCAGAAATAATAGCAGCTAGAATTCCAAAACTTCCCCAAATTTAACATTTTGAGGAGAAATGTATGAAATAAAAAGAATAGTTGTGTACTTGTATCTCAGCTCAGTTTCATAATCTATAATGTGGAGATAATGATACTGAGGCACTTAATGACTTGGACTGTCTGATGTTTCCTGAAATTTTGTTTCCTAGGGGAGCCAGAATTTCATTCTAGAAGTTTAATTTCCTAGGAAGTGGTAAGAGCCATTGACTGAGAAAACCCTCCAGTGGAGGGAATCATGGGAAAAGAACCAGCTACTTTCTATCCCTAGGACTTGATCCAAAAGAACAGCTGAAAGATTGGGATGGTATTGGAGCCTTTGTTATATCTAGAACCTTTAATTTACTACAATTCTTTTTTTGGGGGCTGGGTACTGGAAATTGAACCCAGAGGCATTTCACCCCTGAACCACATCCCCAGCCCTTTATAAAAAAAAATTTGGGACAATCTGGCTCAGTCTCACTCGGTTGTTGGATGCTGCCCTTGAACGTGGGATCCTCCTGCCTCAATCTCCTGAGTTGCTGGGGTTACAGGCGTGCACCACCACACCTGGCTAATTTACTTTTTTTATTTTCTTAAAAATATGGAACTCAGCCAGGCATGGTGGTGCATGCCTGTAATCCAAGTGACTTGGGAGGCTGAGTCAGGAGGATCACGAGTTCAAAGCCAGCCTCAGCAACTTAGCGAGGCCCTAAGCAACTCAGTGAGACCCTGTCTCTAAATAAAATACAAAATAGGGCTGGGGATGTGGCTCAGTGGCCGAGTGTCCCTGAGTTCAATCCCTGGTTCCAAAAAAAAAAAAAAAAAAAAAAAAAATATGGAACTCTCCACAAATTTGCATGTCAATCTTGTCCAGGAGCCATGCTAATCTCTATGATTCCAATTCCAATTTTGTCAAGGTGAGTACCTGGCTAATATATTTTTTTAAAAATTTTTACTTGTAAATGGACACAATACCTTTATTTTGTTTTTGTGGTGCTGAGGATTGAACCCAGTGCCTCACATGTGAGAGACAAGCATATCACTACTGAGTCACAACCCCAGCCCCCTGCTAATTTACTCTTAACATAACTAGAAAAGGACCTGTTGGTCTGGACCCTGTGAACCTTTCCATCCTGTCTCAGCTATCCCTCCATCTCCAAGCTGCAGTCACACTGACCTCTCAGTTCCTCAAATGTGCCAGGTTCTTCTGCCTTTCTGTCTTTGCAAGTGCTATTCTCTCAACCTTGAAATCTCTCTTTTTTTTTTTTTTTTTTTAACCAGGGATTGAACTCAGGGACACTTGGCCACTGAGTCACATCCCCAGCCCTATTTTGTATTTTACTTAGAGACAGGGTCTCACTGAGTTGCTTAGGGCCTCACTAAGTTGCTGAGGCTGGCTTTGAACTCGTGATCCTCCTGACTCAGCCTCCCAAGTCGCTTGGATTACAGGCGTGTGCCACCATGCCTGACAAAATACTTGAGTGTTTAGTCCTCAAGTAAAATGTTACTTTAGCTGGGAAACCAGGCATAGAGTCCTTCCTATCCTTGTTCATAGCCCTTGTTTTAGCTCTCATAACAATTTGCATGTGTGCTGCTGGAGGTAGAATGCAGGGTTTCATGCATGCTAGGCAGATGTCTACCATGGCCTAGTCACCTTAAAGTTTCCACTGTTGAAGTTTCCAACATATGAACTATAACAGTGAATATTGGGAATCCTTCATTTTCCCATCTTTGGTGGGGTGGAATAATCATTATTCTTTTTGGTGATATGACCTGACATCATTATGCATTTATTCATTTATTGAACATTCACCTATTAGAAGGTGGATTCTGGTTCAGAGATTTAAAAAAAATTGGGGAGGTGTTTATTTGTTGATGTTTATTGTAGTGCTTTCTCAGGACAAGAAGAGAGGGCAGCAGTGGCTGCTGTGGGGAGTCTAGAGTCATGAAGACATTTTGGGAGGGTTTTGGCAATTGAACCCAGGGATGCTTTACTACTGAGCTCTACATTCTTAACCCTTTTAAAATTTATTTTGAGCCAGGTGGGTGATGTATGCCTGTAATCCTAGTGACTCAGGCTGAAGCAGAAGGATCACAAGTTCAAAGCCAGACTCAGCAACTTAGACTTGATCTTGAAATAAAGAATAAAAAGGGGGCCTGGGGATATAGCTCAGTTAGTAGAGTGCTTGCCTCACATGCACAGGCTCTGGGTTCAATCCTCAGCACCACAAAAGAAAAAAAAAAGAATAAAAAGGGCTGGGGATGCAACTAAGTACCCCTGTGTTCAATCCCTGGTATCAAAAATTAAAATAGCAAAATAAATGTAAGTAAAACAAAATATAAAAAGGACTGGGGATATACTTCAGGGGTAAAGGACCCTTGGGTTCAATCCCTAGTACCAAAAAATTTTTGTATTGAAACAGGATCTTGCTACATTGCTGAGTCTTGAATTTGTGATCCGCCATCCTCAGCCTCCTAAGTATGCCACTGCTGGGCATCAGTCTTTTTTTTGGAGGGGTAGTAAGAGATGGGACCATCAACACCTTTTAAAGTAGCAAAAGGTGTTGATGGTCCTCCTCTTTTCCTTTCATAGAAATTGGAGAGAAAAGTTTAGTTCTTGGAAAAGTTCTTATTTTCAATTCTATCTCTTTTGAGATTCAATACAGGTTCAGGGATCTGTCTTGCTCATTGCAGAGTCCCCTGCATTAAGCCAGTGTCTGGTACATAGATTCTCAGTAAAGCCTGGCTGAATGAATGAATGAATGAATGAATGAGGCTGTAGTGTCTGCAGCACGTTATAGTCAAGAGCTTCAAGCAGCGTGGCAGGATCCTGCTTCCTATCTTCGTAGCATGTTCCACACATGCTGGGGTAAGCTGTCCTTACCATGAGTGGCATTTGTGGTGCAACAGCCAGTGTTCCTTGGCCCATGGCAGTTTATTATTGTGGCTCCTCACTGGTCCTTGTCCTTCTAGAATCTCCAACTCTTTTTATACTCCGTGACCAGAGTGATATATCTTCCTAATCCATGTACAATCCTGTCCCTGCTGTTCCCCAGAACTCTCAGAATCAAGGCCAAGCCTCTTGCTTTGACCTTCAGAGGCCCTTGCTAACCTTTTCAGGTGCACCTCCACCTTGCTGGTTTCTGGGCACTTACTGGCATGTAGCACTCCATGCTTGGCCTCTTCCCTTCTGGTTTACTTGGTGAGTTCCTATAATATTCATCAGTGATCACCTTTTCTAAGAAAAAAAATCATTACTGCTCTTCTTTAGGATGTGATCCTTCACATGCATTTCTTTTTTTTCTCCCCCTCCCTCCCTTCCTTTTTTTTTTTTTTTTTTGGTACTGGGGTTTGAACCCAGGGGCACTCCACCACTGAGCCACATCCCCAGCCCTCTTTTGTATTTTATTTCGAGACAGGGTCTCACTGAGTTGCTTAGGGCCTCACTAAGTTGCTGAGACTGGCTTTGAACTCGCAATCCTCCTGCCTCAGCCTCCCGAGTGCTGGGATTACAGGCGTGCACCATTGCACCCGGCTCATTTAATTCTTAATTCCATGAAGTATGTGTATTTACTCCACCTTACTGTGGGGAAAACAAGTTTTCAGAAATTATTTTGGCAGACTACCCTGCTAGTGAGTAATTAAATGATTAAACTCATGTCCTTCTATTTCCTAGTCCCATATTGTAACCTACATTCCCGAAGTCCCCTTCCCTGCCCTCAAAAACTGACAAATTGCTTGCAGAGCTTATGTATACAGGAAATTTGTCTCCTTCAGACTGTCCAGAAATACCATTAGAAGGGCAGATGTTAACAATAATAGTAATGGTATAACTTTCTATTTTTAAAATGCTCTAGAACTTACAAAACATTCAGAAAATATGGAATAATGGGAACAGCAGGGAGTCGAGGGATGTCAGACCCACTCAGATTTGAATCCCGGATCCTGTCTCCTAGCTGTGTGACTTTCCTAGTTAAATCCTTTCTCTCTTGTCAATGATGTGTTCACCTCACCAACCCATAGGGAAATTAGTGCACTGAGAAGGACAGTGACTTGTTCAGGTCCCCCAGGGAGGTCAAGGCAAAACATGCTGGTTTCTGAAGGCTGCTACCATGATATTCTCCTGGGAAGGTAAGGATGGGAGCCTTTGACTTTCTGGGAAGCCACAGTATACCCTTCTTCTTTAATACTTCCCAACCCCCTCACTCCCTCTGCTTCCTTTCTGGATAAGAGGTGCTCAGGCCTCTGAACTTTGACCTTAGGTAGGCAAGAACCTCCAGGTCTCACTCAGGCTTACCCTTGCTCCCCTGGACAAGAGCCAGAATGGTTGGTGACTCTTGAATTGCTGGAGTGAGACTGTTCTTTCTGGGGCCAGAAGGACTACAGATTGCCAGGACGTAGGGCAAGTTACTTTATCTCTCTTTCATGGCTTTGTTATAAGAGAAACAGTGATAGGGTTATGAAGCCTAAATTAGTTAAGAATTGATGAGGTACCTGGGCCAGACTCAACAAAGTCTGTGAACCAATTTGTATTCTGGGGGTGATATTATTGACCTTACGGGGTTATAGGGAGGATTCAGTGGAACCATTAGTATTAACAATTGTTATAATTATCAATTATAATAATTGAATAATTATCAATATTCCACATTTATTGAGAATTTTGTATGGGTCTGGCACTGTTCTAAAAGCTTTATAAGAATTTGTTGAGCTGGGTTCGGTGGCGCACGCCTGTAATCCCAGCACTTGGGAGGCTGAGGCAGGAGGATCACGAGTTCAAAGCCAGCCTCAGCAATTTAGCGAGGCCCTAAGCAACTCAGTGAGACCCTGTCTCTAAATAAAATACAAAAATAGGGCTGGGTATGTGGCTCAGTGGCCGAGTGCCCCTGAGTTCAATCCCTGGTTCCAAAAAAAAAGAATTTGTTGAATCTTTGTAATAACTCAATACTCTTGATGATAATCCTTACATGATCCCCATTTTACTGATAAGAAAATCAGGTTAAGTGTTTCACTCAAGGTCATGCACCAAGGAATAGCACAATAAGGATTTGAACTTAGTAGTGGCAATTATTGCTTCTGAAACCCTTGGATGCCAGTATACTGTTTATTTGTACATTGTCCAGTTTAATCCTCACAACAACCTTTACAGAAATGGTCTCCTTATCATTATGCTGTAGATGCTGAAGCTGAGATCCACAGGTGATTTTCTTCAGGAGCACTAAGCATCAGCTTACGATGTTAGAATTGGGACCTGCTTCTTTAGCTACATTGAGGAATTTCTGGCCTCTCTCTATATATCCAATAGCAAGCAGCTCTCATCCTTCACAGCACATTTTGCTCCAGCTGCAGGGAAAATCTCCCTCAGGCAAAACTGAAATCTGTCCCCTCTGAGCTGTATGGGCTCCAGGGACTTTGTACAGCCCCAGGAACCTTGTACAGGGTCAGCAACACTGGTAGTGCATCCCTTCTTCCCCTAGATAGGGCTTATTGCACCATTTTTGTCTTCCCACCTGCCCAAGACAATCAGTGTTCCTTTTATGGATTAAAGGCCAGATCTGATTCATCTGCAGAGAAGGATTTAGTTGACCATCACCCCCCTGTCCTGGATTCCCACTCTTACGGATGAGAGGGTCAAGTTGCCAGTTCAGCCCTAACTTGGAAATGATGGAAATTTCAAATGAAATCTAAATTCTGGATGGTAGATTTTGAATCTAAGTGAAGTGACTTATATGAAGAGATCTCCAACTATACCACAGTCCCCACAGCCTGTTAATTACCCAAGGCCACGTCTGAGCTGTCAGAAATGGCAGAAGAAATCAGAGAATTAGAGATAAGAGCTGGAGAAATAAGACTTCCCTGTATTTCTCAATGTCCCAATAAAGAATATTGCCTTCCTGAGACTTCACATGACAGGAGAATTAGATCTATAGTCATTTGTATACATAATTGCTCTTTAAAAAAATTTTTTTTTTTTAGTCGTCAATGGACCTTTATTTATATGCAGTGCTGAGAGTCAAACTCAGTACCTCACAAATAGTAGGCAAGTGCTCTACCACTGAGCTACAACCCCTAGCCCTAGGTAATTGCTCTTGATGCAAAAGAATAAAGCTTTTTTTCAGGCTGGGGATATAGCTCAGTTCGTAGAGTGCTTGCCTGCCAAGCACTAAGGCCCTGGGTTCAATCCCCAGCACTGCTAAAAAAAAAAAAAAAAAAAGTTTATCCCTTTCTTAGAAGACCAAAAGAATGCTTGCAGCCTAAGCAATGTGTGTAGGTTCAGCTCCCAAGGTGCCAAGAAGTCAGGTGTAGCCATTTTTTTAAGCTTGTACTGTCAGCATGGAACATGCAAAAAGGAATGAGCTCCCAAACTTGGAGACAAGTTCTGGGACTAGTCATCAAAGCTAAGACAGATAGGGCTATCTGACTCCTAGGGAGATTTTTATTTACCTACTAAAGTGTTGGAGTGAGGGGGAATTATTTAAGGAGGGGAGGGTGACAATTGCTTCCTTCCTTTTTTTTTTAAGCTAGGAAAATAGTGTTTTCTTCTTGCTCACCTGTGGGGAGTCTGGTTACTTACACAAGTTAATTGTCTGGGCTTTTATCACATTCTAGGGCCAAGAGGGTCCAGAACATTTACTGTGAGTTATTTAATAAATCCGACTCTTGATTCAGAATATCTCATATATACATTTAAGATGCTGAATATTAAAAACCCAAGAGAGGCAAAGAGGGTGTCCAAAGGGGAGAGATTAAGAGACTAAATCAGAAATAAACTCAGACTAAGAAGGACAGAGAGAGTTCAACGTAGGAATGAGCAAAATTGAGTAAAGGTTGAGTGAAGCTGAGACTGAGGCCAAATGAGAGGGACTAAGTCTGTATTTATTCCTTCATTGAATACTCACTGCATACATTCTAAGATGGAGTCAAGCATTGAACAAAATTTGTATTCTGGTATTGGAGGCCAGACAATAAACCAACAAATAAAATATATTGCATGTGAAGTAGAGATACATGCTATGGAGAAAATAAGCAGGAGAGATGTTGGGGAGATATGAAGTCTTTACTGGGTGTGGTAGTATCGGGCTATGTCCTATAGTTCAAGCTACTTGGGAGGTTGAGGCAGGAGGATCCGGAGTTTGAGCTCAGCCTGGCCAACATAGTGAAATGCTATCTCAAAGTCTCATTGAAAAGTGACATTGAGTACAGATCTGGGAGAGAAAAAGAGGGAGTCTTTATCTGGGTTTGAGAGTCTCCCAATCAGAGGGGATGGCAAGTGCAAAGTCCCTGAGGAATAAGCAGGAGGGAGAGTTGAGAAACAGGGCAGGGCAATGAATGGGGTCAAATGGGGAAGGGCTTTGTAGGCCACAGAAGGACTTTGGTTTTCATTCTGTATGAAATTTAAACTGAAATTTGATAGATAAGCATACAGAAAGGCCTGAGGCTCTGAGGGAAGAATTGAATTGTTGGCTGCAGGCTCTGGATTCAGTCCTTTCAACTGTGTAGCTTTCAATCTCCAAGCATTTAGGAGAGCCTACTTTGCTTTAGGGCTTGTACTGGGCCCCAGGGAAGAAATCCCTTCCCCTTAGCTCAGAAGAAGAAACTCTTTGAAGGTTTCAATCCCTCTTGCAGGATAATAATGTCATTGTGATCTGCTGGGCTGTAAACTTGGGAAATGAGTGGGCGACAAACTGGAGAGGGGCTTGTAGGCAAGGAGGAAGGGATCCAGAGGGTGTGGAGGTAGAAGTGGGGAATGGGAGACCTCTCCCAGTATTGTGGCTTTTCTGTGGTGTAGGAGGCTCTGTCTCCCCACTGGCTATGAACTCTGGCTCCAGGCTTGGCTGGGGAGAGGACAGTAGATGGGCCAGGACAGGTGGCCCTGACTGACTCGAGATGCCTGCCTGCTGACTACTCAGTCCTCACTTTTAGAACAGTTTCCAGAAGTGATGGGCGGGGATGGGCAGGACAGCTAAATATAGTCCTGGGGCCATGGCTTAATCTGGGAGGGTCTGTCTTCTGTTCACTATGTGCCCATCATCCGTGGTGTCCACAGCCAGCTGCCCCTGTAAGATCCCTGTCCTTGCTCTGAGTCTGCCCCTTGTGTATCTGACCCTCCTACGGAAGGCCTGACAGTGACTGGTCCTCCTGGGAGTCTCTTTTTGTCCTAAGATCTCCAATCAGACCTGTGAGTCTTGTGGGCCTGGGGGTATGGGGAAGGGGTGGGCTGGGGGTCCAAGAGAAGTGAATGAAAGAAGGGCTAGGGGTGGAGTTCTAGAGGATTGGGGCTAGGGGTTGACCAGGCCTGGGTTAGAGGTTGATGCCTGGGCTTAGGATGGGCAAGGACAGTAGGCAAGACTGTTTGGAACCTGCTTTTGTGTTTAGGAACTGCGGTTGACAAGGGTGCTGATGGCAGATTTTATATTTATATATATGAAATATATGTGTATATATATTTTTAATATTTTTTAAAAATTTGTTTTTTAGATATACATCACTGTAGTGTATTTTGACATACATGTATGGATGGCAGATTTATACATATATATATTTTTTCTTTTTAAAAAATTTTTCATTTGTTCTAATTTGTGCAGATATTTTTTTGATGGGGAAACGTTTGAAGCTGCTTTTCTGACTGAGACTGAATTCCCCTTTCCCTTGGCCCAAACCAGAGTCCTTTTCAGTATGGGATGTAAGGTCTTTTTAGGCCGCAACTCCTTTTTGGGGGGCCACAGACACAGACTGGGACTGAGACTAGGCCCTTGGACTTCCCTCACCGACCCTTTCTCCTCCCAGGGTCCCCATGTCGGCTGCACCCGGTCTCCTGCACCAGGAGCTGTCCTGCCCGCTGTGCCTGCAGCTGTTCGATGCTCCTGTGACCGCGGAGTGCGGCCACAGTTTCTGCCGCGCCTGCCTGAGCCGTGTGGCAGGGGAGCCAGCAGCGGATGGCACCGTGCCTTGCCCCTGTTGTCAGGCACCTACGCGGCCGCAGGCTCTCAACACCAACCTGCAGCTGTCTCGCCTGGTGGAGGGTCTGGCGCAGGTGCCACAGGGCCACTGCGAGGAACACCTAGATCCTCTGAGCATCTACTGCGAGCAGGACCGAGCGCTGGTGTGCGGCGTTTGTGCCTCTCTCGGTTCGCACCGTGGCCATCGCCTGCTGCCCGCGGCGGAGGCCCATGCGCGCCTTAAGGTGCTGGATCCTGCAGGGTTCGGGGTGGGATGGTATTGTTGGACAACTTTGTTGGATAGCGTGGGGTCTGACGGATCAGGAAGTTGCTGCATTGACTTTAATTCTGACATCAGAGGACCGCGGGCGCCTGGAATTGCTAAAGGAAGCGGATGGGGTGAGGCTGCCGCGGGAGCGGGTCTGAGCAGTTAAAGGCGGTGCCTGGCAAAGGGGGAAGCCTAGAAGAACCGCGCAGGGGCGGGCTGGAGCAGCGCTGCTCAAAGCTAGATTTTCCAGTGGCAGTCCCAGGAGAAGCCCTGAGTTGTGGGGGCGGAGTCTGCTGAACTGTGGGCTAAGCCTGGCGTCCCACGCGGTGACCCGGATGGTCCTGTCACGCTGGCACTTAAGCGTGGCGTGGGGTCCCGTAAGACTGAGACTTGGGATTCGAGGCGTGGCCAGAAGGCGGGAGACAGGCTCTCGTATAGTGCACAGTTGCTTGAAGGAGGACCACGCACACCACACACTTAAGTTGCCAAACTCATTTGCCTGATAGGCACCACGTGGGGCGTAAGTGAAAGGGAGGCGGGAAGGGCAAGGCATGCCTAAGCCTGCACCTCGGTGCACAGGCCCAGGGTGGCACCCAAGACCCTAGTCCAGATTGCTTTTCTGGTGGAGCTGGAAGTCCTTAATGCCGCGACAGCTCACACATAGTTGTGTGTGCTCCAAGTTTTGCATACCCCACGGGTACCCAGGAAAGATACCCAGACAATGGCGAATGGAGACGCTGGCACACATTCGCTTGTACACATACAAATGGCAAATCACATGCATGTAGCTATCGGCGGGGGTTTATGTCCAAAAGGTCCAGGAAGGTCTGTCTTGAAGTATTTATTGGGTTATAAACGACAGGTGCAGGCGCGGGGGAGGCAGAGTCTGGAGGCACGGAGGGATCCTGGACTGATCCCTGCTGAGGAGACACTGCCATCTTTCCGACTGTTGTGTGTGCTTGGGGTGGGGTGGGGTGGGGTGGGGTGGGGGCTTCATCAGCATTTTGTTGCTCCTCTTCGTGGCCCCCAGCCTCCTAGAGGGGGTAGACAACCGTCCTCAGGCTTGTATTCGAGGCCCCTAGACTTCCCTAGGGGCATAGCCTCACAGCTCCTCCCCCTCCTGCCTTTGGCATTCAGCCCAGTCCTGGTTGGTGGTCTCTTAGCTATGAGGAGCCTCCTCCCAGGGGCCTGCCTAGTCACGCTCTCACCTCTGCCGATGACTCCAGAACTCCCAAACTCGTCCTTCTTTTATCTGTTAAGATATAACAAAACCCATGAAATGGAACTGGGCGTCAATAGACCCATGAACCTCGAAGGGATCCGGGGACCCAATCCGCCAGGATCTGTCATCAGCTCAGGGCTAAACCATAGGGAGGGGCTGAACGGAGGTCTGAAGGGGACCTCAAGAAGGAACCTGAAGGAGGAGGGGGACAGGAAGACTCTGGGGGCGGAACCCGACGCCTGGAGCAAAGAGGGGTTGGGTCCTGTGCCCAAGTATCAAACTCACTGAATGAATGGAATCCCCAGCGCTGGGGACTCACGCAACACCCCGAAGCCTTGTCGCTTCTTCCTGCATGCCCATGTCGAGCAGTACGGCTGTGGTGAGTTCTGCAGCGTAGTCCTCGCAGTAGAATACCACCAGTTTGTCGGTAAGGTCCACCGCATCGAGCGGCCCGAGCGCCCCCCGCGGGATGTTCCGACAGCCCTCGCGCAGCTGCATCGACCCCAGTTTCAGCTTGAACTTCTTGAGCTCATCCGTGGTCAGGTTCTCCAGCGCCTCCAGGATGGCGTCGCGTTTCTTCCCCATGGCTCAGCCCTGCAACCTCTGAACTTCCGGAAGCTGGTGCTGTGAGCCTCCAGACTTGTTTTATCCCGCACTAGGCAGGGACGACACGGAGAGGACGTCCTAGGGAGGAGACTGATCGGGCAGAGGGCTCAGGAGGAGCCCTTGGCTCGACGTTGTGACTCCTGCTGGGTGGAGACTCTTCAGCAAACACCTAGTGGGCCCCCAGGTTTCCCCTGAGGGAATAGGAGGTGCCAATTTGTTGAGGTGGGCATGGCTGCTCCCATTCTGCAGAGGAAAAAACTCAAGGTTGGAAGCCATGGAGGCAGTAAGGCAAGGGTGATTCCAGAACGGTGCACCTTCCAGCAAGAAGCGGCTTCGCAGGAGCAATCAGGAGTTTTCCTATACTCTCATTTCATAAAGTAACAGACCTTGGGTAGGATCCAACTGTGTTTACTTGGTCCATGCAAGTGTTTATTAAATTGCCTACTGATGTTCTGCTTTTAAGCAAGGGGTGAAGTCAGGAATAGGGAGAGATATTTCTTCTTTCACATATCCTTCATTCACCGGAAGCTAGTTGTGTGCCAAGTGCTGTACTTGCCTGTCTGCAGGGGGTGGGGGGGGTGAGTCCAAACAGCATTTGTGTTTATGATTCTGGCAAAGTCCTGTGGTGGGGGCTGACTGCAGATGGGATGGGGTCAGGGAAGGAAAGGTCAGAGAGGAGTTAACAAAATCTACAGACCAGGGCCTGAAGGCAAATGGGGTTGGGGCTGGGAAGGTGGCTGGAAGAGGAGCTGGCATTGAGGCTGAGCTACAGAGGGTGAGTTTAGGAGGAAGGTGTGGGTTTGGGGTGAACAGCATCCCTATCACTTCTTTTGCCCTGCCCCGCAGACCCAACTCCCACAGCAGAAGCTGCAGCTGCAGGAGACCTGTATGCGCAAAGAGAAGAGCGTGGCTGTCCTGGAGCATCAGTTGATGGAGGTGGAGGTGAGGGGCTAGCATGGCAGACCCTGGGGCTGGTGGCCCAGGTTGGGAGTCCACAGACAAATGCTTTTGCTTTTCTCCCTTTTCCCCCAGGAGACAGTGCGTCAGTTCCGAGGGGCCATTGGGGAGCAGCTGGGCAAAATGCGTGTGTTCCTGGCTGCACTGGAGGGTTCTTTAGACCGCGAGGCAGAAAGGGTTCGGGGTGAGGCAGGAGTTGCTTTGCGTCGGGAGCTGGCAGGTTTGAACTCTTACCTGGAGCAGCTGCGGCAGATGGAGAAGGTGCTGGAGGAGGTGGCTGACAAACCACAGACTGAATTCCTCATGGTGAGCATTGAATGGCTTCCTATCCCAGTCCCTGGGCTCAGGCTTCATCCTATTGTCAGATGGGGACCCTGAAGCCCAGAGAGGTGCAGGGATGAGCTAGGGTCACACATTCTGGGGTACGACTTCAGGACTGTTGTTTAGGTTGGATAGCTTACAAGGATACTATCTTTAAGTGGGCCCCATTCATAGCACAGACATAAGTTTACATATTTATTATCATAATTTTCTTTCTTTTTCAAAAAAAATTTTTATTAGCACAATTTTCTAACAGATGAATTCAAGTTTCTTGGTGAAGGGGCACATTTTTCTAATTTATATTAAGGTAAAAGGCTGGGGTGGCCTTGAGTCCTGGGTATCTTTTATGATTCTTCCTGATTTTATGCTCAGCATTTGTGTTTGTCCATCCCATCCTCAGAAATCCCTAGAGTCCTTCCTGCCTACTTTTCTTCCATTATTTTTTTTCTCTCTTTCCAGAAATACTGCCTGGTGACCAGCAGGTGAGATCAACTTGGCTCTGCTCCTTTGCCTGACTTGCACTAATATTCTAGGGACACCAGCTGGGTTACCCTCTATTCACAATGAATCTGCAAACCTATTCAGCCCACTGCCGTGTCCCTGCACTTTGTATTGAACATAGACATGAACCAGCTGGTCCTTATCCTTGCGGATTTTATAGACTGGTGCTTTAGGGTAGACATGGGCAGGGACAGAGGCATCATTGCATGCTTGATGCTGCTGGGAACAGGAAGGGGTGGCCAGTGAAGCTTTCTGGATGAGGACAGAGGAAACAGCAAGTGCAAGGGCTGGTTGCTGATATGGCAGACTTGAAAGGGATGAGGAGCTTGGACTTAATTTCAACAGAAGGATTTTTTTTTTTTAAATTGTGGTTGAATGTATATAACAAAAAATTGGCCATTTTAAGTGCACATTTTATGTTCAGTGACATTAAATATATTCATGTTGTGCAACCACTATCTCCGTCCATTTCCAGGATTTTTTCATATTCCCAAACTGAAACTCCAGTGGAAGAGTTTTAAGCAGGAGTGTGATGTGGGGAGATCCTGGAGCTCCCTCCCACACAGCCCCCATCTTCCTGCCCTTGGGCACTTTCTCTTGTTTTCTTTGCACACACTTCTCCCCCACCTCTCCACCCATAGACTGCAGAAGATCCTGGCAGAGTCACCCCCACCTGCACGCCTGGATATCCAACTGCCTGTGATCTCAGATGACTTCAAATTCCAGGTGTGGAGGAAGATGTTCCGGGGGCTGATGCCAGGTACTGGGAGGGGCTGACTCTGGGTTTGTGTAATGGGATGTGGATGTTGATAGGAGACCTCAGCCACGCATAGGCCTACCAACCCCAGCTTGGAAGGTACCCATTGCCCTTTTACTTCTTCAGCCCTAGAACTTGTACTTGGAGGAGAATCTTTGAGGGCATGGGGTTGACAATGGGTTACTGACAAGGAAAGGATGCTGCTAATTAATCTCAAGAGTTCCTGCTGTGATAGATGGGAGGCTGGGGCCTGGGTTTGAACCATTGACCCCCTGTGTGATCCGTGGTCAGTCCCTGCCCCTCTCTGGGTATGGAGTTGATGATTCCTGCTAATTGAGGGCTGAGGATCTGCAGAATTCCTGGAACCTTGAGGACTCTGGCCTGGGTGAGACACTGACATTAATGGCCTATAGCTGGGGAGGCCCAAGAACTCAACCTCCATTCTCATGAGCTCCAAGACATACACATATTCCTGGTTCAGCCCTTACTGCCTCTGGGGGATGGGGTGAATTGGCTGTGTCCCCAGCATATTCAAGAGAAAACCAAGGCCCAGGTGATAGGCCAAGACTGAATGTGAACTGCTTTATCTTCTGCTCTGTGACCTGGGCCTCAGGTGGTCAGTGGTATGCCTTATATCAACTTAGTCCTGCCCACCACCATAGAGAGGGGTAAGCACAGTCTCATTTTACAGCTGAGCAAACTGAAGCTCAGAGAGGTGTTTTTTTTTTTTTTTTTTTTTTTTTTTGGCCCTAGCTAGAAAGCAGAGAGGGGTTCACCTCCAGAGATACTGAGAAGATTAGAGTAGACAAGCTGGCCTTAAGCTGGTAGAGAGGAGGCTCAAGGGGGCAGGGGCCTGACCACTGTCTCTCTGGCAGCGCTAGAGGAGCTGACTTTTGACCCAAGCTCGGCGCACCCCAGTCTGGTGGTATCTCCCTCTGGCCGCCGCGTCGAGTGCTCCGAGCAGAAGGCGCCACCGGCCAGCGAGGACCCGCGCCAGTTTGATAAGGCCGTGGCGGTGGTGGCGCACCAGCTCCTCTCCGAAGGCGAGCACTACTGGGAGGTGGAGGTGGGCGACAAGCCTCGCTGGGCTCTCGGTGTGATGGCGGCGGATGCCACCCGACGTGGCCGACTGCACGCGGTGCCCTCACAGGGCCTCTGGCTGCTAGGGTTCCGTGATGGCAAGATCTTGGAGGCGCATGTGGAGGCCAAGGAGCCGCGCACACTGCGCAACCCTGAGAGGCGGCTGTCAAGGGTCGGCCTCTACCTAAGCTTCCGCGATGGTGTCCTCTCTTTCTATGATGCTAGCGATTCTGACGCCCTCGAGCTGCTCTTTGCCTTCCATGAGCGCCTGCCAGGGCCAGTGTATCCCTTCTTTGATGTGTGCTGGCATGACAAGGGCAAGAACGCCCAGCCGCTGCTCCTTGTGGGGCCTGATGGCGAGGAAGCCTGAGCCACCTGGCTGGGTGGGAGAGGGGCGAGGGGGTCCTGACCATAGGAGGCCTTGTCTTGTTAGGCCTGGAGGGACTTGGGTGGGTAGGGCGGGTTGCCAGGGCGGAAGAAAGGGCAGAGGGGGCTGCATACTGGGGTGTCTCCAAGAGTTCTGAGAAATGTGGGGGTTGGCATGAATGGGAACAACTGGTGAGGGGTTAGGGTGTCCTTGTGAACAGGACCAGATCTGGTCAGTGAGGAAATCTGTGTTTGGGGATCAGGAGACCCAGAGTTCCAGGAAGAAACTGAGGTTGAGAGAGAAGAGGGAAAAGGGGGTTAGGTTTTGTGAGGATTGAGGTGAGACGCTTGTCTAGAAGGGGTGACCTGGAGCCTCATACCACACTCCCCTGTAAGGCCCTGGGGCAGGGGCTCCAGATTCCCCAAACCTGAAGGCCTCTCAGTGCTTGCCTCAAATGGCCTTTCAAAGCATGGATAAAGCATAGATTGCTGATTTTCTGATGCAGTAGGCCTGAGGCCGCAAAAAATGATCACTTTTAACAAGTTCATGGGGCATCCTGAATGCTGTTGGTCACAGTGGAATCACAATTAGAAGCACACCCAGTCTCTTTAGTCAGTTATCAGTCAAGGCATAAATCCAATATATATTCCTCCATTCAACAGACATTTAAAAACTGCCAGAAGTGGCTAAATAAATCAACCTTCAACTTATTTCCCTTTGCCTCTGGAATATGTTTACTGAATATCCTGGACACTGAGGAAATCCCCCAGGCACCAGGAGAAAGACCTTGATGCTAACCCCCCTTTGGGTCCTGCTGCTGTGGAAAATAGAAGGTTCCCACTGGGTTCCAAGAATTGGCTTCTCACTCTTACCTCTTGGTTCACACCTTTGGTTTTATCTCGAAGGCTTATATCTTAGGTTTCATTAATGCCCAAGATGAGTTTGCTGGAGGAAGAGGCCTTTGGGGATTTGAGCAGGTGGGACTGGAGGCTGCTCTCACCTTTTATCGTAAGTGAAGGTGATGGTCTTGATCATTCACTCTCTCAGGCTGGACTGCTACTGTAGGAAAGGGCTTGAAGTCCCCTGGCTCTTGTACTAGT
The DNA here is from genome assembly GCA_020662805.1 of Glaucomys volans. Lineage (NCBI taxonomy): Eukaryota > Metazoa > Chordata > Mammalia > Rodentia > Sciuridae > Glaucomys > Glaucomys volans. Next base: position 231,837 of record JAJEJO010003081.1, on the reverse strand, counting down.
GTAGGGATTTTCTTGGTGGGGGGTGATAATGGGACTGAGAAGGTGAAAGGAGATTGTGGTTGGGGTAAGAAAGGCCTTAAGGGGAATACGTTTGAGTGTGTCTCCCAGAGGAAGGCCTGCTGGCCTTGGCTTTGGGAGACATGGGAGGATTTATTTTAGAGGGTCTTTCATGCTAGAAAGTAAAGCAATAAAGTTAAAAGAATTACTTGGTTGTAGAATCCAGCACCATTAATAAAAACAATTATGATCTAACTTCCTCGTTAAATCTATGTGAAGAGACAAATGACCTATCCTTAGACAGTAGCCTCCCAATTGCCCTCTTTGCCTTCAGATGATCCTTCTAAAAACACAGATGTTCCATCCTTAGCACAGGAAAATAAAAACAAAAGCAAAACTAAAAAATAAGCAAACAACTTCCACAACAACCTACAAATGTAGTTAGATGTTTCAGTTGCTTAAAACTTTCAGCAACTCCCTGTTACCTACAGGATCAAGCCCCAAGTCTTTGGCTGGGCATTTGAGGTGCCCTGCCATTAACCAAGCCTGCCTTGTATCCCTGTCCTATGTATGTCTATTCTCTGGCCCTACAGAACTCTTGGGGTCCCCACACTCCCTACATCGTGGAACTCTTTCTATGAATGTCTCAGGGCACTCCAAACACCACAATTTACTTTCCTGTTTTGACTGCCTAAGGATCCAAGGTTAGTTACTCTCCATTTGATCTCCAAAGCACCTTCTTCCTAATGTACATTCATGGCATTGAATTTTCTTCATGGATGGCTGAGGAGAGGTGTTGGAATCCAAGAGCCCATAGCCCCTTTCTCAGGAAATGGGTACTTAAGAAGGAGATACTAAGATTAAATAAGCAAGGACTTTATAAAGGCAGATGCCTTTGTGAAAGAAAATGGGGAGGGCCATCAGATTGTGATGAAGTCCTACCCTAAGTGAAGGAGAGAAGGTTGCATGTTCAGGTGGAAGCATCTTTGATTATTCTGGGGACTGCAGCCAAAGTCATGTATCCCAGGAGTCCTGTGTCTTCCAGGGACCAGCCTGTCTTTGTCTCCTTGCTATATTTAGTCTTCGTCTGACCTCTCAGTCATTTATATTCCTTTCGGCTGGAGTTAAATAAGGGAACGTTCTTTTTCACAGTTGCCACAGGTTCTTTCTGCTTAAAGTTGCCCTGTCTTGAGCTGTGTGCATTGATGGAAATGATCCCATGTCTGCCATGGCTGCCTGGGGGAGCGATGGAGGTTGTGGGAAACACTGCCAAATTGAGGTGTTCCTTGTTGGGTGGTGTCTGTGACCCAGTCAATCTCCCTTGGGATGCACAAAGATGAAATGTGAACCAAGAAGTGGGTTCCCTCAGCATTTGTATCCTAGAGGACAGCATCTCCTCTTTTAGGACTGATATGGTTTGCCCACACCAAAATTCATGTTGAAGCTTATCTCCCAGTGTAATGATTTCTTTTTCTTTTCTTTTCTTTTTTTTGGGATTGAATCCAAGGGCACTTAACCATTGAGCCACATCCCCAGCCTCTTTTATATTTTATTTTGAGACAGGGTCTTGCTAAGTTACTTTGGGCCTTGTTAAACTGCTGAGGCTAGCTTTGAACTCATGATCCCCCTGCCTCAGCCTCCTGAGCTGCTGAGATTACAGGTGTGTGCCACTGCGCCTGGCCAATGTAATGATGTTGAGAAATGGGGAAGCAGAGGTATTTTGAGTCATGTAAGATTCACCCTCATGAAGGTGTTACAGTAGTTCCCTTGATAGTGGGTGAGTTTTGGGAGAATGAGTTGTGAAAAAGTGATTTTGGCTTTCTTGGTTTTCTCTTGCTTCCTCTCCTACCACACATGAACCTCTCTTCTGCACACACCTGCTTTGCCTTTTGTTTTTCTGCTACACACGGAGCAGCATGTGGCTTTTGACAGAAGCTAAGCAGATACTGATGCCATGCCCTTGAATTTCCAGAACTGTTATCTAAAGAAACCTCTTCTTGTAAATTATTGAGTCAGGCATTTTGTTATGGCCACAGAATATGAATTAAGACAAATATTCCCCTACCTGCTTTGGGGAAGCTGGGAACCTAGAGAAACTGCTAGGACATTTCCTGTGCCTTCCTCCTCAGTGATCTGGTACTCATTATCTAATTTACCCTCTGTTATGGCTTGCATGTGAGGTGTCCCCAAAAGCTCATGTGTGAAACAATGTAGGAAGGTTCAGAGGAGATATGATTGGGTTGTAAGAGTCTTCACCCCATCAGTGATTTAATCCCCTGATAGGGATTAACTGAGTGGTAACTGAAATGGGAGGGTGTGGCTGGAGGAGGTGGGAATTGGGGTGTGGCTTTGGGGCATATGTTTGTATCTGGCAAATGGACTCTGTCTCTCTACTTCCTGTTGATACAAGCTGCTTCCCCCTGCCACCCTCTTTGGCCATGATGTTCAGCCTCAAATTGGGCCCCAAGGAACTGAGCTGGCCTTCTGTGGACTAAGACCTCTGAAACTGTGAGCCCTCAAATAAACTTTTCCTCCTCTATAATTGTGCTGGTCAGATCATTTAGTTACAGCAGTGAAATAGCTAAAACACCTTCACATTTCTAGGCCTCACAACTACTAGGGCTCTGTGACTCTTTACACTGCAGTTTCGATATCCTGGGGTACGTGAAGATATTGTTACAGGTAGCCAAGGCAGGGAAAGGCCTATATCCTGGCTGGATGGATTGGTCACTGCCCTCATAAGAAATAAGAAAATGATGTAAAAAATAAAAAATGAATTTAAAGCAGTTTGACCAAATTATAGATAAGCAGTTGTTTCCTTGCTGTAGAAGCAGTTAAAATTCATAGAAACAGGGCTGGGATTGGGGCTCTGTGGTAGAGTGTTTGCCTGGCATGTGTGAGGCACTGGCTTCCATTCTCACAACCAAAAAAATAAAAAAATAAAAAAATAAAATAAAGGTATTGTGTCCATCTATAACTAAAAATATTTTAAAAATTATTGAAATGAAAGCCAGGAAATACACATATTTAGATTTAGGTAGGCTGTGCTATTCAGAGAAAATGTCATAGTTTCAACTTCCTCGGAAACCCCGATTGCAGAAAAGGTTTTCAAGGAGTTTGCTTTCAATTTTAAAGTGGCTCTATTTCAGGAGCACCTTGAAGGACTTGACTCTACAGGTGCATGGTGCATCTTGAAATATGCTTCCTCTTTTTGTATTTTGCAGTGCTGGCGATTGAACTCAGGGCTTTAGAGCCAAGTAAAGTGCTCTACCACTGAACCACACCCATAACCCTTATTATTGTTCTTGACAGTGATGGTAGTGAGAACGTTGTATAATCTAACCATAAGCACAAGTCAAAAATACTGTTTTTATTGAAACACACATATTATGAAGCAGAATGCAGAGTTTGCATAGGTTTTTAAGATTAAATAAGAGATGTCTATGAAGTTTTGCATTGGTGCTGGTTTTTGTATTTTAGTCTCCAGACCCTCAGCAATATGAGATTTTAAAATTATTTTAAACAATATAAGTGTTGAGGGAATGCACTTAATATCTTACAGATAAGGAGAAAGTTTTTGTCAACTATACCCTCCAATCTTTATTTCTCTCTTTTTTCTCCTTTTTCCTTTTTTTTTCTGGTGCCAGGGATTGAACCTAGAGATGCTTAACCACTGAGCCACATCCCTAGCTCTTTTCATATTTAGAGACAGGGTCTTACTGAGTTGCTTAGGGCCTCACTAAGTTGCTGAGGCTGGCTTTGAACTCATGATCCTCCTGCTTCATTCTCCTGAGCTCAGGGGATTATAGGCATGGGCCACTACTCCTGGCTCCAATCTGTTTCTTCTCTTCCTTCCTCTTCATCTGTTGTCAATTTGGCCAGTACTTATAATATTGTGAAATATATATTTGATCTTCATTCCATTTCCTGACATACAATTCCTAAAATCCTTGGAATTTCTAAAACAATGTTCTTTTGTTTGCCATTGAGTTTACTGATGGCTGGCAGCCCCTGGGAAGCTTCAGGTTAGGGACTGGTCATTGGAAAGGCCAAGGCAGAATTAGAGGGTTAGGACTTCAGCTCCGTCTACCAAAGTGTCCTCCAGGTAAGAGAGTGAGGCTGAAGGTTAAGTTGATCACTGACGGCCAACAGTATAATCAATCATACCTACAAAATGAAGCCCAAAGGACAGGGCTTGGAGAGCTTTCGTGTGGTGGAACAGGTGGAAGTTCTGGAGGGTGGTGCCCCTGGAGAGGGCATAAAAGCTCTGTGCTCCTTCCCACAGGCCCCGCCTTGTGCATTTCTTTATCTGTGTCCTTTTTAATATCTTTTATAGTAAACCTGTAAATAAATATAAGTAGGTATTTCCCTAAGTTTTGTAGGCCTCTTTAGTAAATTAATGAAACTCAAGGAGGGGGCCTTGGGAACACTGATTTATAATTGGTCAGCACATGTAAAACTACCTGTGATTGGCATCTGAAGTTGCGAGGAGCACTGAGCCCTCGACTTGTGGGATCTGATGCTTTCGCCAGGAAGATTTGAAGACACTCACCTGGTGTCTGTTGCTACATTACTTGCTTGATGTGTGGGAAACCCATCTTTCACCCCTGGTGTCAGAAGCATGCTGAATGTATAGTATTTGGAGTTGAGTATACTGCATTTGGAGTTGGTTTTTTTCTACTGTTGTTCCCCAGAACAATAGTGTGTGTGTGTGTGTGTGCGTGTGTATGTATAATATCCCATAGAAAATATATTGTTTTTCTTTCTAAATACATGACACTATACTTTACATGAATATGACATTATTCTACGTGTAAGTTTTTTTTTTTTTTGGAACCAGGGATTGAACTCAGGGACACTCGGCCACTGAGCCACATCCCCAGCCCTATTTTGTATTTTATTTAGAGACAGGGTCTCACTGAGTGGCTTAGGGCCTCGCTAAGTTGCTGAGGCTGGCTTTGAACTCGCGATCCTCCTGACTCAGCCTCCCAAGTCGCTTGGATTACAGGCGTGTGCCACCACGCCCAGCTTCTACGTGTAATTTTGTGCAGCCTCTTTTCATTGAACCATGCCATCAAGCGATCTATCCATGTAACTACATAAAGTATACCATACACTGGCTGAGGATGTGACTCAGTGGTAGAACACCTGCCTAGCATGTGTGAAGTCCTGGGTTCAATTCCTACCAGTCCCCCTACCAAAATGTATACTTTTTGCATAATATTCCATTATATGGATATGCTATTGGTTAGTTTACCATATCTCCATTAATTGGCATTTTTTCTAATTTTTTTTCTGTATTAGGGATTGAACCCAGGGGCACTCTACCATTGAGCTTGTAGCCCTTTGTATTTTTCATTTCAAGACAGGATCTTGCCTGTAATCCCAGCATTTGGGAGGCTGAGGCAGGAGGATCGCGAGTTCAAAGCCAGCCTCAGCAACTTAGCAAGGCCCTAAGCAACTCAGTGAGACCCTGTCTCTAACTAAAATACAAAATAGGGCTGGGGATGTGGCTCAGTGGTGGAGTGCCCCTGGGTTCAATCCCCAGTACCAAAAAAGAAGAAGAAGAAAAAAAAAGACAGGATCTTGTTAAGTTACCCAGGTTTGCTTTGAACTTCAATCCCTCCTGAGTCACTTGGATTACAAGCTGCACTGACACAAGGCTGCACTCTGTTCTTGATCCACAGCCTTCTCCAGAACCTTCTTCCCTACCACTCTGCTGACTCTTTCTTTCTTTTTTTTTTTTTTTTTAGGGTTTTGTTTTCATTTTAATTGACAGTTTGCTCAAAAGTACAGAAAAAAGAACATCTTAATGGCTCAATGTTATAAGGTTAAACAAAATCCTTAGGTCAAATTGTTACAGTATCCCTCAGTTATTTCACATTAAGTGCAGGTTGTTGAGAAAAGAAAAATATCAGTGCTGTGCTAAATAGAGCACAAGACAAGCATTTCAACTTCATAACAAAATTAAATCTAGCACCTTTAAAATAAATAGTAATAACCACTCTATAAGTATGGAAGTATAATTTCAATAGGGGTGAAAAATCCAGTTCACCAGCAGTGCAAACTAACAGCAGCATTTTTTAAAGCTGAGATTAAATCTGTGTAAACACACAGCAGCCCATAGTGGAAATGCACTTCTTGAGTCCTCCTTACCCAAGGGGGTTGCGGGTGGGTGGTAGGCGGTTCCTGCTAACTCTCAGGTTCCCAATCTGAAAAGCTACCACAAGTTTTAGGCCATGGGCTAGAAAGACTTAAGTACTATACAAAGGAGATCAATGTGGCTGAATAGGACAGAGTTCTTTTCCTGAGGGACCAACTAGTCACATTTCCAGTCCAATTCCAGAGCCTTTCACACCAAGGGTACACATAGATGCAACCCTGACTTTAGTGGGGACATCCACGTGCAGACCTGCACGCAGGCAGAGTCACATGCCCAAGTTCCCCACAGTGGACACTGCTTTGCAACCAGGGCATTTTCAGTCAACTCAATATAATGAAAAGTGTGATTCTGAATCTGCTGTGATCAGATGGCTCTAATGCAGGGAATGTCTACAGGTTAAGCCTTCCCCTTATTACTATTTCAAGCATTAACAGTTAGTCCTTTCCAGTGTGGTTTTTATAGACACGGGGTTACCATGTTTTCTTTCTCCTGAGCACTCCATCTTTGCACTGAACCTTGGAGCTTCCAGTCTTTTGACAAGTACAGTCAGAAATAAAAAGAAACATCCAGAAGCAGACTCAGCAGTCCATTATTAGACTCAGCAGTCTAACATCATTATTATGATGTTAGAGGAAAAGAAAAATCACTACTAACAGATATTTTTTTTCTAAACCATTTAGCTTTTACCAAATGACCAAAGGTCATTTCCAAGTAGAAAAGTTCTGATTTTAACTTCTCCACTGGTCCATGTGCAACACAACTTCTGTTCCCAAAATCTGTGGCAGAACTTGCTTGTTTGGCTGTTACCGACGCCGAATGGGCTTGTAGACACAAAATGCCATGAGGATGACAGTCACCAGCAGGATGCTGAAAATGGTTCCCATCAGCACTAGGTTCTGCCCGCGCAGCACCGCATACGGCCTGCTCCGCTCTGGTGGTTCCACCGGGCTTGGGGCCTCCGCCTGCCCCAGCAGGAGCTCTGCTGACTCTTTCAAGGTTACGGTTGATATGAGGAAAAGGGGCAGGGTGACACATGATTGGTGTGCCTATAATCTGAGACCCTTGCCATAGGAGGTGTTGGATTCCTCAAAGGTGTTATAGGAAGATACTCTCCAATTGACCTGGGCCTCCCCTGTCACTTTTTTTTTTTTTTTTTTTTTTTTTGTAGTGCTGTGAATCGAATCCAGATAGCACAAGCTAGGCAAGCATTCCACCACCAAGCTAAATCCCCAGTCCTCTGTGACAACCCTCTCCTGCCCTGTCCCCACCCTTCTCTGGGTTGCATTTCCTGCAGTCTCTCACTGCCTGGTCCCTTTGCCAAGGCAGTTAAGGTAGGGGCCTATCAGTATACCTCGAGCCTGCTACTTTTGTCACCATCTACTTTTGTCACCATGGACTTGGTCTAGGGTGCCTTACATATTTTTGCCCAGCCCAAAGGACATGCTCTTATTTCTCTCTATGTCTGACCACCTTGGGCTGCTCCCAGCTGTATATATCCCTCCTGTGGAATCCTCCAGATTGGATGCCAACATAGGTCTCCAAACCCTTGAGATCAAGGAACATGTGAGGCACAAGGATCTGTGTGGTTCTTTTGTCTCCTGAATTCTAAGAAAGACATCCACAGATATGAAGGGTGAGAGCAAAGTAACAGCAATTTATTAGTCATAGAAAGAAAGCAGAGCTCCTGAAGGGGCAGAGTTGCCCACAGGTTTCTGTTGTCTAGGTTTGTATGATGAGGTTAGAGGGGAGTAAGGTGGCTTTGAAGAGCTAGAGATTAAAACAGTGGATCTTTGAGTCCACTTACTCTAGGGCACCTGGTGTTCATGAGTCCCCTATCCAATCAGGATGTTGATTGTGTGCTGCTTTGCCTCAGAGACTTGCTCAGGGTTCTGGTGCAGAACTTCAGGCTCCAATGGAGTAGAGGTCAGGAGCTGTCTACCCTATTTGTAAACTCCTGCATGGGATGGTTGGCAGCCCTTAATCCTGTCTGACTAACACCTTCTATCTCCTGCTTTCATAGTTCCCCTAAGAACTCACCAAGCTTTATCCAGGCTGTCCAGTTCTTGCAGCCCAGGAGAGGGGTCACAAGGGGTTATTTTGGAGCAACTTCCTTGCTTGCTTGGATGTGTGGGGATTCCCTGTAGGGATAGGAGGGGAAAAACTACAATTCTCTGTTTCATTGAGGTAGATTATGACAGTAGACACTTGCAGGACTTGACCTGCTCTCTCCATAGGTGGGGAAATCCTGATGGGTGTGTCTGTAACCTGACCTAGAATGTGGGGCTTTCAGCTTGGTATGGTGGTGCATGCCTATAATTCCAGTGATTTGGGAGGATGAAGCAGGAAAAATGGCAAGTTCAAGGACAGTCTGGACAACTTAGACTGTCTTAAAATAAAAAGGACTGAGGATGTAGTTCAGCGGTAGAGCACCCTGGGTTCGATCCCCAATACCACACACACACACACACACACACACACACACACATCTATTTGGTGCTAAGGATCAAACACAGGGCCTAATGCATGCACAACTTTGGAGTTTTAAGAAAGATTCTATTAATTTACCCTCCAAACAGCACCATACGAGAATATAGTTTCTCCAAATTTTCTCCAACACTCAATATTATCAAGCTCAAAATTTATTTTTCTTTTTGTCAATATGATAGGAAACAAATAGAAAATTAGATGGTATAATATGGTTTTTCAATTTTAATTCAGACATTTCTCATTGCAAGTATTTTGTGTGTGTATGTCTTTCTGTGTATTTGTGTGTGCGTGTGTGGTGCTGGGGATCAAACCCAGGGTCTCACTTGTGCTAGGCAAGTGCTCCACAACTGAGCTATGCTTCTAACTCCATGCATGTATTTTTAAAATTATATTTTTAATACTACATAATAATTGTACTTTTTTTTTTTTTTTTTTTTTAGTACTGGGGATTGAACCCAGGGGCACTCCACCACTGAGCCACATCCCCAGCCCTATTTTGTATTTTTATTTAGAAACAGGGTCTCACTGAGTTGCTTAGGGTCTTGCTAAGTTGCTGAGGCTGGCTTTGAACTCGCGATCCTCCTGCCTCAGCCTCCCAAGTGCTGGGATTACAGGCGTGCGCCACTGCACCCGGCCAATAATTGTACATATTTATGGGGGTACAGTGTGACATTTCAACACATGTATACACTAAGTAATAACCAAGAAAAATTGGCCTACCCATTACCTCAAAATCATTGCATGCATTTATTGATCAGTTATATATCCTCTTCTAAAAATTGCTTGAATTATACATATATGTATAAAAATATATATATAATTATATACAAATATATTACTTGCTCATTTTTCTTTTTCTTTTTCTAGTACTGGGTATTGAACCCAGGAGCACATGCTCTACCACTGTTGCTCATTTTTCTTAATGAATTATAGTGGTTCTTTAAATATTACATATAGTCATCCTTGTCTATTACCTACGTATATTGCAAATATTTCTTTGATGCTGGGGATTTAACACTGCATGCTAGGCAAGTGCTCTACCAGTGAGCTACATCCCCAGTCCTTTTTATTTTTATTTTATTTTGAGACAGGGTCTCACTAAGTTGCTGAGGCTGACCTTGAACTTGTGGTCCTCCTGTCTCAGCCTCTTGGCTGCTGTGATTACAGGTGCATGCTATCATACCTGGGTTGTTTCTAGAATATTTTAAACTGGAGCAAGAAATTTGAATCCTAACTCATAATACCCCAGTTCCAATGCAATCACACTTTATGTAGGTATCACTTTAGGATTTTATAGAATGTTTCAAATTCATAAACTCATTTGACCCTCTTGCAGAATGTGAGAATTACATCTCCATTCTATTGGAGAGAACTGAGGCTCTCAGCAGTTCTCACTGGAGACTCAATGAAGAAGTCAGGCCTGCAGCTCAAATCTTTCCACACAGTCATTATCTAATCCCCATGCTAAGTATGACAGGTACTCTGAGATCCTTAGAGGGAAGGTTTGTATTAGTAAAATTGATGGTAATCATGGCCAATCTAATTTATTGCTACTGTTTTCCAGCTTTAGTCCCAGTAGAAGCTAAGCAGAGAATTTAGCAGGACTGGTATGGAGCTGGGTGTATGGAGAAAGGACTCAATTGAGGAAACTCAATGAGGCTAGGAAATGAATGCCTCCCGTTCAGTTGCCTGAGGTCCAGATGAATAGAAACAGCTCTTACTGTGTAACCTTATTTTCCTTCAAACTACCATGGAATGTTGTGAACCAAATAATATGAGACATAATGTCAAACAGTTTTTCTTTTGTACCAGAGATTGAACCCAGGAGTTCTTAACCGCTGAGCCACATCCCCAGCCCTTTTTATTTTTTATATTGAGACAGTCTCTCACTAAGTTGCTTAGGGCCTCACTAAGTTGCTGAGGCTCTCTTTGAACTTGTGATCCTCCTGCCTCAGCCTCCCAAGTTTCTGGGATTACAGGTGTGTGCCACCATGCCCAGCCAAACTGTTTTTAATGGAACACTGATGATATAAGAGAATACAACAAACATTTCAAACTGTAAATCCACTATAATTGCAATTATGAGAATAAATTCTCTGGGGGAAAAAAAAGATAAAATAAATGCCAACACATGCCACCAATGGGATTAAATCTTTCCTCTTTATATTTCTCTGTGTCTCCCCATTTTTGATAGTAAGTGCCATCTGAGTGTCCATGTGATGACAAAATGAGAACTGAGAGAGAGAGAGAGAGAGAGAGAGAGAGAGAGAGAGAGAATCTCATCAGACCAAATACCTAGGAATGCTGAAATCAGGGACTATCAATGTTGTTTCTTTTTCAAGTCAATGAGGATATTAATGCTTAATACAAGTAGGAAGTGGCAAAGCCACTTCCAACTCAGAGCTAGTTTACAGCTCAAGGCCATCAGATGCATTCTGTCTCTGGATGGGATGTACCAGTGATAAGTTGGTGGTTTTGTGGGACACAACCTTAGCATTTATCAGTGACATACCTAAGAGAATATTGTTCATTTTTCAGGACTCCCATATGCTTGCTGATTCATTAGAAGAAAGTCTCTGTTGGGACTTTTAAATCCTCAGTACTACCCTGACACTCATCTTTATAACAGAGAAAGAACAAATCTCAGATTGGAGCCTTTGGCAAGTTTATGTTTCTAGAAATTTAATTTTCCTTTTTATTTATATATTTATTTTATCATTACCATCTATTCAAAAGCAAGTGATTCTGGTTTTTACTTATGATTTTGGAATAACATTAAATTTTCTTTCTTTCTTTTTTTTTTTTGTGGTTCTGGGGTTTGAACCTAGGGCCTTGTACTTGCAAGGCAAGTACTCTACCAACTGCGCTATATCCCCAGCCCCCTTTTTTTTCTTTTTCTTTTTTTATTGGTTCTTTTTAATTATACATGGCAGTAGAACCCATTTTGATATAATTATACAGCAGGGAATATATCTTTTTTTTCACAGTGTAGATTCACACAATTCATATAATCTTACATATACATAGGGTAATACTGTCTGTCTCAGTCTACTGTCTTTCCCTCCCCCAACCCCTCCCATCCCATTTTCCTCTACACCATCCATACTTCCTCCATTCTTTTCTTATCCCCCCATAACCACCGCCCCCATTATGTATCAGCATCCACTGACCAGAGAAAACATTCAGCCTTTGGTTTTTTGGGCTTGGCTTATTTCACTTAGCATGATTTTATTCTTCTTTATGGCTGAATAATATTCCATTGTGTATATATACCACAGTTTCTTTATCCATTCTTCAGTTGAAGGGCATCTAGGTTGGTTCCACAATCTAGCTATTGTGAATTGAACAGCTCTGAACCTAGATGTGGCTGCATCCCTATACTTTGCTGACTTTAAGACGTTTGGGTATAAACCGAGGAGTGGGATATCTGGGTCAACAGATGGTGCTGGAAAAACTGGAAATCCATATGCAATAAAATGAAATGAAACCCCTACCTCTCACAAAACTCAACTCAAAATGGATCAAGGAGCTAGGAATTAAACCTGAGACCCTTCACCAAACAGAAGAAATAGTAGGCCCGAATCTTCTTCATGTTAGCTTAGGACCAGACTTTCTCAACATGACCCTCACAGTGCAAGAAATAAAAGGAAGAATCAATAAATGGGATGGATTCAAACTAAAAAGCTTTTTCCCAGCAAAATAAATAATCAATAATGCGAAAAGAGCCTACAGAGTGGGAAAAAATCTTTTCCACACACACTTCAGACAGAGCACTGAAACCCAAAATTTATAAAGAACTTACAAAACTTCACACCAAAAATATAAAGAACCCAACCTATAAATGGGCTAAGGAACTGGGCAGACACTTCAGAGAAAATGACATACAAGTGATCAACAAATATATGAAAAAGTGCTCATCATCTCTAGTAATTAGAGAAATTAAATTAATTAAATTAAATTAAAACCACCCTAAGATTTCATCTAACTCCAATTAGAATGGCTATTATCAGGAATACAAGCAATAATAAATATGGGCGTGGATGTGGGGAAAAAGGTACACTCCTACATTGCTGGTGGAGTTGCAAATTGGTACAGCCACTCTGGAAAGCAATATGAAGATTCCTCAAGAAACTTGGAATGGATCCACCATTTGACCCAGCTATTCCACTCCTCAGTTTATAACATTAACTTTTAAATACATATATTAAAGAACACACACACGTATAGCCCTAGATTATTTTAGGAAAGATATACAAGAAACTGGGACTATGAATCTGGGAGTCAGTGGTAGCAATGGGAGGAAGACTTCATTGTGTACATTATTGAACCTTTTGAATTTTGAATCATATGAATATATTATCTATTGATATATATATAAATATATATATGTATAATCTATTTTAAGGCAGAAATTAACAAGGAAAAAAGATGCTGGGTGCATTGGCACCCACCTGTATTCCAAGCGACTTTGGGAGACTGAGTGAGGAGGAGGATTGTGAGTTTGAGATCAGTCTGGGCAACTTAGTGGGACCCTGTCTCAAAATAAAAAATAGAAAAAGGACTAGGGATATAACTCAGTGGTAATGTTATACTTCCCAAAAAGATTCTCCAGTGCCATCAGGAGAGAGTCATCCCCACCCTAATCCCCCTCCCTATAGCCCAACCCTAATCCCTCTCGCGCCCTATAGCCCCGCCCTAATCCCTTCCCTAGCCCTATAAAAGTTGGCAACAACAGAATTAATGCCGGATTTCCCGGCACCCCGTTTTTAGGCCAGCTGGTCGTCGCTGGCCAGCTAAAGTAAAGGCTTCTTTTGGCTTTACCTGATCGGCTTAGGTGATTTTGTTTTCTTTGGGTACAACAGTATAGTGCTCCTGGGTTCAATCTCCAGTACCTACCCCCCAAAAAAACTGTAATTTAATTAAAAGAGTTTATTAAAATGTATTAGGTAAATACAATAGTGTAATATGGTTATAAATATGAAAAAGGCACATGGTTCATGGGAAAATTTGGGACTACACTGTAGTGGGTAACTAACCCAGTCCGTCCTGGACATAAAGTAAACTGAGGATCTTGCTGGGGAGAGTGAGTGTGTTACCCGCCCCTCCCCACTTCGCACCTGGTGGGCTTCAGGAAAGCTAATTAGCACCATTTACTCCTTCCTTTTAGAATGTAAAAGGACTTTCCCTGGGACCTAACCATGTCCTTTTGAAGTGTAAATATACCTGTGAAAGCTCAGGGCTCAAGGCTAGAGATACAGAAGAACTTGTAACCAGCTTTCCTTTTTGCAGACTGCTTTTGTAAACAGTTCTCGCTCTAAGACCCTCATACACAATCATATGTTGCTTTTCTTGAAATCTTCTGTCGAATTATGAACTCTTAGACTAGAAAATTTATGACACTAGACAACCTATAAATGTTATGAAAGATTAGTCAGAGGGGCTCAGAATTTTGGAGTGCTAATCTGTGGACCCACCAGCATAAAATAAAGTTTGGTTTCTCCTACTGGAAGAGTAGGAGACACTCGGAAGAGTGTCGTCTTGTCGTTTCCATAACAACAGTACGTGAATGAATGGAGCCTGGGGAAACACTACTGGAAGGCGGCTGTGTGGGTTGAGGTTCTTGGTGATGACCAGGTTTCAGGAAGAACAGATAGCTCTCTTTCGTGTGCCTCAGTTTCCTTACCTGGAGTGGAAAGCGGTTGGCCTACATATTCTCAGAGATCACACTGTCTTAGTTGGGTTCCTCCACAAGCAGACCTTAAGACAAAGATTCCAGTGGAAAGGGGCTTTGTGCCATGGTTCAAGAAGCATGCATGGGGTTGGGTGCGGTGGCGCACGACTGTAATCCTTGGGAGGCTGAGGCAAGAGGACACGAAATTCAAAGTCAGCTTCAGCAATTTAGCGAGACCTGTCTCAAAATAAAAAATAGAAAAAGGTCTGGGGATGTGGCTCAGTGGTTAAGTGCCCCTGGGTTCAATCTCTGGTACCAAAAAAAAAAAAAAAAAGAAAAAAAAAAAGAAACATTCATGGGGAGTAGGGAAGTGAGACAGGAGTCAATGAGGGCGCATCCTGAAGCAGGTTAGTATTATGGGAGCTGAAACTTCAACCTTCTGGGAGGGTTCATCACACCTAAGACACTTACACACCAAGCCCTGTCAGTCACTGGGAAGGGACGCTTCAAGAGGGCTCACTCCCCTGCACTTCTATCTTGCTCTTTACAAGGGCAGGGTCACCTTATGAAGCATGGAGGAAGCCCCTAGGCAGGAAGAAGCAGCTACAGTGATTGAAATTCCCCGGAACACACAGAAGTGCAAAGCCCAGGGGACCATGATGATGTCAGTCACATGCTCCAACTCTGGTTTGGAGTTTGAGTCTCAGACAGCTTCCCGAGACCACGTGGATGTGGCATCCATCTTCTGGATGTTCCAGAAGATGGGATGTGCAGGATGGAAGTGGAGAGGCAAGCGAACAAGTGGGACTGACCTGAGAGATGCATGGCAGCAAAGCCTTAGGTGTGCTGAGTCACCTCTGCTGTGAGGATCAAGTTACACTCTCTCCTGGGCTGGGGCTGCTGGACCTGGATCTGCCCACACCTTTGCGTTCAGGAGAGACATTGCAGACCTGGAGAAGGGAATGTGGTTGCTTCATGGACAATTAGGTCTTGCACTGGATCTTCAGGGACCTAAGGCAAGATGGATTTCCTGAGAATGTTTAGGGGCTAAGCCAGGATCTCTGGGAGTCTGAATGGGAGGACAATCGGGAGAGAGGGAAGGGAGGGAGGGGGGTGGGGAAGATTAGGTCATGGGGGAATGGGAACAGCACAGGTTCTGCAAAAACCAGGTGGGGGCCAAATCCAGGGTCCTGGAAGGAGAAATAGATAGGGATTGAGAGGTGGGGCCCTGTGAGAGAATGGGATGAATGAGGGGCACAGGAGGCCTGGGGGCTAGGGCTCCTGGTATTTAGTATATAGGTTTATTTTATTTTATTTTTTTGTGATACTGGGGATTGAACCTAGAGCCTTGCGCTTGTGAGGCAAGCACTCTACCAACTGAGCTATATCACTAGCGCCCCCAGTATTTGGGAGGGACTAGGATTTTGCCAGAGACACCTATTGTATTTTGTCATTTACAAAGGGTTATGGAAAATAATATTCCTATAAGACAGCTCCCCACGAAAAATGGAGGAATGGTGTGACTTGGAAGGAGGGAGGAGAAATTGGCCAAACAGTAAACCTCTCCCAGAGCGCTCTTTCCTGGTAACAATGGGCCCTCGGGGAAATGGGCAGATACTGAATGCTGGGACCTTGGCCTTCCCGCATGACATATTAGTCCTAAATGACAATGGGCAAGATTTGAGTACTCCTCTGTCAGGGTCTGGTTTAACCTGTACAACTAGCTCTGGACAGTGAAAACTGCATGCATGGTTTCCAATGATTATATCATCTCCATTGTACCCTATAAAACCAAAATCCCCTCTGTAACTGACAGCCATTTTCCCATCCAAAAAATGTGACCCAATGGCACCCGAGTCGGCGAAGTAATAAAGGCTTCTCTGAATCCACTGAGGTCTGCTTCTCCTCCTTTCGCGCTTGTAGTCAGGATTCAGTCGTCTTCCTCTTAAGAGGAGCTTCAGCAATTATTGGTCCCAGATGGCTCATTTTGTTGGTGAGGAAACTGAGCCAGCCGTAGGAGTTTGTTTCCAGAGCAATATGGAAAGTTAAAGGCAGAATAAAGAGCTCATGGCTGCTTTCAAATTCGTAGTTCAGAAATCTTTTTAGAACATCATTGTGGAAAGCTCAGTCCTTGTCCCCGCCCATGCCAATCCAACAACAAGGACACAGATTTGAGAAAAAGGAAAATGAAGGTTTATGGCTTTGCTAGCAAAGGAGAAACACAGGGGACTCCTGTCCCAAAGGCTGTGGTGAATCTGCCTGAAGGGACACATGGGAAGTCCGAACAGAGTCCAAACACCATGCCACATACTGGAATCTCACACAAGATTTACTGTCAATAGCACATGAGCCAAGTGACAAGGCTGTTCCCCAGCGAGAGCAGCAGCATGTCAGTTCTCACAGAGCAGTTTTATTGCCTGTAATAGGAATTTTAGGCATGCTCAGGGGTTGCATCAGGGGCTGACGTGGGGTTGACCTCTACGTTTTTATGGGAAGTTAAGTGACATTGCCTCAGGATCGAAACTTAGGAACCCCATAGGTAAAAATGGCTTCCGACCTAAAATAGCAGATCTGATGCCAATATTCCTCCCTTTTTGTTTTTATAGGTACTGGGGGTGGGATGATGGTCTATCTTCTGTAGCTTCTTCCTGCTGGTTAGGGGCAAAGAGTCTCATTCATGTAAAAAGGGGATCAGGGAGGGCTTTAGGTAGGAGTAGAGGTTTTGGAGCCAGAGGTATCAATAGTGAGTTGCAAGTCTTGGCTCTGGGTATCAGGGGCTGGTAGTCTTGAAGGAGAAGCAGTTGATTGGACGATTGGTTGGTGAACTTGTGTATCTGGTCTTGTAGGAACTTCTGTAGGCAATTTAGCAGGCATGATCCTATTTGGAGAAACATGAAGAGGACTAATAGAGGTCCTGTGAGGAGGAGAAGGCAAGGCCATACTTGATTCATCATTCCCCAGGCAGACTGTTGGCTTAGTTGTTGTCTTCTCCTTTCTAGCCACTCTTGCAGTTGTTTGATTTTATTCTTTACTACTCCTAACTGGTTGACATAAAGACAGCATTCCTCTTGTAGATATAGGCAGGGGCCTCCTTTTTCTGCTGTTAATAGGTCCAGTCCATAGCGATTTTGTAGGACCACCGCAGCTAGGGAATCCAGTTGATTTTGGAGGGTTAGTATAGACTGCTACCTGTTGGATGTCACCTATAAGCTGATTGGAGAGCTGATGATAATAGGTAATGGATGTGGTTATTCCTGCCATTCCTGTGGCTTGACCTACCATGACCCCCAGGGTGGCCAATAAGGGAATAAATTGAGCAGCCTGTTTGTGCTGAGGACTCTTATGAGCCATGAAAGGGATGGGGACATCCTCATCCCCTGAGACAATGTCTATAGATGGAAATAAAAGAACTAAAGCACATATGCCCTTCCATCTAGGGGGTAGGCAACGATATACAGTTGTCACGTACAGGAAGGTGGCCTCGGGGACCGGTGAGCAGTGAGAGGTTTTTTTTTTTTTTTTTTTTTTTTTTTTTTTTTTTGTTTTTAATGAATCTGTGATTTTATTTATTTACATGTGGTGCTGAGAACCAAACCTAGAGCTTCACACATGCCATGCAAGTGCTCTACCCCTGAGCCACAAACCCAGCCCCACAGTGAGAGT
>JAJEJO010003081.1:175322-213756 GCA_020662805.1 Glaucomys volans | reverse complement strand
TTTTTTTTTTTTTTTTTTTTTTTTTTTAATATTTTTCTTTAGTTGTCAATGAATCTGTCATTTTATTTATTTACATGTGGTGCTGAGAACCAAACCTGGAGCTTCACACATGCCAGGCAAGTGCTCTACCCCTGAGCCACAAACCCAGCCCCACAGTGAGAGTTTTGAGATACTGTGTATGGGATGATCTGTCTACATTGATCCTCCTGTGAGTCCCCAACAGACATATTCCCTGATGAGTTAAAACATATTGGAGCAAATTGGAAAAGGGGTATTCCTGAAAACTTAGGTGAAATGTTGGTGGGGTCTGGAGAGGTCTCACTGAATACTAGTGAGCTGCTTAGGTTTAGAGGGCTAGCTATTAAGTGAAAATGGCCAAACTTCAGGCATATCCAATATCCTTGAGCCAGAGGATTAGTTAGGTTTAGCAGGTGGTGAGTGGTGTTGATTATCTGAATTAAGAGAGGATCCTTAGGTATGGGTTCCCATCTTATTGATAGATTAAGGGGTTGCTTTGTGGGAAAGAACACGTTGTGGAGTACTTGGGGCAGTTCAGTGAAAAGGTGTTCCTTGTGGGCCTGATCCTGCACTCTGCCCCCATCCGACATCCCCACATGGGTCTGGTAAGTCCAGCAGTAGGACTTGAGAGTAGCTTGAGCTGGCCAGGGACATTGAGTCAATCTAGCTTTGAAATTTGATTGCCCTGTCCAATATCTAGTCTGACCCATTTGCAGAGGGTGGCCTGATCATACCATCCTTTGGGGACATGGGTACAGGCAGCAAAGTACCCCTGGGAAGAGCAGGCTGCAGGACACACAGGGACATTAGCCAGATTTGACTGGGGAGAGACTGGGTCTGGGCAAGAGAGTAAGGAAGAAGATTAGAGTCATGGGGGTACAGGGGAGATAGCCATTTGTGTTACTCATCCTGTGTATTGTAGCAGCCTCTTCTGGCAGAGAAGAGCCTTCTTCAGGAATTGGCAGGAGCTCTGGAGGGTTGAAGGCTGAGGTTTTGGAGATGCATAAAGACCGGGGGCCTATGGAGTTTGCCATATAGTGAGATGGTGTGAACAGTTTGAAGTGGGAATTGTGAATCCAGTGCGGGATGCCCTCAAGTTTGGCAGTGAAGGGGGTAGTCAAGATTACCCTAAATGGTCCCTTCCATTTGGAAGTTAGTGAAGGAGAGGATGTGTGGGGGAGAGAACAGGACTAGATCTCCTGGAGTTAGAGAAGAACATGAGACTTTAGGATTAGGTAGCAGCTGATCAGCAGGGGCCCACAGTAGATTTCTGAGAGAGTGTAAGAGGGGAGTCATTAGATGAAGTGGGATGGTGGGGGGCTGGTGAGCAATTTTAGGAGGGAGCATGGGGTGACCATACATCAGCTCAAAGGGAGAGATGTTTAGGGGTTTCCTTGGTAGGACCCTGACCCTGAGTAGGGCTAGAAGAAGGAGTTAAATGTTACTAAACTCTAAATGTAACTCTAATGATAGTTTGGTCAAGATGGATTTTAGGGTTCAATTGGTCCATTCCACCTTTCCAGAGGAGTGGGGTTGGTAGGGAATATGAAAGTGCCAGGAGATATTTAGAGCTTTGGAAATAAATTTGGGAGATTTGAGATGTAAACTCTGGGCCATTATCAGTCTGCAGTGAGACAGGCAACCCAAGATGGGGGATAATTTCTCTTATTAAGGTGTCAGCCACCATTTGGGCCCTTTTATTGGTTGTAGGAAGGCCTCTATCCAGCTGGTGAAGGTATCCACCAGGACGAAGAGATATTTAAATCTTTTTATTGTGGACATGTGGGTGAAGCCATCTGCTAATCAGATGCAGGCAAATGGCCTCGGGCTTGATGGACTGGGAAGGTGGGAGTGGGGTGGAAGTGGGGTGGGGGAGTGGGAAGGTGGGGGTGGCGAAGCTTTGAGTTGGGATTGGACCTTTGGCAGATGTCTCAAAAGGCAGAGAGGGTTTTTAGAAATTTTGAGTCCTGGGGGAAAGGGGAAAATAGGACTTAATGTATTCTCGCAGAGTGGAGGTGTTGGGGTGGAAGAGGTTATGTAGGTAAGTTAGTATATCTTGAGTAATTGGAGTCTGGGTTTGAGGTAAGGAAGAGAGTGTCATAATGGGGGCCTTAGTGGGAGGACTTAAGGCTGCTTGTCTTGCTGCCTCATTGACTTTGTTATTTCCCTTGGAAATTGTAGAACTATCGGTTTGATGGGATCTGCAATAAGTTATTCCTATTGTAGTGGGGAGGTGGGAGGCCTCAAGTAGGGGCATAATGTAGGAGGCATGGAACACTGAGGTCCCCTTGGTGGTGAGGAGTCCCCTCTCCTCCCATATGGTTGAGTGTGGCAAGAGGATGTGGAAAGCATATTTGGAATTGGTGTATCCTTGAGCTAGAGTAAAGGCCAGTGTGAGAGCAATAAGTTCCACCTGTTGGTTGGAGGTGTAGAGGGTAGAGGCTTGGCCTCAATAATTTAATTAAGGGATACTATGGCGTATCTGGCCCTGTGGGTACCCTCATGAAGGAAAGAGTTCCCATCAGTAAACCACGTGCAGGTGGGCTGTGGCAGAGGCCTCTCTCATATGTGGATAGGGTGAGGTAGAAGGCCTTCTAGGCTCTCTACACAAGAGTGGAGTGGAAGAGGGGAATTTCCTGAAGAAGGAGGAAGAAGACTGCCAGATGAATTGGTGGACAGGTTTGAAAAGTCAGTGTGGAATCCTCTATAAGAGTAACTCGAAGGGAAAGAATCCTGGAAGGAGGATGTGTTCGAAGACCTTTGTAAGTGAATTCGGAGAGGTGATGTGGAGAGAGAACTGTGACAGGAGAACTGAAGTTTAGTTTCTTGATTCCTGAATGAGGAGGGCCACCGAAGCTAAAGTTCTCAGGCAGGGGGCGCCCAGCCTTGGAGGGTTATATCTAACTTTTTTATGAGGTATGCGACTGGAGTGAAGGTTGGTCCCAGTTGGTGCCCCAAGTCTCCCAAATCATATCCATCCTTTCTGTGATATACAAAGAGAATGGGAGAGTAAGGTCAGGAAGGCAGAGAGCAGGGGCTCAAAGAAGGGCTTGTTGAAACTTGTGGAAATGCGGTGTGATGGGACTCAGGAGGGGTTTGGAGAGGGGGCCATGTGCAGCCTCATATAGAGGGTGAGCCAAAAGGGAGTAGTTGGGAATCCAAGAGCGGAGGAACCCCAATATCCTTAAAAAAGAGAGGATGTCCTCTTTTGTAGTGGGAGGTG
This sequence comes from Glaucomys volans, assembly GCA_020662805.1. Lineage (NCBI taxonomy): Eukaryota > Metazoa > Chordata > Mammalia > Rodentia > Sciuridae > Glaucomys > Glaucomys volans. Next base: position 210,515 of record JAJEJO010003081.1, on the reverse strand, counting down.
GTAGGGAAGAATTTAAACTTTTTCTATCAGTGGTGATTGCCTTGTGGGTTGGTGTAATGAGGAGGCCCAGATAAGTGACCTGGGGGTAGATAGCTGAATCTTTGAGGGGCAAACCTGATATCCATGGTGAGCTAGGAAGTTGAGGAAGATGTTGGTGTTAGTTAGACTGAACTGTAGAGGGGCTGCAAAGAAGGAGATCATCTACATATTGGGTAAGTTTAGATTGAGGGAGTGAGAGGGAAGATAGATCCCTAGAAAGGGCTTGGCCAAATAGATGGAGGCTATCTCTAAATCCTTGGGGACAGAACGGTCCAAGTTAACTGGGTGGAGATATGGGTGTCTGGGTCAATCCAGGTAAAGGCAAAAATGTCTTGGGATTAAGGGTGTACAGAAATGGAGAAAAAGGCATCTTTTAGGTCCAGAACTAAAAAGCAAGTGGTGTCCGAGGGAATGGTGGAAAGGAGAGTATGTGGGTTGGGAATTACTGGGTGAATAGGAATTACCGCTGCATTGATGGGGTGAGGATCCTGTACAAGTCTGTAGGATCCATTCGGTTTCTTGACTGCTATTATGGGCGTGTTAAAAGGGGAGTTTGTTTGGCATAGGAGGCCCTTTTAGAGGAGATCAGAGATTAGAGGTTTGAGATCCTTGAGGCTCTGGAGGAAAGTTGGGTATTGGGGTTGGGTTGGGAAGTAGGTGGGGTCCTTGAGATGTATTACCAAAGGGGGCTGGTGAGCAGCTATGGAGGGGTTTTGGACAACCCAGATGAAGGGATTAATTTCTGATACAGGTAAGAGGTAAGAAGGGTCCACTGAATTTGCCTGAAGTACTAACAGGAGGAGGACTGAAGGTGAGCTGGGGTTGAGGCGAGACTCAGGAGCAAAGGTACTAGAAGCTCCTACTTTGGCTAGGAGATCTCTGCCTAAGAGGGGGACTGGGCTGAGGGGAATCACCAGGAAAGAATGGGAAAGGGTAATGCCCTGGTAATGCAGAGGGTAATGCAGTGAAGCAAAGGGGTTTGCAGAGGCTGGTAAGGTGTTCCTCCTACCCCAGCAATAGAGGAACAAGAAAGGGAAGTAGGTCTCCAAAACTCCTTTAGGACAGAGTATGTATCTCCAGTGTTGAAAAGGAAAGAGATGGGCCTACCTGCTACCACGTGGCTGCCCTGGGATCCTGGGACGTGATGGTGGTGGTCGGGTGTGGGGACCCCAGGCCTCCTCAGTCATCCGTTGCCAGACCTGGAAGATTCACTTAAAAGGTATCAGGGCTGGATGGCCTTGCACCTCTTGCTGTGTGAGGACAGTTGAAAGCCCAATGTCCTTCCTGATGGCATTTGGGACATGTGCCAGGAGGCTTCCAGGGATTCATGCATGCTTGGCACAGTGACCCATTTCACTACATTTGAAGCAGGGGCAGGAAGTCCCCCTGGCTGCTTCCTAGGGTGTGAGGGTGTCCGAGTATCAGTGGTTGGGGCAGGTTGAAAGGCTTTGGCCAGTGTCTGATATTTGTGTTTATGACCCTTTTCATCTCTCCCATTATATACCTTAAAAGCCACTGCTAGGACCTCTGCCTGCAGAGTTAGGGGTCCTCTCTCTAGGCATTTAAGTTTAGCCTTAATATTGGGGAAGGTTTGGGAGAAAAAGTAGGTCATTAGTAGCTGTCTCCCATCTGGGATTTCGGGCTCTAGATTGGTGTATGGTAGAAGGACCTTTGTAAGTTGGTCCAAGAACATTGAAGGGTTTTCATTTTTGTCCTGAATAACTTCTTGGAGTTTCTCATAGTTAATAGCCTTATGGGCCGATTTTCTTAGTCCCACCATGAGGCAGGTAATAAATTGGTCCCTATAAGTGATCCCTCCAGTCAAATTATAATCCTATTTAGGATCACAATCAGGGACTGCCTGATCAGGGCAACCAATTACCTCAGTGCCAATTGGGTGAGTGGGAGTGGTTTGGTGTACCTTGTCAGCATAATTTCTGGCCTGCTCCCAAACTCACCTGCGTTCCTCAGGTAGGAGAGTGTTGGATAGGATCATATGAACATCATGGAAAGTGAAGTCATATGATTGGGCTAGGTATTGAAAATCCTTAATGTAACCAGAAGGATTGGAGGTGAAGGATTCTAGCCTCTTTTAAAGTTGGGAAAGGCTGGTGAGGGAGAAAGGGACGTGTATCCTGACAACTCCCTCCCCCTGCTACTTCGCAAAGGGGAAGCAGGAGTGTGGGCTGGTTAGAGAGGACTGTGCGAGAGTGAGAAGTGGGTGGACAGAAAGTAGGTGAGGGAGGTCTTGGAGGAGTCCTAGCAGAAGGTTGAGATTGATAGGGAGGGGACTCATCAGCAGGGTAGAAATCTGGTTTTCAGGACGGTCCTGGGGTCAAGGGGTCTTAAGGCCTAATAGAACCTGGACTGGAGAGCAAGAGGAGCAGAGTGACACCTTGGAACAGAGGAAAGAGAAGGCATGGACAGAGGGGATCTTCTTCCATTTCCCTGAGTGCTCACAAAAGTTGAAAAGGTCCCTTAAAATGTTGGGATCTAGGGTGCCATTAAGCGGCCATTTGGAGTCATTGTCTAAGGTATAGAGGGGCCAAATTTGGTTGCAAAGACAAACTAATTTTTGTGCCTTCTTGTCAGGGGTAAGGCAGAGTGAGTCTAAATTTGCCAAAAGGCACCTCAAAAGGGTGTCTGAGGGGATGGCAGAGGTGCACCCATGGGAAAAGAGAGTTGGTAGGGAAAAGTAGAGGTGTCCCCCTGTGTTCTCTTGCATCGAATGAGAAGGAGCTAACCATTCCGGGAGTTGTCACTGCCTCAGGACAGTGGTAGCTGGGGCTAAGGCCCAGAGGGGTTCTCGGTGCCTGGCACCAGGGCTTTGAGCTGGAAGAGTGACCAAGATCTGTAGAGAAGGATCTTTTGTCAGGGGTGATGCTCTCTGGACCCATGGATTTGGTTGATGGTGGGGATCAACCTTGGCTCTGAAAGCTGTGGTGAGGGGTGCCCCCAGCCAAACGAGGAACTCTGGGAGTGCCAGAAGTTTAGTGGTCACTCTGGGACCCATTGGCCATTTGAGCCCACAGGAGATAGGGGAACTTAGCTGAATCAGCCAGTGGTGAATGAGAAGTCAAGTGCTCGGTGAAATGGAAGGTGAGTTTGCAGTGAGAGTGGGCTTAGGACGGAGTATAGGATCCCAAAGCAGCTCAGCTCCCCATGGGGAGAGCATGAGTGATGTGAGAGCCTATCTAATGAAAGGACCAATGAAAGGACATGCGGGAAGTCTGAACAGAGTCCAAGCACCACACCACACACTGGAATCTCACACAAGAGATTTATTGTTAGTAGCACACGGGCCAACTGACAAGGCTGTCCCCCAGGGGAGAGCAGCAGTGTGTTGGTTCTCACAGAGCAGTTTTATAGCCAGCAATAGAATTTTTTATGCATGCTCAGGAGTTGCATCAGGGGCTGGGATGGGATTGACCTCTATATTTTATAGGATGCTAAGCAGCATTGCCTCAGGATCGAAACTTAGGAGCCCCATAGGTAAAATGGCTTCTGACCTAGAATGGCAGGAGGATCCCAAGTTCAAAGCCAGCCTCAGCAGCTTACTGAGGTCCTACCATTTAACAATACTCTGCCTCAAAATAAATAATAAAAAGGGCTGGGGATGTGGCTCAGTGGTTAAGTGCCCCTGGGTTCAATCCTCTTACTTAAAAAAAAAATTCATTATGACATTTAAAACCTACATCATTTATGTCTTTGTTCTCATTACTCAGGCTCAACAATTAGCAAGATTTTGCCTCATCTCTTATGTTTTTATTTTCCTGGAATATTTGAAAGCAAAACCTATGCTTTATTTCACTTATACATAAATTAAATGCTTATCTCTAAAACTGTTGACATCTTCTGACATAGTCATAATCCAACTGTCACATTTAATAATATCAGTGATCATTCCTGAGTAACATCCTACACCAGAAACCTGTTAATATGACTTAATATTGTATTACTAAGATCCATCCATGATGTTCCATTTGGCTTTATAATATTCTATTTATCTACTGTATCTGTTCATTCTCTCTTTGATGGACTCTGGACTGTTTCTAGTTTTTTGCCATTATGGACAGTGCTGATATGAATATCCTGCATGTTTTTCCTGGTGTACATGTGCTGCAATTTATTTACACACAGATCTAAATGTGAAATTGCTAGGTACTGTGCAATGTTCGAACTCGTATTTCAAAAAGTGCATCTATCAGTTTTCTCGTTAGCCAGTGATCCCATTGATCCTCAGCCTCTCCAATACTTCTCAGATGCACGTATGGAAGTAAAATTCATTCTTCTAACTTTGGTTATATTCAGAGAAGTGGGAAGAACATTGGCTTGAGAAGTCAAGTAGTTGTACAAGATTTTTTAATAAAAGCCAGCAGTCCCCAAGTCCTTCTCTCTCCATTCTTCAACCCAGAGACAGTTTATTTCAACTTGTTTAGCTGTTGATTTTGGTATTTACTTCCATAAGTATAAGTAACACACTTATACTACTTATACTACTTCTTAGGCATTATTTATTAGACCTTCCTATTATGGGAGATGAGGTTTTGCTCTTGTTTATCTACTCCCTCTCCCTTTTCTCCATCCTGCCAAAGAATTAAATTTTCCTTCCCTCCCTCCCTCTCTCCCTCCCTCCCTCCCTCCCTCCCTTCTTTGCCTCCCTCCTCACCCCCCTTTCAGCTGGGGATTGAACCCAGAGATGCTTTACCACTGAGCCTCATTCCCAGCTAGTTTGCTGAGGCTGACCTTAAACTTGAGATCCTCCTGCCTCAGCTTTCTGAGTCATCAGGATTACAGACATGTGTCACCATGCCCAGGTAAATATTCTTTCTCTTTAAATTCCTTAAAAAAAATTTTTTTTTAGTTAACAATGGATCTTTATTTTATTTATTTACATGCAGTGCTGAGAATTGAACCCAGTGCCTCATGCATGCTAGGCAACTGCTCCCACTGAGCTACAACCCCAACCCCCAAATATTCTTGAATAAATCAATGCTCTGGCTTTACTTTATTATAACTGCGTAAATGCTTTTAATTATGAAGTCATGTAATAAGTTCTGATTTCTTTCCCCTTCTTGTGTAACTTTTTGCTTTCCTTATAATTAAAAATTGCCTTGTTTTTCTGGTGGCTTAGCTATAGTCATCACTAATTCTGTCATCAACTTCTCTGCCAAGCATCTAAATCTTCTTTCAATGTCCAGACACATCATATCTTCCACCCTGTGTGATATGGTACATTGCATCTCGCAGACTTCTGGTCTGGTGTGGCCTCAGGCCCAAGGCTATTGCCCCTCCTTCCTTCTGGTGAAAAAACCACACCTACTTACTCTTCAAGCCACAGCAGGCTGTTGCCACATCCCCACGCCTCTGCAATTGCCTTTCTCAAGGTCCTTTTTGTATGGACAAATACAATGGACACTTTTTTTAATTCTTATCAGCAGCATCTCAAAGTAGTTTTCTCATTCTTGTTTTTCATCTGTCTGTCTGTTTAAGTTTAGGTCCTCTCAGAAGTAGACCCTGAGAAAAAGGATTTAAGTACAAGTAGTTTATTTGAGGGTGGAGATGGTGGTCTAGAGACCAGTGGTAGAGAAACAGGAAAGGGAATGCAGCCAATAAAGGGCACTTTTATATATTTATTATTTTTGGGTACTGGGGATTGAACCTAGGGGCACTCTATCACTGACCCACATCCGCAGCTATTTTAATTTTTTATTTTGAGAAAGAGTCTCACTAAGTTGCTGAGACTGGCCTCCAACATGGGATCCACCTGTCTCTGCCCCCTGAGTTTCTGGGATTACAGATGTGTATCACCATGCCTGGCTAAAAGGTCACCTTATTAAGTCATCTACTCAGGGGAGTGGTTAGACCTTAATCCATTGAGGAAACCAGGAAAGATGTCAAATACTTACCTCAAAATTATCCCATGTAATGTGTGTGGGAGCTGACTTATTTATTTATTTATTTATTTATTTATTTATTTATTTATTGGAACCAGGGATTGAACTCAGGGCACTCGGCCACTGAGCCACATCCCCAGCCCTATTTTGTATTTTTATTTAGAGACAGGGTCTCACTGAGTTGCTTAGGGCCTCGCTAAGTTGCTGAGGCTGGCTTTGAACTTGTGATCCTCCTGACTCAGCCTCCCAAATCGCTTGGATTACAGGTGTGTGCCACCACGCCCGGCGGAGCTGACTTATTTATATACCAATTTCTGAATATGACTGAGAGTTGCTTTGGTGGTGACATGGACTGGGTGTTAATTCCTTTGCACTATTAGCTCAATGGGATGTGGGAACTGAAGATGTCTTGAAGTTGACAGGCAGGATCTGAGGGGTGTTAGGATCTGAGGCATTGAGAACAGGAAGTTGGCGGTGTCTACTATACTCCCCAGATAAAACATAAGGTCCGTGAGGGTAGGGACCTTGTGTGTTTTGTTTACTTCTAGTGGCTGGCATATAATAATTTCTTAATAGATATTATTCTAGCAAATAAATAAATGAGTGAGGAATTCACTAATTCAGTTGAAAAGATCTGACAAGTGACTAAATAAATTTTTGTAGTAGATACTGGGTAAGCTAAACACTTAAGGGAGCCCCACTTTCCTATAAGGGAAGTAAGGAGAAATTTTATAGTAGTAAAGAAGAACTTGACAATAGTTCAGTTCAAGCCTAATTGTGAAATTTGAGTGACCTGAAATGAAATCATGGACCCTTACATAGGCCACTGAGTTTCTGAATTATGCTGTTCTGGAGTCTCCTTCTAGTTCCGTGTCCAGAACAATTTTGAAGTATGGGCCTGACTTTGTGGTGCATGCCTGAAATCCCAGTGACTTGGGAGTCTGAGGTAGGAGGATCTAAAGTTCAAGGCCAGCCTCAGCAACTTAGCAAGGCCCCGTCTCAAAATAAAAAATAAAAAGGACTGGAGATGTGGCTTAGTGGTAAAGTACCCCTGAGTTCAATCCTTCAGAACCAAAAAAAACCAACAAGAGAAAACAAACAAAAGAAATGGTATGCCATTATACTATTATTTATTACACTATTTTTTTTTTTTGAACCGGGGATTGAACTCAGGGGCACTTGGCCACTGAATCACATCCCCAGCCCTGTTTTGTATTTTATTTAGAGACAGAGTCTCACTAAGTTGTTTAGGGCCTCGCTAAGTTGCTGAGGCTGGCTTTGAACTCTTGATCCTCCTGGCTCAGCCTCCCAAGTCGCTTGGATTACAGGCGTGCGCCACCACGCCTGGCTATTACACTATTTAGTATATTATTATACTATGCTATTATGTTTTTATACTGTGCTATTTGTCTTATGTTCTTAATATTTTTAGTTTTTGAGAATTAGGTTGTATTAATTGTATTTTCCATATTTTCTGACTTTACCTTAATGTACTGTGGTCAGAGAACATGGCATGTATGCTTTCTGCCCTTCTGTAGTATAAAATTGGAATGTTTTGTAAAATAGGCTTTAGTGGTTATTCTAAAAGAACTATTTCTGAAAGTTAGTCTCCTATTAATGTTACCTTATTAGTTTTTTTTCATATAAGTCAGTTAATTGCCTTATCTATAACTAAATCTGGATTTTTCCTCCCTCTTGTATTTTGGAAATCTTTCCAAAATTTACCTCTCCCTCTTACATTCTAACTAGACATCTGTCTAACCTTCTCTAAAATTTGTTACCTCTGAGAACTTCCTGTTCTCTGATCCAAAAATAACTTTGACTGTGAAGATTCTGGAAAAGGATCCCCAAGCCCTGGCTCTTCTGGCCTCAGTGGCAGGTCCCTTAGTAAGTCACACTTCCTCTTGCTGTGTAAACAGGAAGTGTCTGAAACCTGATGTTCCTCCTTTCTAGATGCTGCACAGCCAGCCTCCTTCTCTCCTGTCATGGCCCTGACACTCAGCCTTGGCCCACATTATTGCTCCTATTCTTTGTTGCAGTAGTCCTTATGTTTTCCTATCTGAGGACAAAATTTTTGAGGACAAAATATGATGGGCTGACAGATTTGGCTCCATAGAAATGTTACAGGCCAGGCTATAAGGGCAATGACTAAACAGACTCCATTTTGCTCTGAGATTCCATGTTATGTAGGAAATGAGCTTCTCCCATGGGAACACCCCACCTTTGTATCCATCAACAGTTGCTTAGCATCTCCCATGGGGACACTCCACCTCTGTACCTATCATCAATTACTTAGCATGACATGTTTAGCAATACAAAATGACAATTCTTATGTGATGAGAAATTGTTCTCTTTTGATTCTTATTTCGTCTAAACAATGCATCATGTAAATGGTGATGTTAACAATGATTGTGTGGATGTCAGTAAGCATTCTTTAGTTTGGTAAGGGCCATTTTGACCCACTTCCCCCTCTACAGATAATTTCATGATGCAAGTTTGTAATTTCGAATCATAGCAACAGACACTTGTGATTGATGTGATTTTTGTATAAGAAACCCTGCAACACTATGGTCGGGGCTGTTCTCCCAATAGCCATTTTTGGGGCATTGTGTGAGACAGTCAGCTGGCCGGCTTTATAAAGACTCTCAAATTTGGACTTCTCAATGGTGATCAGTCTGTTATTAAGTTGTGTCCCATAACAAAAAGATACTATGGAATCATCCACTATAGTTTACCTGGGTTTCATTGGCATTTTTATGACCAAGGAAAGGAGTTTTCAGTGTAACTCAAGAACTAGGAGCAGCCAGGCGTGGTGGCGCACGCCTGTAATCCAAGCAACTTGGGAGGCTGAGGCAGGAGGATCGCGAGTTCAAAGCCAGCCTCAGCAACTTAGCGAGGCCCTAAGCAACTCAGTGAGACCCTGTCTCTAAATAAAATACAAAATAGGGCTGGGGATGTGGCTCAGTGATCGAGTGTCCCTGAGTTCAATCCCTGGTTCCAAATCATACGACGCTCTTCCGATGAAAAAGAAAAAAAAGAACTCGGAGCTGGACCAGTCCTACCGGGAGATCTTCAGCTTGTTTGCCTATTTGCTTTCCCTCCTGTGCCCTGTTCTCTCCCCTCCCTTTCTTTCCTCCTTTGCTTCTTGCAGAGAAAACAAGAAATTATGTGAGAAAGGGAAAAGAAATCAGAATTTATTACATGACTCCACCATGAAAAACATTTACATAGTTATATTACTGTGAAGCCAGAACATTGATTTAATACAAAATAAATTCTGGTTCAATTCCCAACAAGACCTTCCACACCAAAAGAAAAACCACAAGAAAGAAGCAAAGAAAATGAAGTGCCCAAACCCCAAAACTTCTCTGGAGGAGTCTTTCTTTCTTTCTTTTTTTTTTTTTTAAGTTTTTTAATATACATTTTTAGTTGTATTTGGACTCAATACCTTAATTTTATTTTTATGTGGTGCTGAGGATCAAACCCAGCGCTTCACACATACTAGGCAAATGCTCTACCACTGAACCACAACCCAGCCCCACATTTTCTTTATCCATTCATCTGTTGAAGGGAACCTATGTTGATTCCATAGCTTAGCTATTGTGAATTGATCTGCTGTAAGTGTTAATGTGGTTATGTCACTGTAGTATGCTGATTTTAAGTCTTTGGGGTATATACTGAGAAGTGGTATAACTGGGTCAAATTGTGGGTCCATTCCTAGTTTACTGAGGAATCTCCGTACTGCTTTCCAGAGTGCTTGTACAAATCTGCTGTCCCACCAGCATTGTATGTACCAGTTGTGCCCTTTTCCCCCGCATCCTCACCAACATTTATATTGTTGCTTGAGTTCTTGATTATTGCCATTCTGACTGGAGTGAGATGAAATCTCAGTGTAGTTTTAATGTGCATTTCTCTAATTGCTAGAGATGATGAACATTTTTTCATGTTTGTTGATTATTCATATTTCTTCTTTGAAGTGCCTATTCAGTTCCTTTGCCCATTTATTCATTTTTATTTTTTTGGTGTTGAGTTTTTTGAGTTCTTTATATACCCCGGAGATTAATGCTCTCAGGTGCAGGTGGCAAAGAACAAATACCCAATTTTTGTGAGGCACATGATTACTTAGAATAAAGATTGCATTTTCCAGCCTCCATTGAAGTTGTGTGTTGTCATGTGACTCCATTCTGGCCAATGAGGTGTGAGGGGAAATGACATGGGCATTTTATATCATTCTGTTAAAGGAGGGAGGTGTGCCCACCACTTCCTCTTTTTTTTTCCTTCCTTCCAGTTAGAGAGGGTGGTGTGCCATGTTTGGATGAGGAGAAAACCCTCATGTTAAGCAATCTGTTATAGGGAACTTGGATCTCCATCACTGAATCCTCTATGAATCCTTCCTGGACTGCTTATATTTGGGCTATCAACAGGACAGAATGATTTAGCCTTTTGTGATTCTGGGTCTTACTATAGCAGTTGAACATCAGTCCCAACTAATCCAAATTGCCGTTTGTTGAGTGCATCCCACATGTCAGGTACTGTGCTAAGCTTTTCACATCCATTATTTAATTTATCCCTACAAAAACTTTAAGTGCTACATCATTTAGGGCCTTTTAGGCAAAAACAATAGAAGCAGATTCTGGGTAACAAGTGAAAAATAGAATTTATCCTTAGCACCATGGGAAAAAAAAAAAGAGGAAAAAAGAAGGAAATGGGGTGGTTCACAGGATGGCTGGGAGGGTTGAAGAAGTAGACTTAATGAGGACAGGAAACCAAGCTTTGGAGTTCCTACCAGCAAAGAAAAATACACCAAATGTTAGTTTTTTATACTGTATTAATGTAATAAAAATAAAAATATATAAAGTCAATATGGCCCTAACTTGGGTCAAGAGGCTGCACTTAGTTAAGAAAGGGGAAGGCCACTTAGTTATTTCACCAAGATGGCACACAATGATTAAGAGGGAAATGACCAAGGAAATTTGGTGCTATTAGTAAAAGAGGGGAGGAATGGATGCTGAGTGGACTAAAAATGACACATGTCCACTATGGGTAAGTAAAATGATATCCGACTATATGACAGGGGAAATAAGGCTCAGAGAGGTGAGTTGAGAAGCTAAGAGAAGGCAGAGTCAGTGATGGAACCCTGGGCCACCACCCTGCTCTTAACCACAATGTTGTGTGGTTTCCGGTGTCTAACTCAGTCTAGGCATGTTCATGTTTGAGTTTCCACATAACGGTCCTATACCCAGTTGGTTTTTTTTTTTTTTTTTTTTTTTTTTTTGCGGTGCTGGGGATTGAGCCCAGGCCTAGTGCTTACATGGCAAGCACTCTACCAACTGAGCTATATCCCCAGCCCTCCCAGCTGGTTTTGTATTGACTAGTGCTGCTTCTAAGAATGAATAAAGATGGGTCTAGTGGAAACCCCCTTTCCTGTTGATACTTGGTCTTATTAGGCCACAAACTGAGGACATACTTTGGCAACGGAACAAAATATTTGAAGTTGAAATTTTTTGAAAATCAGGGATATTTCATCAGATCCACTTCTTTGAATATAATCTTTGCTACTCTGCCACTGTGACTTATTTTAAAATTGTTATTTTTTTTCCTTCCTTTTCTTACTCTCCCCTTCCCTAATCACAGGGAAAGCAAGATTAACCTTCCTGTCCTAGGCTGAGTTGTCTGTCCTTTGGTTCACGGACTGCAGGAATAAAGGAGTCTGGACTTGGGAGTTGGCAGCTGTGGATATAAGAAACGGCTATCTCTCAAGGCTACAAGTAAATTATGATTCCTGACAGGGCCCAGCAGGGGTGCAGCCTTCATATCACCTCTTTAAAATCCCACTATTCCCCTGGCAGTGAGAATCACAGTCTGGATTTTGCTAGCAAAGCAATAAAACTTTGCTAGCAAAGCAATAAAACTTTCTTATACCCTTTTTCTCCCCTCAAAACCTTGTCCTTATTATTGGATCAGCACTGGGAACAAGAACTGAGCTCTCAGTATCAAATTTGAGCCAGCAAGGACCCGAGAATATCCCACTCCAGCCTTCATGGGCAGTTTGACACTCCAAGCAATCCCTTTCCCTCAGTTCTCATGCTGAGGATGCAAGGTGGCTGGTGAGCTTGTTGAGAGTCACTGCTGGAGAAGTAGGAGACAGGGATGATGAGTGGGAGGAGCTCCTCCTGCAAATAAAGGGAGGGATGGTCCCAACAACTGCTGAGTTCCTTTTGCTTTGAGGAAGTACTGCTTTCTCTCCCTGAATGATGCAGGTTGCTCCACCAATTGGTCTACTTGAGAAAAAGGTCACTGAGTGCAGTAAAGTTGTGACAATTTGGCCATCTGGTAAACTCCCCGCTGTGTATGCTAGGACCCTTGATTCCACACATCTTGTCCACCTTTGTGGGGACATCTGGTTCCCCTTCATGGGAATATCCGGTCCTTTTTTGTGGGGTCATCCATGGTACCATGGTGTAGGAGCCACTGTTAAGTGGAAGTAGAGAACCTGGGGGGTTTCTTCCCCCAATCTTCTTTGTCTATGTTAAAGGTTTCCATCTTTCATCCCTGGTTTTGGGACTCCCCTCCTGTTGTCTCTGTTTTTTGTTTGTATTGGTAACTGGCCTTTTAAGAGGCGGGCGATGTTATGTTGATACCCATGGTAGTCTCTTGGGAAAACACTTGGCTGAAAGGGTCACATATAAATATAAGCCTGTGACTAAGAAAAAAATGTTTTACTGTAACATGATCTGGTCATTGAATGATTTTCTGAATAATTATACACTATTGCAAAAGTGAGAGCTGGATTATCACAGGTCAAATAAATGGAACAAATTATGTGCAGACTTTTATGCAATTGCATGAGAAGGATTCTGAACAGCTAGGAATTAAGCTGATGGTGCAAAAACAAACAAATGAAAATTAGCATCTCCTTTGGTGTGCAAGGATAGCAGGACACCAGAAGAAAAAGTTAAAAAAATTTAAATATTTTCACCCCAGTGCTGGCAGACCTGGCATGGCTTCTCAGCCTGGCCCCAAGCAGTTGCAAATCATTCCACTGTGGGTCAGGGACACCAGCCCTGGGTTGGGGGAAAAATCCCAGAAAAGTTGCCTGAACTTTAGAGAAATGAATAAAAAGGATTTAGCCTCTGTCCTGCCTTCCAGCCTACTTTGCTCCAGTGTGTATGCATGTGTGTGTGCCAAAAAAGACATAACAATGGTGTCAGCACTGCTAGATCATGACCTGGGTCATAGATTAAGAATAGTTTCCCCTCTTTAAAAAAATATTTTTATTAGTTGTTGATGAACATTTATTTATTTATTTGTATGTGGAGCTGAGAATCGAACTCAGTGCCTTACACATGCTAGGCAAATGCTCTACCACTAAGCCAGAGTCCCAGCCCCTGGTTTCCCCTTTTAAGATCCAACAGGACACCCCATTTGTCCAGGGACACCCATCACTGGGGCAGAGCAATTCTTGCTATGACAGCATCCTTTCAACATACATGCACAGGGGATTGGCAGGATAAATAACTGCATGCAGGAAGAAAAAAACCCCAGCTATGTCTTTAAAATAGACAGCTAGAGTAGAGAAAGAGACTGCAGGCTCTTTGGCAATGGGTAAAAACAGCAACTGTGAAAGATAAGTTGAACAACCTAATGGTTCTAAGGTTCAGCTCAGGAAAGCTAATAGCCCTGAATTGCTTGGGCTGTGCTGTAGATGCACCACAGACATCAGGGGCTGCCTTCAGGTGCAGATAAAAAGGACCAACCTATTTGGCTTCAGCTCCTGGGAAAAAGCCCCTAGGCTTAGGGAGGCAGAGGAAGACAGGGAGAGGAAAGGTCTCCCATGCATGTTCCCCCACCTCGTGTGCTTCAAACCACTGAACTCTTTTGCCTGGCAGTGGACACTTCTGGGTGGAGGCCTGCCTGCTGCCCACATTGCCAAGCAGAAACAAGGGCCTTCTGGAGTCCCCATGTGTGAAGGCGCCTGCCTCTTGGCCCTACTGGTTTCTACAGAGAGAGGCTCCTGAAACTCTCCATATGGTCAAAGTGACCTATATCTGAAAGAGTGCCCCAACTCAAGAAAAAAACCTCAGTGAGTGGAGGGGCAACTGACATAAATCCCTCACAATTGATACTGTCTTTAAGTTATAAATACCCAGAAAGAACAGAAACTAAAGCCAACTCATGTTTTGTTGACATCTGCAAAGGGATCTTCAAGGAAGTCTAAAGAAAAGGATAGGAAGGACCTCCCTCCATCAAAACTCAATATGCCTACGGTAAGAAAAAGGCCCAACAGGAGCTCCTGGGTACAACTGATGGTGGGTAACTCAAAGTTGATGACATTGTGATAATGATGAGTGACAAGTCAGGCTCAACTCCATCCTGTGCTCCAACTCTTCGAATGCAACCTGGGAAAGTGAAAATTAAGGCAGAGTTTTTTGTGCATGCCAGATTATCTGATCCCTCTTCTTGGATGAATTTTTTTGTTTTGGTTAAATACACAGATAACCTTTTCACCTAAAAAGCAATAACTCCATTTGTAAGTACCACTAGAAAATGCTCTGGTTCCATCTTTCACTGGCTATCCAGGAGAAGGAAACAGCCTGTTCTCTAGAGATCTACAAAAAAGTAAGTAAGCCTGTATGGCCTGAAGGAATCCTGGGAAGCATGATCAATATTATCCCAAAAGAGATTTTATTTAAGGAGGGAATAACCTGCCCCAGGAAGAAAAAAATAACCCCTTAGAGGCTTCAATTAGGATCCAGCATCTTCTGGGCAAAAAAAAAATTTTTTTTTTTTGAACCAGGGATTGAACTCAGGGGCACTCAGCCACTGAGCCACATCCCCAGCCCTATTTTGTATTTTTATTTAGATACAGGGTCTCACTGAGTTGCTTTGTGCCTTGCCCTTGCTGAAGCTGGCTTTGAACTCACGATCCTCCTGCCTCAGCCTCCCGAGCTGCTGGGATTATAGGCGTGCGCCACCACACCCGGCTCTTCTGAACAAATTTTTAAAACATGGATTGAAATCAGCTTTGCCAGATCCCCTATAATACTCCAATTCTTCTTATTAAAAAACAATAGGACAAACAAAAAATCATCATGCTAATAAGTATAAATTTAAGAAAAACTTGAGAGCTATAAATAATATCATTTAGTCTATTCAGTCCACAGTACCAAATAATTACACCCTGCTGACAGCAGCACCAAGTAACTATGGCTGGTCCACAGTGCTAGATTTAAAGGATGCATTCTTTTGCATTCCATTGGAAAGGAATTCCCAATTACTGTTGTTTTTTGAGTGACAGGACCTTTTTATAGGAGTAACTACCCAGTATTGCTGGACTGTCCTACCTTACAGATTTAAAACTTCTACTCTGTTTAATGAGAGTCTAGCAAAAGACCTGAGAGGGTTATAGTTGTATCAAAGAATCCTTTTGCAATATGTACGTGACCTGCTTATAGCCAGAACCAACTATGAATAATACTGCCTTTCAAACACTACTGCTTCTTGCTGCATGTCCCCTGTGGATGAGGGAAAGGTTTCCTGTAGAAGGGATGGACTGGCTACAAAATAAAAGGCTAATGAAATTTATTTATCAGGAATAATGGCAGAAGACAGAATTATCTTTGAAGCAGGTGCATGACCAATTGAGCCATCCAAAAGGATCTGGCTCTAACAAAGGAAGGAGCCCATGCGTCCTTTATTTATAGTGGTACAGATCAAAAGGGGACTGGTAGGAGCTTCTTTCATGAAAAACAGGATAAGGGGTGGGGTTAAGCAAGCCATTTGGCTCTAGGGGGTCATTCCCATATCCAGGGCCTGCATTTGAACTCTGCAGTGAGCTAACACAGGATAACCACTTGACTCAGGCAATCTCGATCAGTTATTAGTAACTGAGAGTTCCTAACATCAGATTTTCCTGGTCAATGGCCCAGCTACACTTAGTTCCCATATAGACCATGGAATAGTTCCCACAACTACTCATATGGATATAAGATGTCCACTAAAAAGGATCAGATTTGTAAACAACAGGTCACCTAATGGGGATTCCAGGATTAACCAAGACACCCAAAGTTTGATGTCAGATTGAAAGTTGGCTATCTTGAACCTTAGAGACCTCAGGGATGAGAGACAGTTATGTGGTTCCTGGAAATGGATGGATTCTGCCACATTTGTGTCCAACTCTTGTAGGAGACCTTAATAATATCTTTGATTTGTACCCCAGAAGGCCAAGCTGCCTTTGAGAAGTTAAAACAGAGCCTCATGACAGCCTCTGTTATAAGTTTGCCTGCCCTTCTATTCATAGGATGGGTGTCCAAAATATTAACAGAAATGATAACCAATGTACTCAGAATGGTCACCTTTCTCTGCTGACAGAAACTGGTGAAGTTCATGAGGATATTAAACTGCCATGAGGTGAACTAGGCAAAGAAATAGAAGGAATGTATAATACAGGTGAAGATGTACAGGTGTCAGTCATGTGTGCAATGAATGAAAAATATGCTGTTGCTATAAAGCCCTGCAAACAGATGGGAACATCAGGCATGAGAAAACTGTTTAGGTTTGGACCAACTACAGATCTAAAGTTTGGTTCTAAGTTGTCACCAAAGCTATGGCCTTCATAAGCAACCTCATTTTTGAAAACTGTTTTGAAATTGTGCTTGTTCATTTTGCAGTTAGCCAATATTTAAAAAAATCCCAAGCTGTATACATTTCTTTTTTAAATTTTGTGTCTTTTCTATAACATTCCTGTGATTTTCAGTATGTGAGTCCAAGAAATAGATACGATAGCTTCAGCAGATATATTATTTGTCTGAGCAAATTATTCTTTAATTTTATCAAGATGATTAATAAACCAGGGTTTAAATCAAATAATGTAGCATCTAGTGGTATTGAAGTATCACCTTTAAGTTGAATTGCTTTGCATTAATCTCAGACTTAAATAGCATATAGATTGGAATTTTATATTACAACCAAACACAAATCCTTAAACAAAAATCATATTGTCAGAAAGTGTCAGTTACCTTGGTGGTTGTGTGTAATAATGTATGTTATCTTGGTCATACCATTCTTTGCCAACATTGTTGGCAGACTTTGTATAGCCCAAATTGGTGGTTTTAGTATCTGTTTGTCATTGACAGGGACACAGAACTATTGGATGAATATGAGAAAGTCAGACTGTAAAGAAGAAAAAAGGAGCCGGGCGTGGTGGCACATGCCTGTAATTCCAGTGGCTTGGGAGGCTGAGGCAGGAGGATTGCGAGTTCAAAGCCAGCCTCAGCAAGGACAAGGCGCTAAGCAACTCAGTGAGACCATGTCTCTAAATAAAATACAAAGTAGGGCTGAGGATGTGGCTCAGTGGCCGAGGGCCCTTGGGTTCAAACCCCACAAAAAAAAAAAAAAAAAAAAAAAAAGGACAGTGGCAAAGGAGGTTGGTAAACTATGGGTTTGACCTGGGAATTTGTAGTCAGAATAAAAAACAGAAAGTGGTTTCTTAGCTGTATCTTTGCTTTTAACTTTTCTCTTTCTCATGCCCTGGCATTGAAAGGACTAACCTGCTTTGCAAGATACTATGCAGTGCCTTTTTTCCAACCATGTTGAATAAGTGTTAGTATTTATCAGTAATTGTCTTTTCAATCACTTTGAATTTTTTTTTCTTTTTTTGGTATTAGAGATTGAACCCAGGGGCACTCCACCACTGAGCCACATCCTCAGCCCTATTTTGTATTTTTATTTAGAGACAGAGTCTCACTGAATTGCTTAGGGCCTCACTCAGTTGCTGAGGCTGGCTTTGAACTCGCGATCCTCCTGCCTCAGCCTCCCAAGTGCTGGGATTACAGGCATGGGCCACCGTGCCCGGCTTGAATTATTTTTTGACATTAAAATTTTTGTTAGACAAATGCCAACCTTGGAACTGTGTCCATTTTAAATCCATTGACCCTGTTGCCAGCAGATGATAATATACCAATACAACATGACTGCTCAGAGATCGTGGAGATTGTTCACTCTAGCAGGCTGGATTTGCTTGATCAGCCTATCACAGAGCTAGACTGGGACCTATTCACTGACAGGAGCAGCCTTGTGGACAATGGTGAGCAGATGACTGAATATGTTATGGTCAGGGTACTAGAAACCAAGGCTTCACTGCTGAAAACATTTGCTCAGAATGCTGAACTAATTGCTCTGTCGAGAGTTCTCAAACTGTCCAAAGGAAAGAAGGTAAGCATTCATACTGACTCAAGATATGCTTTCATGAGATATATATATACATGGAGCTATCTGGAAAAAAGAGGACTTCTCATGGCTAAGAACAAGGACATTAAATATATCCTTGAAACACTGGAATTAATATAGGCAGCCTTACAATGCAATGTTTCTCCAAAAGGTAAGGAGCAGAAGACAGATTTTGAAGCGAAAATAGAAGGATAGAGGACTTTTTTTTCCCTTTTACCTCTTTATAGTTAAAATTGGTATTAAACATTTTTTTATCTTTTGTATATGGATTTATAAATCATTTTTCTATTAAAAATGTTTCTAAATGGCATTACCTTACCATGCAACTATTTAAAAGGTGGATGTATTTATATTTCTTGCTTTTGCACCTTAAAACTACACGGTGCATTTTGCACTCTTAAGAGTTATATACTTTATTTGGTAATTATAGTTTTGAAAATATAAAAAGATATAGACTGCGCCAAACCAAAGCATTGGGGGCAATCCTTCGCTGTCCCATCCATCAGAAGATTGATACTTAAGTGGCCTAGAGAAATAAGACTGCTGATGGAGCACCCAAAAGGACCACAAAGAGCACTGTTTATTAGGGCCCTATTACCTCAGCTGGAATTGGACCAATACAAACCTTTTTATACTGAGGAGGATGAGAAACAGGCCAGTGAATAGAATTTTAACTCCTGGGATAGCACTGCCAAGTGGAGATGAAATTCCCATGAGCTCATCCTCTTGCCTGAGGTATGTTCTCACCTTGATTAAACAACTACAGAAAAGTGCTGAATATGGGAAGAGTGCCTTGGTAAATTTCATTAAGCTTCACTCGTGAAGGCCACACCTCCAAAAAACATTCAGTAGTGACTCAAAACTGTGTCTTATGTGCCTAAAATCATCTGGACTAGAAGGCAGCCTACCGTAAAAGGAAAGCAATATATATAAATGCAGACGTTTGATGATTGACAAATAGATTTTTATCTAAATGCCCTGTGCCATAGGAAAATTCAGATATTTGATTATACTGGTTAATACCTTCTTTGGTATCCCACCAGAATAGAAAAAGCTTCAAGAAAACTAAAGCCCAATCAATAGGGAAAGCAGAAAGGATAAATAATACCTTAAAAAGATGGTGTTTAAATGATGCCGGGAAACCCACCTGCAGTGAGATAAGGTGTTGGCCAATTGCTCTCTTCAGTAAGAGTATCTGCTGGAAGCAGGCTTACCTTAAGTCCAGAAAGAAAGTAAGTCCAGTGAGACACTTCCTGGTACCCCTTAGGGAGAAGGACCAAGCTTTTGGTATCAGTTTGACTGACACTTCTACAAGCTGCTTGATCTCACACTGTCTTGCAGGGCACAGATGTTTCAGACAGCAATCACGTGACTTCTCATGTGTGGACAGACTCCTCTCCCTGTGTGGTGTGAGAAGAACAAAATCCCTAACTGGTCTTGATCCTTTGATTAAGGAACAGAAATTGTGAGAACAGTTGTAATCCCTGAAGATTTGATTGTTGACAGGAAAAGAGACTTGTCCCATATTCTACAAGAAAATGGGGGCAGGGTGTGAAGATCTGTGGGGCTCAGGCATGAGGTTGTGTGTGCGCTGAACTAAAGTGGGAAATCATTCTCCCATTTCACTCTTCACCTCCATCTCAGAGGCTGTGTGGGTCTCTCATGGTCTCTCTGATCCCTTCTGTGAATAGATTCCATTCCCTTCCAGGTATCTTTGTTTTTTTATAACTTGGTTTGCCTCAAGCATCACTTCCACATTCTAGGTAGGAAGAGCAGGGAGGGGAGGAGTTAGCTTCACTGACCATCTGCCCTTTCCCAGAAGCCCTTGCGGACTTTTCCTTATGTCTCATGGGTCACAATGTGGTCACGTGGGCACTCCCAGCTGCAAGACTGGCTGAGAAGCCTATAGGTAGCTTTTCCAGTTGTTGGAGAGAGGTTTGGAGTTAACCCATTAAGGTTTCTGCCCTAGGAAGTCGAAGTCATGTCACCCTGCCATGGTAGTTGAGATGAAACTTATGAAATGATTCAAAATTACAACACACTCTGCAATTGTTGGCTTAAATAAAATGCATTGGGGTTGGGGTTGGGGCTCAGTGGTAGAGCGCTTGCTAGCATGCATGAGGCCCTGGGTTCAATTCTCAGCACCACATAAAAATAAAATCAAGGTAAAAAAAATAATAAAAAAAAAAAATGCATGCTGTACAACCCATTTGGAAAGTCATTTGGTAGTAAGAATGGAAGGTGCCAATGGTACATTTAATTTGCCTTAGTCATTTAATTTTTTTTTAATTGTACTGGGGATTGAATCCAGGGTGCTTAACCACTGAGCCACATCTGCAGCCCTTTTTGTGTTTTGAGACAAGGTTTTGCTAAGTTGCTTAGAGCCTTGCTAGGTTGCTGAGGCTGGTTTTGAACTTGTAATTCTCCTGCCAAGCCACTGGAACTGCAGGAAATGGTCAACATGCCTGGATCCAGTCATTTAATTAAAAAAATAACATCTGGAGGAAAAATTCGAAAGAAGCAAGAAGTTATAAAGGTAGAAAGTCGTTTAATGCAGCATTATCTAAAATAGTAAAATGCTAAAAATTATCAAGGGAATATTTTATGCCCATTAAAATTACCCAAAGGTCTTAAAATTAGCATACTACCATAACACAGCCACATCAAAGTTTATAGCAGCTCAATTCACAATAGCTAGACTGTGGAACCAACCTGGATGCCCTTCAAAGAATGAATGGCTAAAGAAACTGTGGTATATGTACACAATGGAATATTATTCAGTCATAAAGAAGAATAATATTATGGCCTTTGCAGATCAATGGATGGAATTGGAGAATATCATGCTAAGTGAAATAAGCCAGTTCCAAAAACCAAAGGCTGAATGTTTTCCCTGATAAGTGGATGATGATATATAATTGAATTGGGGAGTAGGGGCGGGGGTGGTGAGAGAAGAATGGAGGAACTTTAGATTATGTAGAGGGAAATGAGAGGGGGATGGGGTGGGGGTATGAAAAATGGTGGAATAAGACAGACATCATTACCCTATGTACATGTTTGATTGCATGAATGGTATGAATCTACATCATGCATAACCATAGAAATAAAAAGTTGTACCCCATTTGTGTATAGTGAATCAAAATGCAGTCTATAAAAATAAAAAATAAAAAAATAATTACAATTGTGACTGTTATAAAAAAGCTACATGAGATATGTTTGTGTTAAAATGTCATATGGCAAAACCATGGTACAGAATTTAACCTACCCCATCATGACCTACCCCATCAGGACCCCCACATTGGTAAAATGTGTCTGCCTGGGAGTTAGTGTAGAAAAGCTGATATGGTGGTGGGACCGTGTATTGTTTTTCCTCGTTCTTTAAAATATTGCCATCATATTGCTTGCATAGTCAATACAATTGGGAGGAAAATATAATTCAATGGCTTCTTGGGTCTGGCTCAACCTCCCATGGGACATATCTGACACATTCTTCAGAAACGACTTGTCTTGTGGAGTTGGGAAGAGACTGTTTCCTTTTGATATTTGTATTCATTCTTTTACCTCTAGAAGCAAAAGAACACATATAAAATCCCCAAATAGTGCAACTTCCTTCCTCTACTAAAGAAATTGGTTTTATCCCCCTACCCTGTTCAGTTCAGGCCCTGAGCCACTTCTGTTTTCAAGGGTGGGAAGCAGGAGGAACTGTTCTATGGATGGTGAAATGGCCTTCTCTGTCCCAAAAGTGACCTCTAGTCAACCACATTCTTACTGTGACCTTAGTGGAATCCCTTGAACTTTCCACAAAACTGTGGTAGAACTATTTCTTCTTCTTTCTGGCATTTGGTTCCCTGATTACACGATTGAGGAGCAGTGTAGCAGTGCTGAATCCTTCCTCCTGAACAACTGGTAACTTTGAGCCAATATATATTTCCTTTATGTGTTTTTGAGGATATGCTAGCCAGGCATGTACATGAATTCAAGAGTTAGTAGAATAATTATAGCTAATGTGGACTGAGCATTCATTGACATCTATTTTATTATTTAATTGTCACAACAACCCCAAGATATTCATAGTATTACTACCCTCATTTTCTAGATGAAGATCATAAGGTCCAGAGAGTAACCTACTCAAGGTCACATACTTACAGATCGAGGATTTTATCCCTCTTTGACCTCATGCCCCAAAGACTTAAAAATGGTTGAAGGTGAATGAGGAGGTGCTACTTTAACTGAGTGTTAGTGACCATCCAGTATCAATGGAAAACCAATATGTTGTTATTAGTACTTCCTAGAACCTTCTCCAGAGAGTAAATCCTATGTGGCAAGTTCTTTTGAGCGTGGCTGATAATGTAAATTGGAGGAATTTAGATAGAGATAATTTGTCTATGTGGGCAAGGGGAAAAGATTTGGAAAAGTGGGTCTTGGAGATTTTGCTAAGAAGAGAGAAGTCATTATCCTGGGATCCAGGTGAGGCAATGGGAGATGAAGGAGACCATGATACCTTCATTCCCTTGAGAGCAAAGCTAAAAAAAATTTGAGTAAGAAATGTAGAAGCCGGGCGTGGTGGTGCCTGCCTGTAATCCAAGCAACTTGGGAGGCTGAGTCAGGAGGATCGCGAGTCCAAAGCCAACCTCAGCAACTTAGTGAGGCCCTAAGCAACTCAGTGAGACCCTGTCTCTAAATAAAATACAAAATAGGGCTGGGGATGTGGCTCAGTGGCCGAGTGTCCCTGAGTTCAATCCCTGGTTCAAAAAAAAAAAAAAAAAGAAATGTAGAAAGATGATCTTTGAAGTTGTGTATAGAGAGTCATGTGATGTAAAACTCACTTATTTGAAGGAGGGGAGGGAGTGAGCCAGATATCTGGAGGAAGAATAGTCCAGTCTGAAGGAATAGCCAGTGCGAGTGGCCTTATGATGGAGACGTGTCTGGCATGTTTGAAGAAGAGCAAGGGTAGTAGAAGGAGCAATGGATAGAGAAAAGGAGATGAGCTCAGAGTGGTGAGGGCGGAGGCAAGGGATGACATGCCACATACATCCTTGTAGATTTTAGAAAGTATTGGGTTTTTTTTGTTTTTTTTTTTTTTTTGGTACTAGGGGTTGAACCCAGGAGAGCTCAACAACTGAACCACATCCCCAGCCCTTTTGTTTTTTATTTTGAGACAGAGTCTCACTTGGTTGTTTAGGGCCTTGCTTAGTTGCTGAGGCTGAGCTTGAACTTTGAATCCTCCTACCTCAGCCTCTCGAACAGCTGGGATTACAGACATGCACCACCATGCCCAGCTGGACTGGCTTTTACTTTCAGTGAGTTGAGGAGGCTTTGCAAGGTTTTGAGCAGAGGAGCATAATGAGATGGCTTGTATTTTAGAAGGATTCCTCTGGCTGTTGTATTGAAAACTGACTTTGGAGGGAGACTAGTGTAAAAGCAATGGGACACAGGAAGAGGCTTCTGTAATAGTCTGGGCAGGATGAGGATGGATTCCATGATTTTGAGAGTGGGTGAGAAGAGTCATGGGAGTTCCTGATGACTTTGGTCTGAGCAACCAGAAGGATGCTGTTGCCCTGGATAGAATGAATGTAGGGGGACAGCTTCACCATGGTGCCCTAGTGACCTTGTATGCTTCTACACAGGCCACACTAGCCAAGGCTTGGATCACAGATAATCTTAGTTGTAGTGAAATATTTTATGATTCCCTCTGAACAGAGAGTAGGAGGCCTGTCAGTGACTATTGTGGGGTATTCTCCCACTCATCTTCCTACCTGCCTTAGGAGGGAGGCAGAAGGTAATTTCTCATCATTTCTCAGGTTTGACAAAGTATGAGGCTTTTTGCCTTATACTGCCCCTAAACACCTGACTACAGAGCTACAAGCTAAAGCTGCTTAAGCGGTGTCTAGAATATAGCCGACCCCCTTTTCAGTGTCATCATTTTTGATGTGCAGGACAAGAACCATAAGGAACTTTGTCTTCTCTTACTTTTGCTATGTGAGTAATAATTGGTTAGAAACTAAGCATGGTCCATTGCAACTTTACCGGTCAAATCATTCAGGCTTTGGCTGGCCCTGGGTATGGAGTTGATTCCCAGGTTGATCAGGCTGAGGTAGGGCAAGATTGAGAGTGATCAGGAGTTCATTTTTTAAAAATTTAATTTTTATTTGTTCTTTTTAGATATACATGACAGTGGAGTGTATTTTGACATATAGGTACATGGAGTAATGGGAGTATAACTTATTCTAATTAGGATCCCATTGTGGTTTTACATGATGTGGAGTCACACTGGTTGTGTATTTATATATGAACATAGGAAAGTCATGTCCAATTCATTCTTCTGTCTTTCCCCTTCCTATCCCCCTCCCTTCCCTTCATTCCCCTTTGTTTAATCTAATGAACTTCTATTCTTCCCTCCCCACTCCTTGTTGAATGTTAACATCCACATATCAGAGAGAACATTTGATCTTTGATTTTTTGGGATTAGTTTATTTCCAGATCTATTCATTTACCCCAAAATGGCATGATTCCATTCTTCCTTATGGCTGAATAATAGTCCATTGTGTATATATACCATATTTTCTTTATCCATTCATATGTTGAAGGGTACCTAGGTTGGTTCCATAGCTTAGCTATTGTTGAGTTGAGCTGCTATGAACATTGATGTGGCTGTGTCACTGCAGTATGCTGATTTTAAGTCCTTTGGGTATAGGCCAAGGGGTGAGAAAGCTGGTCAAATGGTGGTTTCATTCCAAGTTTTCTAAGGAATCTCCATACTGCTTTCCAAAGTGCCTGCAACAATTTGCAGTCCCACCAGTAATGTATGAGTGGACCTTTTTCCCCTCATCCTTGCCAACACTTATTGTTGCTTGTATTCTTGATAATAATCATTCTAATTCAGATGAGATGAAATCTTAGGGTAGTTTTGATTTGCAGTTCTCTTATTACTAGATGTTGAACTTTTTCCCTATATCTGTTGATTGTTTGTAGATCTTCTGTGAAGTATCTGCTCATTTCCTTAATCCATTTATTGATTGGGTTATTTGTATTCTTGGAGTTAAGTTTTCTGAGTTCTTTATAAATTCTGGAGATTAGTGCTACATCTGAAATGCATGTGGTAAAGATTTTATCCTGCTCTGTAGGCTCTCTCTTCACATTATTGATTGTTTCCTGAGAACAAGCTTTTTCTTTGAATCCATCCATTTATTGATTCTTGCTTTTACTTCTTGCACTTGGGAGTCTTGTTAAGGAAGTCTGATCCTAAACCAATGTGATGAAGATTTGGGCCTACTTTTTCTTCTGTTTGGTCCAGAGTCTCTGGCATAATTCCTAGGTCCTTGATCCATTTGGAATTGAGTTTTGTGCAGGGTGAGAGATAGGGGTTTAATTTAATTTCGCTGCATATGGATTTCCAGTTTCCCCAATACCATTTGTTGAAGAGGCTATCTTTTCTCAAATTGTATGTTTTGGCATCTTTGTCTAGTATGAGTAACTGTACTTATGTGGGTTTGTCTCTGTGCCTTCTATTCTGTAGCATTGGTCTACCTGTCTATTTTGGTGCCAATACCATGCTGTTTTTGTTACTATTGCTCTGTAGTATAGTTTAAGGTCTGGTATTGTGATACCTCCTACTTTACTCTTCCTGCTAAGGATTGCTTGGCTATTCTGGGTCTCTTATTTTTCCAAATGAATTTTATGATTGCTTTCTCAATTTCTATGAGGAACTTCATTGGGATTTTAATTGGAATTGCATTGAATCTGTATAACGCTTTTGATAGTATGGCCATTTTGACAATATTAATTCTGCCTGTCCAAGAACATGGGAGATCTTTCCTTCTTCTAAGATTTTCTTTAATTTCTTTCTTGAATGTTCTGTAGTTTTCATTGCAGAGGATTTTCACCTCTTTTGTTAGATTGATTCCCAAGTATTTAATTTTTTTTGAGGTTATTGTGAATGGGATGGTTTTCCTAATTTCTTTCAGAGGATTCATCACTTATGAATAGACATGCATTAGATTTTTGAATGATAAAATCCTGCTACTTTGCTGAATTCATTTATTAGTTCTAGATGTTTTTTGGTGGATTTTTTTGAGATCCCATATACTTTAAATCATTTCTAGATTACTTACTGTTATGGTTTGGATATGAGGTGTCCCCCAAAAGTTCATGTATGAGACAATGCAAGAAGGTTCAGAGGAGAAATGATTGTGCTGTAAAAGTCTTAACCCAATCAGTGATTTAATCCCCTGATAGGAATTAACTGAGTGGTAACTAAAGTGGTAGGATGTGGCTGGAGGAGATTGGAATTGGGGTGTGGCTTTGGGATATTTATTTTCAATCTGGAGAATGAAGACACGTTCTCTCTCTCTCTCTCTCTCTCTCTCTCTCTCTCTCTCTCTGTTTCCTGATCAACCTTGATGTTAGCTGCCTTTCTCTGCCATCCTCTCCTGCCATGATGTTCAGCCTCACCTCGAGCCCCAAGGAATGGAACCGGCCTTCCATAGACTAAGACTAAGACCTCTGAAACCTTGAGACCTCAAATAAACCTTTTCTCCTCTACAATTATGCTGGTCAGATCCTATTAGTTACAGCAGTGAAAAAATTGACTAAACCACTTATAATACCTAATATAATGTGAGTGCTATGTAAATAGTTGCTAAAGTGAATTGTTTAGGAAATAATGACAAGAAAAAAGTCTGTACATGTTAAACTGAGACAGTTATTTCCAAATATTTTCACTCTGCAGTTTGTTGGATCCATGGATATGGAACCCATGGATATAGGGGATCAACTGTATACATATATTCTTTCTCTTGGTCTTATATTCTTATTCCAGGATTAATACCATACTTATACTTACTTTGGTCTTAAAGTATTTCTTTGATAAGGCACATCTGGCTATGTAATGACATACATAGTAAGGTACATTTCATATTTTTTAAGGCTACTTCTGTATATATTATCTTCCTGTGAATTTTATTTATTTTTTTATTTTGGATTAGACCTAGGGGCACTTTACCACCGAGCTAATTCCCCAGCCCTTTTTCTTTTGAGACAGGGTCTTGTTAAGTTATTTAGGACCTTGCTAAGTTGCTGAAGCTGGTCTTGTATTTGTGATCCTCCTACTTCAGCCTCCCAAGTTGCTGGGATTACAGGTGTGAGCCACCATGCCCGGCTCTTCTTGTGAATTTTAGAATCAACTCATCAAATTCTATAAAAATTCTGTTGAGATCATATTAAATGACTGAGTAATGGAGAACTGTCTTCTTTAAGTGTTGTCAATCATGTATATACCTCTATTCTTTTATGTCCTTCAGGAAACCCAATGATTTAAAAATACGTGTTCTTACTTTTTTTGTTGGATTTGTGTCTAGGTGTTTTATAGATTTTTTTTTTTGTTACGAATGGTGCTTTTCCTACTATATTTCTACTTAGTTATACAACTGAATAAGAACTGGATTAAATTTTCATAGATTTATCTTTTTCTAAAAAGTTATCAATTAGTGGTCTTGGATTTTCAGACCCTCTGCAAATGATGACTTTCTTTCTTCTCATTTAACCTACCTCAATGGGAAATAAAGTTATAATTGGATGTTACTACTGACCATCATTATTGCATTTTGAGAGACAATAAATGAGTCAGAACAATTCTTTCCTTTGAAGTGGTTTCCTAGATATAGGCCCTTAGAGCTGGACTGTGGGCATCCATGTTTGCTCACATTTGAAGGAAAAATAACATTGGAATCTTCTTTTATATTAACTTGGATAGAGGCTAAATATGCAGTAAAATAAAAATTTGACAGATGCAGATGACTAAAATTTTTCTGAAAGCTTATTTTGCTTTTTACGACGCTGGGGATCAAAGTTAGGGCCCTATGTATACTAAGCAAGTGCTCAGCCAAGGAGTTACACCCTCAGCCTTAAAGGCTTATTTTCAAAGAATACAATTCAATATGTGGTCCTAGGAAATTATTTATTCATATGGACAAAAATGAAATTGAATTCACTATTTCATATCACACACACAAAGTTTACCTCTACAGAAAATAAGAGATTAAAAAATGGAAGTAAAACAAGTGTTTGGGAAGAATAAATTGGTGAATAATTTTTTTTCTCTTTTTGGGGATTGAATCTAGGGGCTTAGAGATTAATGAGTTTGGCTACACCTAAGAACTACACAAGAAAAATGACAATTATTTCATAATAGGATTTATCAGACCACTTCTTCTGGCCTCCAAAGTTTCTGATAATCTTTTTTTTTTTGGGGGTGCTGGGGATTGAACCCAGGGCCTTGTGCATGCAAGGCAAGCACTCTACCAACTGAGCTATATCCCCAGCCCTCTGATAATCTATCTTACTGAGGATCTCTTGTACATGACAAGTCACTTCTATTTTTCTGTGTTCAAAATTCTTTGTCTTTTGATGG
This sequence comes from Glaucomys volans, assembly GCA_020662805.1. Classification (NCBI taxonomy): domain Eukaryota; kingdom Metazoa; phylum Chordata; class Mammalia; order Rodentia; family Sciuridae; genus Glaucomys; species Glaucomys volans. Next base: position 181,946 of record JAJEJO010003081.1, on the reverse strand, counting down.
AATAGAATGTGTCTCAATGTGGGTCTCTTTGAATTCATCCAAGTTGGAGTTTGTTATTCTTAGATGTTCATATTTATGACTGTCATCAAATATGGGAAGTTTTTGACCATTATTTCATCAAATACCACTTTCTCCTCTTTTGTGACTCTTACAAGACATATGTTGATCTCTCTGATGGTGTTTGAAGGATATGGGAAATGATAACCCCCCCAAGACAGTGTGTGACCCGGGAGAAAGGAGGAAGAAAGAAGCCAAAACATTGATCCTTCCCCCAACAAATCCTTTCCCAGTAACCAGACAATCCCTGAGAAGGAGATAGCCATCAAACCTAAAATGACAGTATGTGGGAAGAAGCCAAAACATTGATCCTTCCCCAAATAAATCCTTTCCCAGTGACAGTACAATAGATCCTGGAGGGAAAGAGATAAATGCTGAATGCTGAACTCTGGATCCTTCATCCTTACCTAGTAAAAACAATTTCAAATTCTTACAACCTGTTTCTGAATGCCCAAACTGATATATGTTCTGTTAAAGTCTTCAATGATTAAGTCATCTGTCAGTATAACCTATAAAAGTAGATTCCACCTGTAACCAGAAAGTGAGCCCTTCCTATGCCTAACTCTGCTGCTGAAATAAGGCATAGATGATCTATGAAGTCTGCTCCCATTCTGATTATTTGTGCTTTCATTATTGTGCCCAAACTGTTTTGGTTATTTTTGCTTACAGTGTTCCATGGGTCTTTAGGCTTTGTCTGTTAGGGAGAACTTAACATAGACAACACCATTTTGAACATATCTTCCATCTTAGAACAAGGATCACCTCATGGTCCCTCTGGCTCAGCCTGACCTAAACCCCAGACAATACTCCATCATGATACAAAGAAAGGAAATTGGGGGTGGGGGTATAGCTCAGTTGGTAGAGTGTTTGCCTCACAAGCCGAAGGCCCTGGGTTCCATCCCCAGGACTGAAAAAAAAAAAAAAAGGAAAGGAAACTGTTATCTGGGACCAAAATCCTGAAAAACACCTGGTTCCACATATGAAGGTGACACCACAAGGACTCTCCCCTGGTGTCCCCTTAGCAATGGCCTACCTGCAAAATTCCCCCCTCCTTCATTCCCCTAACATATACCCCAGGCTCTAAGTGAGAGATGGGTCTCAGTTTCCCCTGGGCCCCCCTCTGCATGTTTGTCCTGAATAAACCTATGTTACTGTTGAGTCACGTTATGGTTTGGATGTGAGGTTCCTCCAAAAATCACGTGAGACGATGCAAGAAGGTTCAGAGAATAAATGATTGGGTTGTAAGAGTCTTAACCCAATCAGTGAGTTAGTCCCTGATGACACTAATTGGAGTGGTAGGGTGTGGCTGGAGGAGTTAGGGACTGGGGTGTGGCTTTGGGGTATATATTTTGTTTCTGGAAAGTGGAGTCTTTCTCTGCTTTCTGATCACTGTCATGTAAGCTGCTTCCCTCTGCTACCCTCTCATGCCATGATGGTCAGTCTCATCTTGAACCCCAAGGAATGGAGCTGGCCTTCTATGGACTAAGGCCTCTTAAACCATGAGAACCTCAAATGAACTTTTTCTCCTCTATAATTGTGCTGGTCAGATCATTTAGTCACAGCAGTGAAATAGCTGACTAAAATAGAAATTGGTATTGAGAAGTGGGGTTGTTGCTGTGACTAACCTGATCATGTGGCTCAAGAACTTTGAGTTTATTGAAATTGGTGGGAGGAATTTTGAGATGTATAGCAGTACAATCTGCAAATGCTATAGATTGTTGTAAGCGGAGATTCTGGTGGGAGCTCAGAAGACCAGGATGGGGATAGGACCCTGATCAGTGAAGACCCAGCTCAAGAGGGTTCAGAAAAGGAGGACTACATTGGAATTTAGAGTATAGGACATTCATGTTATGTTCTGGCTGAGAAGTTGTCTGAATTTTGCCTGTGTCCTGAGATTTTCTGTGAGGCTGATTTTAGAAACAATGGATTTCTTAATCTGGTGGAAGATTAGCATAATCTGGTGTGTAGACAGCATAGTATTCAGGCAGTGGCATGGATGGATATTGCTTGCAGCTTTTAGCCAAATTGATTGCGATAATCAGGAGCAGAAAGCAGAGCATAAAGATTTTAAAAACATGGATTTAAAAGGTATGACTAAAACTAGGATTGAGGAAGTTGTAGTTGTTAAAATTACTGCCACTAAAGGAATACTAGAGATTATAGTTAGAGACAATGAGAAAGATGGTTTGAGGGCATCTCAGGAGCTGGCAAGACCACACTCATCTCAAGCTCAAGGGAGTAAAAGTGAAAATTCTCTTGAGAAGAGACCAGTGAGGCAGCTTTCTTACACAAGGGGACCTAGGAAGTTTTTCCAACATAACCACTCAGACCCTCAGAGGCTGCTGCAGCAAGGGTTCCTGGAGGCTTGACAACTGTTCAAGATGGTGGCAGACCTTGGTGTCAACCACGTGGTGCTGGTTCTGAAGGAATGCAGGCTACTGGAGTTAGGGGGTCATGGAGGCTTCCACCAAGATTTCAAAGAAAGGCCTGGGGTGCCACGCAAAGTGCAGCGGGGTCAGACTCCCTGTGGGCACCCCCTGAGAAGTCCAAGTGTGAAGGTGTGAGGAGGAAGCCAAAACTGCAGTGGAAACCACCAAGGTTAAGAAATGCCAGTGTGGGACATTGTCTTAGGAAAGTTGCAGGGATCACACAAAGACAAGCCAACAGGAAAGCCACTTGCACTGTAAACAACAAGGCCACAGGGGCAGAGCTACACAAGCCCTTTGGAGAGAACATCACAATGCCATGTGCCCCCAAATGCTAGATATGGAGCTACAGGACCTATTTGTCCAGCTGGATTTCAGTCTTGCTTGGGTCCCATCCCTTCTTTCTATTGCTCCTATTTTTGTAAATGGAAATGTTTACTCAGTTTATATGTTGGATATTTGTTTACTCACTTTATATGTTGGATATTTGTAAGTTGCTTTTACTTTTACGGGAGCTCACAATAGGAGATTGCCTTGAGCCTTAGAGAAGACTTTGAACTTTGAGCAATCTCGGAACTGTTGAGACTGTGGGGATTTGTGGAAACTGACAAAATGTGCTTTGCATTGTGAGATGGTTGTTAGCTTTTGGGGCCCAGGGGCAGAATGTTATGGTTTGGATGTGAGGTGTCCCCCCAAACACTCACACGTGAGACGATGCAAGAAGGTTCAGAGGAAAATGATTGGGTTGTAAGAGTCTCAACCCAGTCAGTGAATTAATCCCTGATGAGATTAATTGAAGTGGTGGGGTGTGGCTGGAGGAGGTGGGAATTGGGGCGTGGCTATGTGGTACACATTTTGTATCTGGAGAGTGAAGTCTCTCTCTGCTTCCCTTTGCCAACCTCTCCCACCTCAGCCTCACCTTGACCTCTGAGGAATGGAGCTGGCCTTCTATGGACTAAGGCCTCTGAAACTGTGAGCCCTCAAATAAACTTTTCTTCCTCTATAATTGTGCTGGTCAGATCATTTAGTCACAGCAGTGAAATAGCTGACTAAAAGAAGTCACCCCTCTTTTCTTTATTTCCTTCATTCTCTTCTTTCCTTACACTATTCACTTTTCTTCAATTTAATTTTCCTTTCTGTTCTTTGGACTTAATTTCCATTTTCTTTTCTTCATGTTTGCTTATTCTTTCATCTACTTTCTCAAATCTGCCTTTGACTTTCTCTAGTGAATTTTTCATTTCATTTTGGTTATTGTATCTTTCAACTCCAGAACTTCTTTTTTTTTTTTTTTTTTTGTGGAGGGGATTGACCTCAGGGACACTCGGCCACTGAGCCACATCCCCAGCCCTATTTTGTATTTTATTTAGAGACAGGGTCTCACTGAGTTGCTTAGGGCCTCGCTAAGTTGCTGAGGCTGGCTTTGAACTCGCAATCCTCCTGCCTCAGCCTCCCGAGTCACTGGGATTACAGGCGTGCGCCCCCGCGCCCGGCCAGAACTTCTTTTTGGTTTCTTTTTAGGTTTTTTTAATCTTTTTGTCAATATTTCTATTTTGCTCATACATTGTTTTCTTTTCTTTCTTTCTTTTTTTTTTTTGTGGTTCTGGGGATGGAACCCAGGACTTTGTGCTTGCAAGGCAAGCACTCTACCAACTGAGCTACATCCCCAACCCTTTCTGTCTCTTTTTTACATAAATAGAATACAACTTTTCATTCCTCTGGCTGTACACGTTGCAGAGTCATGCCAGTCATGCAATCATACATGTATAATGGAGTAATCATACATTGTTTTCTTGACTTTCTTTTGTTCTTTGAGTACCTTTTTTCCACATTATTATTTTTAAAATTTGTTTTTATACATGACAGTAGAATGTATTTTGACATATCATACACACTTGAAGTATAACTTCCCATTCTTGTGGTTGTACACGATTTGCAGTTACACTGGTCATGTGTTCATATATGAACATAGGAAAGTTATGTCCAATGCACTCTACTCTACTGTTTTTCCCATTCCCATCCCCTCTTCCTTACCCCCATTCCACCCTGTCCAATCTGGTGAACCCCCTCCCCCCCAATTGTGAGTCAGCATCTGCATACCAGAGAGAACATCTGGCCTTTGGTGTTTGGGGATTGACTTATTTCATTTAGCATCATCTTTTCCAGTTTGATCCATTTCCCAGCAAATGCCATAATTTCATTCTTTATGGCTGAGTAATATTCCATCATGTATAGGTATCACATTTTCTTTATCCATTCATCTGTTGAAGGGCATCTAGGTTGGTTCCATAGCTTAGGTATTATGAATTGAGCTGCTATAAACATTGATGTGGCCATGTCATTAAAGTTTGCTGATTTTAAGTCCTAGAGTTGTCATGGAAGTGGGGTCTTGAAAGTCTGATGTCATCTTGCTGTCAGTCAAAAGTCAAAAGGTGGACCTGTGTGAGACTCTCTGGAAACTTCTCTGGGATCCCCAAAAACTGGAGTGCAGGAGAGCACACTGTCCCTCTCCTCTCTGAGATGACCCACTCTATACCTTGAGAGCTCCCCTTCAATAAACTCATGCCTGTTACTCTGAGTGACGTCTGAAATATTTCTTATTTGATCACAAGAATTGGAGTTTGAAGTGGGGAGGTCTTCATGCTGCCTCATGAAGGAAGGCCCCAGCCCTGCAGCACTGTCAGGTCCTCTCCTATATCACGGGAATTCTCTTCTCACTTAAATAAATCCTACTCTGTTCACTCTTCCCTTTCATCATTGTATGTGGATTTTATTCTTCAAATCTGTGAGAAAAGAACCCAGAAGGAAATTGGTGAGGTTTGCAGGCTGCACAAATCCACTTTGCCAGCAAAATCAGGGAATCTAGTTTCATCTCTAAATTTGGGTTTCACTGGAATGCATGCACAGCTGCCTGCCATGGGGTTGGTAGTGGTGTATTGGTTACCGCTACAATGCTAGGAGCTGAAGTTGGCCAAAATTACCCACAATTGACCATCCAAGACTTTCCCTGGAAGTTGCAAACCTTTGAATAGACTCCAGAGCTCCAAAATAATTCCTCAGACAGATTATGCCAGTACAATTCCTGTGTAGATGGTGAGGTAGATTCCTGGTGCTTTCTACTCAGCCATATTCCCAGAATTCTCTTACTCAATTTTTTTTTTTTGGGGTACTGGGGATTGAACCCAGGGGCACTCCACCACTGAGCCACATCCCCAGCCCTATTTTGTATTTTATTTAGAGACAGACTCTCACTGAGTTGCTGAGTCTGGCTTTGAACTCGCGATCCTCCTGCCTCAGCCTCCCAAGTACTGGGATTACAGGCATGCGCCACCGTGCCCGGCCTCTTACTCAATTTTTATTGGATGTTTATTATGAACCACCTACTGTCTGTGCACTGGAGATACAGGGATGAGCAAGACTGTCAAGAATCTCTCCTCTCATGGAACTCTTGCAGTCTAGAGGAGTCAGAAATTAGACAATTAAAATATATAGTGCAATTTCATGTAAAGATAAGTAATATGAAAAGAATATTGAAGGACTGAGGATGTAGCTCAATGGTGGAGCACTTGCTTAGCATGCACATTTTTAGTATCTGTAGCAGATGCTGTAGTTGCGTCATTTGTGTTCTGTTGGCATCTAACATTCTTGTGCAAGCTGGCCTGATTTCCTGTCTGCAGCACCCACAGACACCTGCCTGAGTGTTTTCTTTGGCTCCTGGAAGCTCTTCTGCCTGGGTGAAGGGCAGGATTGATGAATAGAGAATTCAGGCTTCCCCAGAAAAAAAACCACTCAACCACTCAACCAATAGCTGGTGTGAATTGTAAATAAGAATCTTGTTCTCTTGCCCTGAAGGCAGGAAACTGTGAGGCCTGTTCTAAAATTGTTTCCAAAGTTCCTCAGTGTATTGAGCATCAGTTGTCCATGGTTGCAACTCGTTTCATCACATACCTTTTATGAACTCCTTCTTTCTGCACTTCCCACTAGTGTTTCCCTGATCATCTTCCAAATACATTACCTGTAAGTGAATCCTTGTCTCAGGGTCCATTATTATTATTATTATTATTATTATTATTATTATTATTTTTGGTACTGGGGACTGAACCCAGGGGCACTCCACCACTGAGCCACATCCCCAGCCCTATTT